>JZKD02S1679138.1:479796-496390 GCA_000966675.3 Picea glauca
AGAAATAACCTTCCAGTAGAGTTAACCATTTTTCTAGGGCTTCTGCATCTATCTGTCCTTCAAATACAGGAATATAGAAATTAACTTGTACCTTGAAAGGCGAGGTGCCTCCAAACCGGCTGCTTGATGAAGATGCGCCTGATGCTATCAACATGCATTAAAGGATGTGGGCAAAATTCTCCATCATTTCGTCCCTCTGTCGCGTAAGAGCTTGCTCAAGCAACAAATTGATAGGATAGTCTGCTCCATCATTTTTATTTTATTCCACCATTGAGGGTTTCTTGGGTGTGCAAGAGCAATTATCTTCAAGAGAGACAAGCTCGAGACCCAACTTGCTATACTCGGACCTCGTCGGGGACATGCACTAAAAAAAAAAACTATCAAGAGTAGCCTGCTCTGATACCACTGATCCAGATTATTTTCGGCACGAATGAGATCGGAGATATAATAAAGAAATGCACAGAGATATCACAAATATTCAATAATATAACAGAAATGTATCGGAGATGCAACCATAAACACATATATACAGTAATACACTATTTATATTAATGAAAGAAATGTACAGAGACTGTAAAATACAGAGTGAAAGACTCGCTAGAATGGTGGCAGCTTATCTTTGAGAAGAGATGTGATGGCTACTTGCATTCGCAAGAAGATGGTTACAATGAGGCTCTGAAGGCCTTTTTACAATAAACGAGAATGCCAAAAGTCCTAGACATCCAAAAACCTAACTCTAGGAGATGAAGTGCCAAAAGTCATGTGGGCCCCGTTTGGGTAAGTTAGTACATCAACTTCCCGGGGTCATAACTTTTGCATACGATCTCCGTTTTAGGCGTATGATAGCTCGTTGGAAAGGTATCGTCGAGGAGATTCATTTTGGGGGATAAATAATGCCTTTGGCTATGATTGAGAACCTATATCTCGAAAAACTTTCATTTAGGCCCTCAAAATGGCCCCAGAAGTTAAAACCTGCTAAAAATAGTAAATTGTCAAAATTGCTAGAAAGTTGTTTTGAGCCAATTGGAAAAGGTGGGTGGCCACCGATATCCGCCTGGATCAAGTCACCACCTTCAAATTGGTAACCATCAGTGTAGCCATCAGTCTACATTCCTCCATCCTGAATCTCCTCAAGATCTCAACTATATACTTCCCTTATCCAAGGAATATCTCTCACGATACCTCCCATACCTCTAACCCTGAGAAATAATGCATCAAGTCAATGTCCTTCATCTCGAACTCAGTAGTTAAATTTGTTTTGCACCCTGCAATAAGTTCCTTTGCACCTTTGAGAAACAAATAATCTACGTGCATAACCAAGATGAGTGGATTGACCTCAACAAGTATGAAGTACATGTTAGGATCTGCCTCACTCTTAATAAATCCCATACTCTGTAAGTATTTGTCAATCCTAGAATACCATGCCCTGGGTGCCTGTTTGAGTCCATAAAAGGCTTTCTTTAGCCTACACACATGAGAATCCCACCAATGTACCTCAAAGCCATGAGGTTGCTCTATGTATGCTTCCTTCTCAATGATCACATCGAGGAAAGTTGTTTTCACATCCATCTAATGTATCCTCCACCTCATAACTAAAGCAATAGAAATAAAATCTCAAATAGAAGCATACCTGGTGACTGGAGCAAATGTCTTCTTGTAGTCCACTCCCTCTTTCTAGGAGAACCTTCTCACCACAAACCTCACCTTGAACTTCTTGATGTTACCATATGCATCATACTTAATCTTGTAGAGCCACCTGGAACTCACAATTGACTTCCCCTCTGGTCTTGGCACTATGTCCCAAACATCATTCCTATTAATATAGGTGTACTTCTTTATCATGGCATAGCTGCTGATATGATTCTTCCTCAAAACTTGAAGTCTTAGCATCAATGATGCTACTTATAAGGGCCATATAGTTTGGAAACTTCCTCAGAGGTCTGCTCTCTCTAACCACACTCCTAGGAGCCTCACCAACATCTCTTATTGTCTATAATAGCCACCTAGGTCTCTTGAAAGGATTGGAAGGGACCAACTCCTCCTCTCCTCCTGAAGTTTGAACTGTTGACTGATGCTCATCCTTCGGGGCCTGCTAGTCCTTGTCCTCTGTCATTGCAGATGACTCCTGAGATCTCTTAGATGTCAAGTTCTCCTTAAACTTAACATATCTACTCACAACTATCTTCCTCTACGCTAGAATGAAGATCATCTAAGCCTTTGAGGTCTCGTTGTACCCCACAAATATACCCTTTTGTCCAGAAGGCTCCGACTTCATCCTCTTCTCCATAGAAACATGGATGTAGAATGGACAACCAAAGATCCTCAAATGACCAATATCTGGTTTCACTGCTCATAATGCCTCCTCCATAGTCTTGTCCCACAATATCTGCGAGGTCTCATGTTCTACACATATATCGTCGTGTTACATGCCTCTACCCAAAGAAACATAGAAAACTCTTGGTCATGTATCATAGCCCTGGAAGAACCGATGATGGACTGATTCTTTCTCTCTGTAACCCCATTTTGTTGAGAGTTGTATCAGACTATCAACTCCCTCTTAATCCCTACCTCCTTGCATAAATCCTTGAAGTCATTGGAGGTGTACTCTCCCCCATTATCCAACCTCAAGACTTTGATCTTCTTCCTTGTTCGGTTCTCCATCTAAGCTCTAAAATCCTGAAACTGACTAAAGACCTCATCCTTGGTCTTCATAAAGAAGATCAAAGTTTTCTTGGAAAAGTCATCAATAAATGTCACATAGTATGATGCTCCCTATATTGATGCTACTGAAATCAGACCACTCACATCTAAATGGATAAGATCCAAGATCCCCTTGGACCTACTCTTGTTGCTCGAAAAAGTGGCCTTGGAATTCTTGCCAAGTGCACACTCCCTACTGCTCAATATTGAACTATGGAAGACCTATAATGATCCCCCTCATAATCGACAATTCTCTATGGTGTATGTGTCCCAACCTCTTGTGCCATAACTCACATAGGTTGTTATTGTCATGTACCAAAACATGAACATGCTTTCCCCACAACATGTACAAAGTTCCCTCTCTAACCCCAACAGTCTGCATTGTCTGGGCTAGCTTTCTCTGAACGTATGAGTACTTTCCCTCTCTAAAAAGTAACAAAAAAACCCCTATCCTCCATAACTAAGATTGAGAGAAAATTCTTCTTCAGACCTGGTACGTAAAGCACATCATGGGCATCTAAAGAACCTCCTAACTCAAGTTGGAATGTAATTGTTTCCTCTCCCTTCACATTATACTTGGCATCACAAAAAATATCGACATGGACATTTGAGTCCCTCTCCAACACACTACTAAATAGCTCCTATGCCTTTGTCATATGATGAGATTCACCACTATCCAAGAACCACTAACTTCTGGTAGTTGTGCTGGTAGAGAGGCAAGAAACCAGTGAGAAATCCTTCTCAAGCTTTGTTGCAAATTCATCAAGTTGCGTCTATGTTGATGTTGTTGTCTGCATATTTCCTTTACCCTTCTTCTTCTCTTGACACCGAGATGGAAAATTTCAATTCTTATGACATGAGAAGCACTTGATTTTACTCAAGTCCTTCTTCCTTGGTTGTGATGATCCTTCATCATTGTTACCCTTCTTTCTAGAACTCTTTCCTTTTCCCTTCCTTGTATTACTAACAACAGCCAAATTATCATCACTATTTCCCTACTTGCTACTCATAGACTTTTCCCGAGTCTCTTCCTAGATGCAATCATCCCAAAGTCTCTACTAATCAGGGAGATGTTCTCGAGCATAAAATCCCTTGAAAATTGGTTCCCATGACTTGGGAAGATCATTCAATGGCACATTCATGAGCTTTGTGTCTTATTTTTTTTCCCCTATGGCTACAAGTTGATCACACACCTGTGTGATCCTCATGAAATAGTTGGTAACATTGTTAGATCTAGACATCTGTACCGATATGAGTTTATTCCTTAAGACTATCTTCATGTTCATGTCAGTGATCTAGAATAAACTTACCAAGGCATCAAACATCTCTTTGGTTATCTTATTCTCAGATAAGTGAGGAATTAGACGATCCTTCACTAAATCCAAGAGTACCCACTTGGATTTGATCTCCTTCTTCTAGTGAACTTCCAAATCTGCAGGATCTGTTGGTGGAACAACTAATTTTTCCACTAACTCCCAAAGGTCATACTCCTTTAACACCAAAGTTACTCATGTCTTCCAAGATAGGAAGTTGGATGCTCCATCCAATTTGTCTTCAACTCTCAAAGGAGTTGTTTCCATCACTTAGACCTGATAAAATACCTTAGAAATAACATGTTGTTGAAAAATGTCCCTGTACTGACATGTACTAACAGGACGTGTATGTCACTACTAGAACATGTGTATGTACATGCCTCTCCTTACTGGAACCTGCATATGTACATGCATGTGCTTACTGCTACCCATGAATATGCGACTATCTCCGAAGACACTCGCATATATACACACTTGTTCCTTCTGTAACCTACGTACAACTCCGTAAAACTACAATATTTTTGGGTAGATACCCTTGGAAAAACTCTGGAGGGAAAACCAATGCTGAGATGATTTTATTATGATTAAAATCATGGCTCTCATAATAGGGATAATGGCCCACTGAGAGAAGTACAACTACAGACAAACCCAACAAAGTCTATTCTATTGTACGACCTAGATCCAACACACGCTTCGAGGTGTACATGCCTTTCCTTAAGAAAAATCGTGTATATGTGCCTATCTCGATTGTGACCTGCATACATGACCTCAAGAACTATACTACAAACTTCATACAACACAAACCCTTCATGTGGCTTTGCTCGGTTGAAACCCACTTGCAACTGCCTTTATTCTCTCTTCTCCTTGACCTGATCTCTAGATGGAAGTCCTTCTCCACCTATCCAAGATCTCCTTGAATCACACTCCTTCATGGTCCAATCCTCTGTGCAAAAATCCTTCTATGCTCTTATCAATGTATCAAGTGTCTTCTACTTTACCCTAGCCTTGCTTTTATAATTTTGAGTTATAACCTAACCCTAATATCCAAAGTGATTGATAGTTGAGATTACTTCTCACCTCACTTGATATCAATGGCTAATATTAAATGCTAATTACTTTTAGCATTTAAATAAATAATTCAACTAAATAATAAAAACACTTTACTTCAATAATTCCTTTAATTAAAGTAAAGTCAAGGATATAATGCTTTGGACGATTTCCACACATCTAGACACATAGACATGTGCGGAAATACATGTTCGATGCTATGACACATAAACAAACATGTCATGCACTTTAGCACTATATTGTAAATGGATTTTACTGGGAATATATGGTATATATGAAACCATAAACTAAAGCAACAATTAAGAGCAAGACTCAAGTTAACTTGAGAGAATAAGAATACAAAGAAAGATAAATCATGGAGATGCATCTTAACATAAATAGACACTTGAACTCAATGAGGTCACTAAAAGTTGTGCATGTGGGACTAATTGTATATGAGTGATTTTCCTCCCAACTATAGACCTTTATGGTGGATACAACCCCTAAGTTCGGCTATGAGGTAACAAAGGTGAAACAATGGCTACATGTAAACTTACTTATCTACAATCAAGGAAACAATGTTGCAAGATCTAAGCATTTAACAATAGTTTCCAATGAATCACAAATCTAGTTGAATTGGTGCTTATTCATATATCACCCTTTATTGACACTCACTTAGCATACATTCTCTCATAATACCTACACTTACACTAGTTTATTAATCCCAACGTCAAAATTCTCACTACTTGAGTAACCCTTCATAACTAAGCTACAATTCTACTGCATATATCCCAAATGAGTTACAACTATAGTAATGGCCTTACTCGGATAGTGCATCATGTTAACCCCTCAAATGACATAATGAAAAATTCTGGGCTTTTCATATGCAAACGTTGGCAAAATTTAAATTCCTGCCATAAAATAAGGAAATTGAAAAATTATGATATTATTGAAAACCTTATCAATAGAAGGTGTCCCACTCATTGTTAGTTAATACATGTCACTCTTGCAAAATTTGCCACCATGAATAGCTTTCTTGAGTGCAAGTAGTGCATTTTGGCATACATGGAGTGCAATTCTTAGTGAAAATTTATCTTTTGCAACCTTGAAGGAAATTTTTAAGCACTTGGCAAGCATTCTCATGGATTTTTTTATAGGAACAAGAATATAGTGTCTTAAAATGTAGATTGAAGATGTTGGTGCACATTTTGATGAGTCAATTGATCAAGATGTGCAATTTCCTTTTGACTAACATGCATTACATCTTAATGTGTAGAATTTAGTATTATGTAACATCAAGAATGTTTTGACCAACAGAGGGCATTCCAAGAATGGGAAATAAAAACCACATTATGATACCATGACTCCTTTCATCCAAAGCATGCATTTGTTAAGCATGGAGTGCTTTTTTCTCAAGACTACCTTGCATTTTTTGAGTTTGACAATTTCAATTAAATGGATGATTTGACATACTTGTATTATGCATGGTTTTAGATGATCCAATTTCCTGTAAACCAACTCACCAAAGGATCCACTGGAGATATAAAGACATTAGTCGAAATAGAGAGGGAGGTGCATAGGTCGCAAAGGCATAGTTGGCAGGGGCAATAGTAGGGGCAGAGACCTCGTTACAAGCAGAGGAAAGGGTGAATGGGGGTGATGTAGAGAAAAAGTTAGGATAGTCTGCATCCTTCAATTGTATATCGCTCAAGGTTGTTATATATCAAAATTACTTGAGATTCATTCAAGACTGCGCTGCTTCAGGCTTACTTTTCATTTTCATTTCTTTCTTTCTTTCGCTAATAATAATAGTTGTGCTAGATCCAAATCCAACATCCTGGTACCTATATTATGGAATAATAAGTTGGGATTAACGGATTGGAGCAAGCTTTTATCTGTTAGAACATATTGTAGCCATATTTTAGCTATATAATAGAATACATTGATAGGATTTTTATTGGCCTCCAAATTAAGGGATCTGAGCTTTTATCGTGGCTAGTTAAGGTTTGTGAAGAGGTACACAAAATCCATACTTTTTTTCAGTCTGGTATTAAAGCTTTCTTGTTGTAATAGGCTTTATTAATTTCTTTTCTTTTGACTTTATGCCTACATCTTTCTTCTTTTTCTTCATGGTGATAGGCTTTCAACTTATATAGGGGACGAGTGCCTAAGTTGGCATAATTTCAACACTCGTCTAATACCTTTTTGCTTACCATTTTCCATTGATCACTTTCTTCTTGATACTTTCCTTATCCAGTTTCACCTTCTTTATCATTAAGGTACAAATCTTTCCCCATATGCCATTTTTCTGTTATTCTTGCATATTTCTTAAAGGAACTTGCTACTTTCATGTACCAATATTGATACATAGGAGTAATATGGTAGTTGCAACTCCTCACAGTGGTTGCAATACCTCTATGTTGCAACTCCTCATAGTGGCTGCAATACCTCTATGTTGCAACTCCAACTGTACTTTTTGTTGCTACAATTCCATGCACAATCCAATTGTTGCAACTCCAAGTGCACTCTTCATGTCGCGACTCCAATTACAAAGCCCACCGACACAACAGTCAATGCTACAGTTGAAAATTGGGAAATGGTCTTCACCTAGGAAGGCGTGAGGATGCAAGTAATTGACTAAAAGAGGAATCAATTTTCCTACCGAGTCAGTACATGCCTAATCTTCACTAAAGTTTGGAAAAATCAATGTAACCGGATGAACATTTGGATTCTCATGGATTTTCATCCATCCCTTTGTATAATTTTAGATATTATTCATATTGTATAAGAACCTAATCTTCCCCAGAGTTGAGGGGGAGAATTATTCTAGCAATCACATTCTATTGTTGTTGTAACTTTCAAACTTCTGCAATACAATTATATTTCTTCTTCATGCTCATGCAATGGTGTGTTGAATGATCATGCTATTTTGATGTTGTAGCTCAGTACCTTGCCTAAGGGGGTAGGGCCCCCTCCTTAGTCAGGTACTTCCTGTATATTAGCGTAAGATTTAAATATTTCAATTATGTTTATTTGCTTCAGTAGTTATTTCATTTCTTAGTTTGTTGCGATTATGGATTTCGTAGAACAATAATTACAATTCATGTGTGGTTGATGTTTAATTTCTCGTTTTTTGGACTTCCACAATTCTAAACTGTAATTCATCGTTGATTCTACTTATGTGAATTTATAATCATACATGCTACTACAACTCTAGTCACCGCAATTCACATCATTGTAATTTTTGTCATGTTGGGACTCGCGTTGCTGCAACTCGCTTGGCCACAACTCATGTTGTTGTGATTTCTTTCATGTTGCAACTCACGTTGTTGCAACTCCACTTGCAGCTGCGCCTTATTTTATTGCTTTATAACTTGTGATAGCTTTAGTCTTCAGTAGTTTGGGATTGATACTATAATTGATTGTTGTCAAATGTGTGAACACATAATTGTCACAACAAAACAAGATCTTCATTAAACTTGAGCAAGTCACCAGTAGATCATAGTATAGATTTCAATTTTCACAAGTGTTATTTCAATTTCTGCAAGTGTGATTTCAATTTCCACAAGTGTGATTTCATATTTTTCAAGTGTGATTTCAATTCCTGTAAGTGTGATTTAATCTTAGTATGTGTGATTTAAATTTTCGCAAGTGTGATTTACTTTCTGCAAGTGTGACTTCTCTTTCATGCAAGAGTGATATCTACTTTTGTTGCGACTCAAGAAATAGACTAGTTTGGTGAATTAATGAAGTATCTTGAACCCTTGACTTGTGACATTAAAAGTACTACAACCCTCTAGCAATAACAACACTACTCTTGCATATATGGTGCACAACAGTTCATAATTAAGATACGACCTCAGATTGATAATTAAATGTAAAACACTTCATTTGCTTGTTAATTGATTAGAAATTAATTGAAAATTCCATCATTTTTGGCATCATTGTCGGGGAACTGTCAAAATAAGTAGTTGCTAAGTAAGTTGTGTGGATTTTCATTTAAGTGCTATGATTTCTTTTCAAAAATTCATAGAATGTTTTCCTAGTCTTTTCTATTAGCAGAGTTAGAGATCAACAAGGTAGATTTATTAGCTCTTCCAAAAACTCCAGAAAAGCTAACAGTGTAGGTGAATCACAAGAGGGAAAGGAGCTTAATAAGCCAAATTACTTATCACCTATGGCAAGTTTTCTTGCCAAGAAAAAAGGCCGAAGCATATCCTTGGGATTCATAGACTGTACAAGGGTCTCTACACACAGTATTATGCTTTCAGAAGAATAGATCACCGAACAATATCACTTTGAAGAGTTCCTCTTTCCCAAGGCACCTTTAGAAAGAAAGGACAACCCTTGAAAATAAATGGCACACAAGATTGTCAAGGAGGAACCCACGACTTTGGGATTTCCAATCAAAGAAACATATGAGGAGACCAAGATGACGAACATCCCTCATTCATCCTTGCCAAAATTTCATGTGTTATCTAAAGAAGATCATGATACCTTCCTCTTAGAGTTCAATGTACTTTTCAGAAGCTACGACTAAATGACAGACGCCCAAAAAGATGAATATTTTTCCCAGCACACTTAAGAGAGTTGCGCTATGATGGTTTATGGGTCTTGGAAAGGATAACATCTGCTCATGGGACCAAATGACAAATAAATTCCTAGACAAGTACCAAGACTACTACAAAGATAAAGAAAGAAGAGAGGAAGTCTTCAAGATGATGAAGCATGAAGATGAGAGCCTCGAAGATTATATTGAACGATTTTCCTATAAATTGTAGAGGGAAAAGAAAGGAGATTTGGCTCCTCAGACACGGCATGTCTTATTTCTAAGAGGAATCCAAGATGATTGTATAGAACTCCTTAACCAGATGGCGAAGGAGATGTTTCTTGGTTAGACTACGACATTATCTTGGAACTTTGTCGTAAGTATTCTATAGGCACATCAAAAACAAATAAAGGACCAAGAGATATACTGGCAAGAACAAGAAAAACTGTTGGAAGTGGAGTTACGAGAGAAAAAAATTAGGAACATGTTAGAAGACTTCAAGACCGACGTACTTAGTCCCTTGAGATCTCAACTGGATACACTACAGATAAAGAAGAAGAGGGAGGAGACAAAACACGCATTGACTATCTTTTGTCCGAGATTCAAAATGAAGCACGCAAGGAGAGAATGTTTGTTGGATCAGATAGAGGTTTGCGGAATATGCAGTGAGGACCACGCTACTCATAACTGTCCATCCTTACCAGGATTAAAATATATCTACCAGAAATCCAAAGAACTAGAATAGTTATGCTATGTCTCTCATAAGCGACCCGGGCAACCCAAGCCTCAAGGTGTGATCCAAGATCGATCTCAATATTTCAATTCATATTGGACTAACCCTTCCATGTAATATGCTTCTCAACTATGGGCTATGCCAACACAAAAATGGGTAGCTCCTTCTCCTCCAAACCAATTATGGCAACAGGGATAGATAAACCCTACTATAGGAGGACCTCAACAACCTATGCCACAACCACCCATGTAACTCCTTCCTCCTCCCCTGATGCAGGCACCCACATCCACCCCTCCTTGACCACAACTACTTGCACAACCCATACCTAACCCGAATAACAGAAGGCTAGGCCAACCAGTGCAAGCTGTTGGACTTGCAACCTACTCGAATTATTCCATATCTTCCTTGGAATGTAATGATATTCACCTCTGATCTGGTAAGACTTTAATCAAGGACCAACCTCATATTAGCATTGAAGATTTGAATGAGGATGTCTGAAATGAAGAATCAAAACAAAAACAATCTTAGTAACCTTCAATAGTTGAGAATTCCCACCCTGAACTTCAAGACCCACTCTATCCTGAAAGGCTAAACCAAGAGAAACCTTTTACACAACCTAAGTTGATTTATTAAGAGAACTAAAAAATGTGTGTGTCAAAATACCGCTATTTCAAGCAATTAAATATGTACCTATTTATTCAAAAGTGGCACGAGAACTTTGTTTGAGAAAACGCACTAGGAAACAAAAGGATCCCCAAACCATTCATGTCATGGGAAAACTGTCAGATTTAATGATGGGGGGAGTTATCACAGTTAAATACTCTAACCCTGGTAGTCCAATCGTTAATGTGCAGATCAACAATATACTTATCGGTAAAAAATTAATTAATCTTGGGGTTTCCATCAACGTTATGACATGTGAGACCATGCAAGCCTTATATCTTACATGCCTTAGGGAAACCCCCATTGTACTTCAACTCAATGATATATCAACCATTAAACCAGAGGGAATCTTAGAAGATGCAATTATCTTAGTGGATTCATGGGAATATCCCATTGACTTCATGGTCCTACAACCCAAAACCTCTCTGGGTGGGTATACTATAATCTTGGGATGGCCTTGGCTTGCCACTGTCGATGCCTACATCAGATGTAGGTCAGGAAACATGACCATCTCCCATGAGATATCCACCAAACAATTAACCAACAACCCTCCCATGAAACCCAGCATAGACCTAGAAACACCACTTTGGGTTGATGGAGAAGAGAGTGATGAATATGGGGAAGCCTATCAAGTCCTCTCCATAGACCAATACTTAGCCATAAGAGATAAAACATAGGATGATGAAATAAACGAGTTTATAGCCTCTTCTTCTTCCTCGGGAAACATGCATATTCTCAAGCATGTTATGAAACCAGAAACTCATGTTTCTTTAGCATTAACAAGCATCTCACCCATCTAACTAGAATCGCCACCAGAAAAATATCAAGGATCCCTTATAGAAACCATAGAAATAATTCCAAGGAGAACCTTGAAAATCAACCAAGGACTAACCGAACAACAAAAGGAGTCACTGGTTGAAGTGCTGCAAAAACACAATGATGCCTTCACCTGGGATTACTCTGACATGAAGGGAATCCATCCTGACCTATGCACACATCACATATATATTAAGGAAGGAGAAAGACCCATCCGCCAACCCCAACGCCGGATGAACCCGACACTGAAGGACATAGTCAAAGAAGAGCTACAAAAATTGCTTACAACTAACTTTATATATCCAATTTCTGATAGCCAGCGGGTCTCCCCTCTTGTCATGGTACCAAAGAAAAATGGTAAATGGAAAATTTGCGTCGACTATAGAGAACTCAATAAAGAAAGACATAAAGGGCACTTCCCATTACCTTTTATCGACCAGGTCCTGGACATCTTAGAAAGGAATAAATATTTTTATTTCCTCGACAGATTCAGTGGATATAACCAGATCCAAATCGCACCTGAAGACCAAGAGAAAACAACGTTCACCTGTCCTTGGGGGACATTCGCCTACTGTGTTCTACCATTTGGGTTATAAAATGCCCCCACCACCTTTCAACAAGCTGTTATAGGTATATTCTCTGATCTAATTCATGATTGCATGGAAATATATATGGATGATTTCACAACATATGGGGATGAATTCGACGAGGCATTTGCTAATTTGGAGAAAACACTGATAAGGTGCAAAGAGTCAAATGTCGCCCTCATTAATGAAAAATGTTTGATGATGGAAAATGATGGCATTATACTTAGACATCGTATCTCAAAGAAAGGTATTCAAGTCAATCTAGAAAAAGTAAAGGTAATATTAAATTTTCCAAATCCAACTTTGCAAAAGTAGGTACGAAGTTTCTTAGCGTATGCTGGTT
Source organism: Picea glauca (assembly GCA_000966675.3). Taxonomy (NCBI): domain Eukaryota; kingdom Viridiplantae; phylum Streptophyta; class Pinopsida; order Pinales; family Pinaceae; genus Picea; species Picea glauca. Next base: position 492,548 of record JZKD02S1679138.1, read on the forward strand.
ATTACCATAGATTCATTGAAAATTTTCCATGCATTGCTTTTCCATTATTTTCTTTACATCATAGAGACACTGATTTTGTATGGACATAGACATGCCAACATGCGCTCGATGAATTGAAAATCAAAGTATCTGAAGCCCCTGTCCTACGAGGAACTGATTGGTCCCTCCCATTCCACATCTCCATAGATGCATTGGATACCGTCGTTGGAGCTGTTCTAGGAAAACTAGAAGGAAACGACCCATGTGTAATTTACTATGTTGGTAAGAATATCTCACTTGCAAAATTGATCTATACGGTCATCAAGAAAGAGTTTCTTGCTTTTATTCATGCAATAAACAAGTTTAGGCACTACATTACCAAATATTCCGCAGTTTTGCACATTGATCACACTGCTATTAAATATTTAATGAACAAACTAATCACCAATGGCAGGGTCACTATATGGTTGCTTTTATTGCAAGAATTTGATATTACCATCCTAGATAAACCAGGAAAAGACAAGGTAGTGGTCGACTTTCTTTCTAGAATAATATCCAGTGAGAATGAACCTCTAGTACAGGATTGCTTTCCAGATGAACATCTCTTTACAATATCCGTTAGCACTAATTCTTGCAAGCGGGGTGTTTTTCCTCGATTTCAGACCCTTGATGTAGAATGTGAAGAAGTGGGGTTTCAAAACCCATTAAATTCATTCTAGTCCAAGGTCACAACCATGAGTGCAATAAAGCAGCACACAAAAAATCCATTTTGGGTGGAAAATGCAGGCAGGCGAGGGAGCAGTCTGATTTCAACGACAAAGATCCATCTATAAAGAAAATCGATGGTCATCGGGTTTTCAGGGCTACCAAGTTGCCCAAGATTTATCACAAGAGATAGCACCCATATTTCAAGGAAAATCTGGGCCGTCCGATCCAGTTGGGGCAGGTGGCAGCCAATCGACATTTCAGGGATCGACATTTTAAGAAACAAGGGATCTCCCATCCACTGCAGCTGAAATTGCCAAAATGCAAAATGTCGAAGGTACCTTTGAAACTGAGCCCACAGTTCTAGCACCAGGTCGCGTCAAGCGAGCCTGGGAATGGAGGTAGCCCCCTTTTTATGAAAAATCCATCTCGGTCATCCATCTAAAGGACACGCGGTGCACATCCGTGCTTTCATAGATTGGTTAAACGGAAATTTGAGGAAGAAACGCATCGTGAACTCCCAGTGCAAGAAATCCCAAAAAGATCGGGACCATTGACCAGAAAGACACGCGGCGCAAGATCTGAGCCATAGGTGGGGCCTTTAGAGATTTTCATAGTGAAACCACTGACGTCATCTCAACCGTCCAATCCAAAGGATGCGTGGCGCAAGATCTAATCATGTCGGAATTTCGACATTCAAGATTTCAATGGTTAAGGGATCCTCATCATTTCACATCTCGAAACCCCGAACCCCGAAGTGTTGAAAGAACCCAGAGTCGGGCCCATGGTTTTGGTGCCTGGTCACAAAGGAACAGGCCTAGAGAAGGGGCGCTAATGTTTATCGCGTGGCAAGGAAGGTCCCAAAGCGCTGAAAGTATCTCAGCTGTCTATTCTGCAAGGACACGTGGTGCGTGATTAGGCTTTTCGCCTTTTCTCCCATCGCGACTTTGAAGCACAAGAAGCAACTCCTTCATAACTGCGAGTTGCGAAGTGCCGAAAGCATTCAGGACTCAGGTCCACAGTATCACTGGAAGATCTCAGTTGTCCATCTAGAGGGACGCGTGGTGCGTGATTGGGTTATGTCGCCGTTTCTCCTATCGTAGCTTTGAAGCATGAGAAACAACCTCCTCCCAACCGCGAGACACGAAGTGCCAAAAGTGCCTTTGAAGATAGGCACAAGGTCATAGACCGTAGTCACTTGGGGGTGATAGAAAGAACTGCACAAAGGGATGAAGCACCGAGTTTAGCTGCAGAAAGGATCACCGTGTTCTCCAGGTGCCAGTTCAACTTGATCTCAATCCTGGTACCTGCTCGGAGTGAATGAAGAAGAGAGAGGGTGGTTGAAACCTCACCTCACTCATTAATTGCAAGGTATGGATGTCCCAGCAGGAAGTCTGCCCGAAATGGACCTCTGTGCTTTCTTTTTCCTACAGAAGCCATACCAGTGTCCTTGACTCACCAGGGAAGTCTGCGCACGCTAATTCGACATTTAAGGGCTCAACCACCCCTTAGCATGAGCGGTGCAGAGTTAAGTTGGCATATGACAGAGGAGTGAAGGCCATATTTGATTGAAGAGACGCCCCATCCTGAAAGTCTAAGATGCCTCTGTTGGGAAATTGTTTAGGAGTATATATACTTAGTTTTGATATTTTTCAAAGCATCGATGGTTGAGCTAGGCTCCCGATTGTAAAGTTTTGATGAAGCGCTGGTTGCTCTGGTTATGTATTGGCATTTGAGACTTCTTACTTTATGGATGTCATCCTCTTTCCATCTCTTTGTTTACACTGTGTTAGGACAGCTCGAAATTAGAGGATCCAGTCGAGTTGCGTTGTTATAGGATGATGTAGGTTGGATCACTGTAATAGTTGAAGGGTTTCTAATCAGTTCTTGTGCTTTCTCAACATTGAATGGCTCAGAATTGGAGGATCCAGTCGAGCCACCTTTTAGTTCCTTGAAACTCAGGGTCAAGAGGATCTTGTCTTCTGAGTCTTTCCTCGTCAAGCTACCGAAGGCCTGATGCTCGAGGCAGTCTTGCTCACTCATCTCATTAAGTATTCCATCTATCCATCTTATACTCAACTTACTGACGAAAGTTAGATCAAGAGCTCCCTTGTTTTTTACATACCAGTCCCGATTTCCTAAGTTAAGGCTATGCTGTTCTAAGTTCACTCACATCCGATCACCCCATTCAAAACTAAATCGTGACATAAACTGATGGGCGTCATGCTCTGCTCCTGCTGCAATCCAGGAGTGACTTATGATGCTAACAATATCTACTAACACACCATGTTTTGCATATATTGCTAAGTTTTTGGCTGCAAGAAAGCTTTCACATCATATGACTCCCTAAGAACAACAAAGTATAGTCAGAAAAAGTGAAAGATTTTCATGGATTCATGGTTGCCTCTTCTACACTAGGCCTGATTTGATTATTAGAATATGTGTATGAGAGGATGAAGTCCATGAGATACTAAAAACTTGTCATGATGGGCCATGTGGGGGCCACTTTGCAGATAAAAGGATTGGGTACAAGGCACTCCATCGGGGGTATTGTTGGCCCACACTTTTTAGAGATGCCAAAGAATATGTGAAGAGGTGCGACATTTGTCAACGCCTGGGTAGATCCATGTAAATAGATGAAATGTCGCTACAACCACAAATGGTGTTAGAGCCTTTTGAAAAATGGGCCATTGATTTTGTGGGACCAATTAACCCCTCTTCCCGTCGACACTCCTACATCCTCGTATGCAGAGACTGTTAGACTATATATGATGGTGTGCTCGTTTTACCACGACGATACCCTCGTCTCCCAACCACAGGCCGAAGCCTCCCTCTGAGCACCTTAACCTTGACCTAAGAATTTCTCCGGAAGCAAACCCTAGGCTAGATAGCCAAACAAAGAGCAACGCATCTCTCCCCAAGGATAGCGCATCACAAAAAGCTAACCAGATAGTCCAAACCCTAGCCAAGAGATATCCAAGCCAAATATTGAAACTTGCTGCTGCTGCATCTGCACCTGCAACCCTCCTCCAAACCTGCGCACTAGCTACACCTGCAGTGCGCACCAACTGGGAAAACTACAGTCCTGAGATGTGACAAATGAGAAACTGGCACCCTGTATTTATAGTAATCCTGCCAGTTTACTGGGGCCGACTTCTC
>JZKD02S1679138.1:496400-506404 GCA_000966675.3 Picea glauca
AGGTTCACATGTAGAGGTAAATACCTCCCAAAGCTACCATAATATTAACAGAGACTATTTTACAAAATCAATGAAGGCAAAATCACTTCCGATAGCAACCAAATGGGTAGTAGTAGAGTTTCTCCATGAAGAGATCTTTGTAAGGTTCAGAATACCACAAGAGATAGTGACCGATGGAGGAACTTAGTTCACATTGTGACTCATGAGAGACCTAATGGACAACTAAAAGACCAAGCACAGAGTAACAACACCATATCACCCACATGAAAATGGACTAGTAGAGGGGAATAATAATATCCTTGAGGACAACATCACGAAAACTATCAGACTACACCTCAAGGATTAGGCCAATAGACTCCCCAAAACTTTATGGGCCTACAAAACCACTTGGAGAACTACTACAAGATGCACACCTTATGAGTTAGTATATGGGAAAAGAGTACTACTACCCATCGAGACAAAAATCTAGACACTTATGATAACAATACAACTTGGGTTGGACCTATCAGAGGCTCATAAACAATAATTGTTTCAAATTAACAAGTTGGGCGAGTTACAACAAGATGTTCTACACCGAGCCACATATATACAACACCAAAGGTCTATATGGCATGATAATTTTATCAAGAAAAAGAAGTTCAAAGCCAGAGACTAGGTATTATTATTTGATTCTAGGTTCAAGGACTTTAGAGGAAAATTTCACACAAGATGATTCGATCCATATGAGATAGATACAATATATGATAGTGGGCCCATCAAACTACGTACCATAAATGAAGAAAAAATTCCTTTAATGGATAATGGACATAAACTTTGCTTATATCACCGACCCCTATCAAAGGAATCCTTTTCAAGGAAGATTGAAAATGGATGGTTCGACAATGATTTCGAACTCGTTCAGGAAGAACGAGTCTCAGCAGGATAGTTTTTGTTTCTTCTAAAAAAAAATAATGAATAAAATTTGAAAACTAGCCTAGTTGGTGCATCAAAACAAATATTTGAAATAAACAAGAAGGGCACTTCACGACTTCATGATGTTTATGTCAGGATCCTTCTCAAGAAATTATAATAAATCATTGATTTATTTATTTTTATTTTTTATTTTTTTATTTTTTTCTGATAATATTTTTTTAAGGATATGCAGGGGAGAACGATGTTGTTGCAACTCATGTGGCTACAATTCCTATTGCTACAACTCATGTTGTTGCAATTCTCGTTGTCACAATTCCCTTTTTTGTGATTCACATTGCTGCAACTCTCTTCGTCACAACCATCTTCGTTGTTGCAACTCCCTTCACCACAACCATCCCCATTGTTGCAACTATTCTCGTTGCTACAATCCCCGTTTCTCAACCTCCCTTTCCATTTCCATTGTTGCAACTCCACTTGCAATTATGTTTCATTTTCTAAGTTCCTCCCCTCTCATTTCCATTACTGCAACTCCACTTGCAACCCCGTTTCATTTCCCAAATCCCTCCCCTCTCATTTTTGTTGCTACAATTCCACTTCCACCCCCGCTTCATTTCCCAAATCCCTCCCCTCTCATTTCCTTTTCTGCAATTCCACTTGAAACCCTACTTCATTTCCCAAATCCCTCCCCTTTCATTTTTTTTGCTGCAACTCTGCTTGCAACTTCACTTTATTTTTCTGTAATTCTCACCCATGCCTCTCACCGATGCTACAATTCTTGTCTACACCACTATGACTGAATCACGGGTTGCTGCAATTTCCCTTGCTGCAACTCTCAGTGTTGTAGCTTCATCGCTGCATCTCTCATTGTTGTGACTCCGCTTGAAGCTTTCACTTTATGAGCATCACCGTTCCCGCACTTCCTATCGGCAAAACTAGCAACACTGATGCTGTAATTTTGGTTAAGACCATTGTTGTGACTCCGTCTTCCATCGCTGAAATGCCATCAACACCGTGCTTGTACAACCACTTGAGGTAAGAAGTGACAGGTACAAGTTCTAATAAGAATTTGCAATGAATAGTTTTTATGGCATGTGTCTATTATCAATTCTCCATAACCACCACCTTACACCATCATTGTTATATCCATGATCTGCACCTTCATAGCCACCATCGATTGCCAACATTCACAATTCTTCATTTGATTAACATGCATCCCCCCTACAAAGACAAGCAATCATAGGTAGTTGGAAGAAGGAACCATGGGAGGTTCATTGATCTGCAGGGAGTTGACTGAATCTTTGTTACTTGAGGTCTATGACAATATCAGATTGATTCTGGAACAAGTTGTCTAGATGGAATACATGTTATGCCTACAGGGATATGAGGATGAGATAGCTCTAGAATTCACCTTGAATTACAAAGCTGAACACTCCACAGTAGCTGATGCCCAAATAGAAGCCACTGAAGAGACACTCACATAAGTCATTGGTTTACCAAGGATAGGCGAGAGATGATACTCCAGAAGAAATTCACAGCCTGAAGTTCTAATGAAATTCCTCGAGCCTGGAGTGGCTTTAGTAAATAAGTGAACATGATTTGAACGTCAATCTTTTCCACACCCTTGGGAAGACATGGTTTTTTTTGTACAATGATATTTCACTTGTGAAGGTCATTATGGAGCTATCTATGTTTAACATATAAGACTGCTTGATCATCTCCAACACCACTGACCCATTAACATGCCATATTTCTTATTCGAGATGTTGTAGAAAATGACAACACTTGTTTAAATAGCAAAGAACCCCTGAGAGGCCGTATCACACCATGGCCTTATGAAGCTCTTGGTGGAACATGCATTGTACAAGGAAGGTTTCACCTAGAACAACATAGTTCAACCACATGTTATACTTACCGAGAGCGAAATGGATGCAATTCAGGTAACCCAACATGAAACACCTCCACTTTCGATATCGAAAGGGGTCGCAACTGCAACTCCTCCACCAGGTAACGGTACTGCAGATACAATGAGCCCAAATATTGCAACTCCTCCGCTAGATAACAATGTCAAGGATATGACAAGCCCACCTACTACAACTCCTCTACCAAAGAAATCCAGAAGGACAACTAGGAAAAGGGACTGGCCTGCCATGACTTCGATGAAGGAAGGTTTGGACAACTATGTTGAGGTAACTTCCACCAAACCCCCTACAAAGAGATTCATATGGTTTATGAAAAGGCGACCTCTTGTTCCAAAGAAATGCAGAACGAGACATACAACTGCAACTCAACAAAAAAGGAGAAGAATTGTCGAGTTAAAAGAACAAGCCCAGGAAGAGCATTAAGAAATAAACGAAGTATAATTCTCCGCTGACACACAATAACGAGCGGAGGGTATCAACTTAGAATTAAACAAGGCTTTTCTTAACACACAAGAACTAGACCAAGGCGCTCTCGAAGAAGGACTCATCTCTCTCATGTCGACATATTTATATGAAGAAGAGTTAGAAGTGAAAGCTCCTGCTGATCCACAAGAACTAGTGGGGAGTCCTTCTGGAGAACAGGCTGAACATGAGGTAGAGGGTACAACAAAAAAAGGAGCAACATGAGACAAAGGTTTATGTTGTTTATCCAGAACAAGCATAAAGCACACCTGAGGAACGCCCTGCCAAGTCTCGAGAATTACAGGAAGAGGCTCCTGCGGTCCCTCGAGATACAATATAGATTATTCCCCAAGTACACTCTCCCAAGCCTCAAGAGTCACAGATAGAGAAGCCTGAGAAATATAACAATACATAAGAGGAACTAGAAGCATTCCTTGATACAATAGTAAGCACACCTAAGGATAATTTTTCTCATGAAAACAAACAATAACCGGTGCCTCTTGCTGAATCATCAAGAGGCACTCTTGAGGAAACAATTGTCAATGCAAAGGAGAAGGAAAAATTAGAACCAAAGGCCCATATTATTACACAGGAACCAATAGGAGGTTCTCTTGAGCAATGACCCACCCATTCATAGGATTCAAACAAGGAAGAGCATAAGGCATAAGAGTTTGATGGTTCAACATGAAACACTTGTGGAGACAACTCAACTCATGCATAAGAACTAGGAAAAACAAAATATGCCACTCTAGAAAGAAAAATCACTACCACAACTTAGGTAAGCATCCCACACTCCTTACCCATTTATGCATCCTTGATAAAATAAAACAAGATGTTGAGAATGAAGAACTGGAAGCTACAACTCAATTTGAAAATGTTGAAAGATGAGCTAGATGAACAAAGGGCATCTGAGAAATCATGTTACCTTGCAAAAATTCCTCTTGGTACAAGGGAACCCTTCACCGACTCACAAGAAATAACTCAAACCAAAGAAACAAGAGAAGTAGTTTTCCAGGATACACATTTTATGTTAGTTGATGAGGCCATGCAGATAGAAACAAAGAAATAATTGGTAAAAGACAGAGGAGTTCTAACAAAACATGACACTAGTGAAAATAAGGAGGAAGTAGGAGAGGTAGTTTGTGGTGTCAGTGACCTCCATTGTCACCTTGATTCCTCTAACTCGTAGTGATTGTTGGTTGCACGGGGACATGCAACAATTTTGGGCTAGGGGAGATGATGGGTGCCTAAATTGGCATACTTTCAACACCAGTCTAATACCTTTTTGCTTACCATTTTCCATTAATCACTTCTTTTTTGATACTTTCCTTATCCAATTTTGCCTTACTTATCAATAAGGTATGAATCTTTCCCCATATGCCATTTTTATGCAATTCTTGCATATTTCTTAAAGGAACTTGCTATTTTCGTGTACTAAAACTGCTACACAGGAGTAATACGATAGCTGCAACTCCTCACAGTGATTTCAATACCTCTCTGCTGCAACTCCAAGTGAACTTTTTGTTGCTACAATTCTAGGCACAATCCAACTGCTACAACTCCAAGTGCACTCTTTGTGCTATTACTCCAATTACAAAGTCCGCTAGCACAAAATTCAACACTACAACCGACAATTGGGAAATGGTCTTCACATAGGAAGGTGTGTTGGCGCACAATGGGCAAACCCAGGGTTCAACATTAATTCACCAACAGATCCCAAGATACTGGCCCTTTTGGCATCACCCACAAGTAGGTGAAGTCTCACCCGAGGTACCTATGGGGACTGCAGGAACCAGGCTTTTGTAGTCATGAAGAGAATGGGGACCATTGTAACATTCACTCCTTCTTAACATTCATTCAATATATCATGTGCCCAAACTCATAACAACATAATAACGTATGATGAATTCATCCTACTTAACCATTCAACAAGTGCGTGAAACCCTTATATTCATATTAACCATAAATAATATACTACGTGTGTGCAATAAAAAAAATAGCACATCATGATAGTAAACACATCAGGGCACAAATATTTAACGAGGTTCACCACAAATTGGGCTACGTCCACAATGGATGGATTCTTATATTATTCATTCATCTTTAGTTCAACAGGTGCGCACTATGCTCATATAACAATCCTTAGTTAAAACCTAAACCTACCCAAGCCGTTCTATGTTATAGTGCACACATACCTCTCAATTGATATTCAACTCAACTCATACTCATCAACTAGAAAAGTATTATTCATTACCCAAAAACCCACTCAACTCACTCATAATTCTCCTACAAAAGCTCTAACTCATAGTTCATCACTACTCTTATTTTCCTAAAAGCTAACTACTTTATACCCAAAACCCATACATGTTTATACATATACATTGGGGCTTAGCCCATTATAATGTGGACAAAATGTCCCAAAACTCCTAACTAACTTTCTCCTTCTGCATGATGGCTCCTGATAATGCGCTAACTGTCTTCCATGAACGTTTCTCCTTTGCTGACTTGTCGCGCGTTCTGCTTCTACGCGACTCCCAAAACTTACCCAAAATGTCCTGCTCCAACAAGCCCCTAACACTCACTTGTGGCTCGTCCCATGCTACTTCAGGCATGATTCCATGTCATCATGAAATTGTGAAATGTTTCTCGTGTGATCACGACCTTTTCTTTGAATTATGCTTCCTGCTACAAGATTTCTTCTTCTATCTTTGTTGTAATACAAGTCTTCAACTTTTCTTCACTTTCTTTTGCTGCCTTCCTTGCGACACCTTGTGCAACTACCAGTTCCCTTGCTACTCATAATGGTTCGTCTTGCAACATCTCTAACTTCTGCGCATGAGCCTGTTGTTCTGCTCTTAATTGGCTCATGTCTAAGTATAGCTGCCTATTCTAGGTGAGTGCATTCATTTTTTCTTTCGTTGGAAGAGTGTTCATGGTTTCCTTCAATTTTTGCGCCCTATCCTACATATCCTGCAACTTATGCTTGATTTCTTATAGTCTTGCATCTTTTTTCAACTGTGTCCACACTTCTGTGTTTTCACCACACAATTTGGCATGATCCTCCTCTAAACTCTTGATTTTTTCTATGGTCATTGTCATTATCTTCTCTCTATGTTCCCTTTCTTTTGGTGGAGTGCTTGGTATCTGACGTGCTTCCAAATAAATAATCTTTGTGCAGAAGCCTTAAATAACTTCACTGGTCTTTGTCACTTGTTCCTCTAATAGGGTATCTTCCTCCCTAGGCATTTATGAAATAACATTACAAACACCCTAGACCAATTGTTTTGCTCTCTCTGTCCTTTGTCCAACCTCCTCCTGCTCTAGTCTAAGTTGATCAAATTATGCTTGCAACACATCCTTATCTGTGACTGCCTTTTTCAACTCCATCGATGTTGAAATTCTATGCAATTGTAGTTCATGTGTCACGCTAATATGTAAATCATGTAACACTTATACCGACAACTGAGATAGCACAAAGTCACTATCACTAAGTGCCTTGACATGCTCCTGTAATTCTACCACAGGAAACTCTAAAGCTCTCGCTGCTAGTTTCATTACCTGTCGCTCTCCTGATGTCGCAAATGGGTGAGATGTTGGTTGTTGCACCTCTTTCGTGTTTGTCATTCTTTCCATATGCTCTTTTTCATCTATTTTAACTTACGCAATCCCGATTGTCTCCAAAATTTGTCTCAGTGTGACAATTTGCACTTGCACGTCCAAGTGTCTTTCTTCTTGCTTCTGCATCGCTTGCTCAAAATATTCCTTAGTCACCTCTTTCACTTGATCCACAATCTTTTCTAAGTCATATTATGATAGGGCCTAGGTGGCCACTTCCTTAACTGCTTTCCTCTTCTTTCATTGTGGTATTGATTTTCCTGTATCATGTTGCTTCCGCTTCTTTTCGGTGCACAATACCGTCTTCTGTGTTTCTCCTATGCCATATCCTTCTTGTTCTTCATCATCTCTTATTTCTTCTATTTCTGGTTTTTGTGTATATGTCTTCTCTATTTCTATTTATATAGGTGGGATCTTCCACTCACCATCCCAATCTTCCATGATGTGTCCCATTTCTTCTTCAATTACCTTGTATCTCGCGGGTAACCATTCTTGAGTTGCATCCTTCTTCGCTTGGATGTACATGTGATGGTGCCATGATTTAAATCACGCAAATGCCTTGTATGCTTCTACCACCTACAATAATATGCATGGTGTCCTCTGGATGATCTCCCAAATAACCTCCTTATATATGTAGAACACAATGTTGTTATCCTGCTATCTCTCCTTGTGCGTGGTATGCCATAAGTTAGCATATCTCGTTGTCAAACATGGTGTATTCTTTGCTGAAAAAAATTGTGAGTCCTCTGATTCCCTCCAAGCCACTAATGATATTAGTATCAACAACCACGCATAATGAAATTTGATACCTCTGTCTTGAGCTTCCATGCAGTCTATCAGAAACTAGTTGACTAAGAACGTCACCCAGTTCATTGTGCACCTTCTACACACTTCTCTATCATTGCGATCGCACTTGCCAATACTTGATCTCTATGACACTTCCTAAAAAATTTGTAATCCATCACTTGCGTGCAAAATTAACACACTTATCATTGATACTCGCTACATCGAGCCTACATGCTCCTCTAAACATATCAAATTTCTCTTTCATTCTTTCTGACAAAGATTTCTCATTCGATTTGTCCGAAAAAAGGGGTGATGGGTCCTCCCTTTCCATTGGAAACCTATTTATCCACACAATCAATTATCTGTCAATGGTCATGACTCTGTCTAGCCATAGGTATCCTCCATGACCACAACTTAATAGAATCTTGACGCATCCATTGATCTCAGAAATCCTACCAAAGTGTGAGATATCTAACAAGTTCATAATCGTTTATTTTGCCAACGTTGTTGCCCAAGGCTATGGCTCAACCTTGATAAATGATGTCTCTGAATAGATGAATGTGTTCAGGTATTTCTTCAGTGCTAAATCCTATAACTTATTTTCATTTGACAGATCATGATCTGCAAATTTCAAGCTCGATATTGCTCCTAACATATCCCCTTCAACTATTACTTCGGGTGGAATTTATGGTTCCATGATCTCATACTTTGCTTCCTTCTATAACTTGACCGGCTTCATTGAAGACTTCCTTGGTGGTATGTAATCCCTTGGATAGTTAAGTTAGGTTAACCTCCATGTTGATGCTCTCAGTGTTTCCTTGGCCACATGTATCGATGTTTGCCTGGTGTGTTGTTTCTTTGGTTGTGACAAAGCTTCTCTTGTCTTTGGTGGCATCATTTCTCTTTGCAACTTTTCACTTGGAAACTAACTTCTTTGGCTCTTTATTTATTCACTCGACTCTCTGCTCTCATTTCTTTATATGAAAACTCAAATGACAATAACTTCTTTCCATCGACCTTTCAACTGCTTTTATCACTTGTTGCTAATTGTTTCTGTTCTTCTCCCCCAAATCTGTAGTCTAATCCAACTTGTACTTTACGTTCAATTCTTGCCATACTCTGTAATAAATTTGGCTTATTTTGTGGATCATGGTCTAGATCTTTCCATTCTATCATGATCTTGTCACCACTTTGTGTTCATGGCTACATGGCCCCACTACTTTGTCATTATGATTACTCTTTAATGCTTATCCCATCGTGTATGCTCTTTAATGTGTTTCCTATGCTCTACGCATATCTCTGTCGCACTTCAATCTTCCTTCATGTGCACAGTTCCTTCCTCTTTCCACATCTATGCAACACTTTCTCGCCTTAGTTCCTTATTCGTTTATCCTTACGCATCATGTCATCCTTCAAATTCTTTTGTTACTTTTCCTTCTTTTTCTCTTTCTTTCTCTTCTATAATACACTATAATACAAGTACTATGGTACACATACTGCGCACTCCAACTAGTGCACGGAAGTATGACTGTCCCTATACAGTTTCAACCAACTACCATTAACCAGTTCTTCCAGAACTTCTCCATTAAGTTTATCCAACTAAACAACACCTGCATCTATCACAAATCTAATCACTTATGGACCCAACCAATGCATTTGAAACTTCCCAGGGTGCTTCAAAAACTTGTTGTCATAAAGTAAAATGAAGACTCCTGTCTGAAACTTCTTCTATTTAATGTGTCTATCATGCCATGCTTTCTCTTGTGATTTTTGAACTTGCTGATGGAAACCTACGTCAAACCGGTCTTCTTCTAGCTCTACTAGTTCTGAAAGTCTCTTCTCCATTGGATCAAAATATGTAAGTTTTGTTAGCGCAATAATGCGTAGACTCGGTATTATGAATTCTGTAGGCATAACAACTTTTTGGCCATACACTTGTCTAAATGGGGTCTATCCTGTTAACTTCTTACTTGTAGTCATATACACCCATAATAATTCTGGAACCTTCAAGTCCCCATCGTCTTGACTTACATTACACACCTTCGTCAATGCATGTTCTAGTATCTTATTGAATGCTTCCATTGTTCCATTTTCCTAAGGATGTGTTGACGGGCGAAACAGTCCATCCGTCAACTGGAAGAGTGGAACCGGTCTAGGGTTGTCTAAATAACCCAAGCCGTTTGGAATGAACCACCCTGACGAGTTTAACGGCTCCGTTGGCCGCTCTAAGGTCTCCTAAATAAACCAAAGAGAAAAGTTGATCTGAGCTAAGTAATCTAAACTAAGGAAACTAGAAACTAATAAAACAAA
>JZKD02S1679138.1:520096-530973 GCA_000966675.3 Picea glauca
ACAAACAATAATGTTGATGTCAAATCCTCCCCTGCAAGTAAAGAAGAAGATTCAGATACAATAAAATAATGCTCAGTCAACATTTATCCCACAAAAGAAGTAGGAGAAGAACCATGTCATAAACAGGAAGTAGAAGTCTTGAAGGTTGAGAAGGCAGACACCCAAATTAAGTTCTTGAGCAGATCCATGACTCTGGACAAGGTCTTGGATAGCCATAGATCACCAAATGACAAATCCGATATTGGACTCAACAAGGTAGAAATCAATGGTCCTAAGAAACCTAATATAGGTCCTTCATTTGTGAGAAAGAAAAGTAGGCATGAGAGTGGGTGTAGCAGTTTTCTCCTGTGATTGAAGATGGACATAAAAGCCCTGGATTGAATGCATCATGGAAGAAAAATGAAAATTGCAGTAATAGAGATCGATGAGATTCAATGGGGAGATCCAAGGGCTATTTAAAAAATACAAGCTACAATTGCACAGTGTTCAAGTTGGACAACAACATTCTGATGTACAATATGATGTACATGACATCCTGTAGAGACAAGAAGAGGAAATACCTTGTCAAGGAAAGTTAACCTTTTAGGAACAAAGGGGGAAAATAGTCATAAGAAGAGAGATAACAGTGACAGGGGGAGTCATCCACTCATGAGAAGATTGATAAAGGAGTCCGAGTAAGAGAGGTGAGCAATTTTGGATTTTGCATAGAGGATACAGCGAAAGCTGAAGATAAACAGGTCCAAGAATCAGAAAGAGAAGACTCTGGTTCAAATACAAATATTCTGCAGGCCTCAAATGAAAGAGTCCATCTCGTCAGGGGGAGTTTGCATTGATTTAATATCTGATACCTCCTAAAATACTACAACAACTCAGGGGGAGGATGTTCTCTTTGACATTGATGTCAAAGGGGGAGAAAAGAATCTGGGTGCCTTTGTTGCCATCAATGCCAAAGGGGGAGATTGTTGGAAATGTTTAACAGGTTGTCATTGATGGCAATTACAACAATGAATATGGCATGAATACAAGAAGAATGTAACAGACAGGCACCAGAAGTATTTTGGGAAGAAGCTGCAGAGCAACCTCAATAAGATCAGAAGAGATAGTGCAGAGGATGTTTGGTATGTTTTACAGGCAGCATAAGCTTGTCATTGATGGAAAGTATAACAGTAATGATAGCTTCAGTACATCACCGATGATCAACAGGAAAATAGAAGATAAGTCCAGGAAGATCGAATGATCGAAGGCAACGCTGGCAAGTGCAACAGTGATGATGGCTTGAGTACAACAACGATGATCAATAGGCAAAGAGAAGATAAGTCCAGGAAGATCGAATGATCGAAGGCAACACAACATTGACAAAATGATCGAAGGCCCGAGAAGCATTTCTGATCATTGGATCCCATCCAAAATTCCCGACAGCATGAGGGCCATCAGATTTGAATAAAGACAAGAAGAGCGCACTGAAGAGGAGGATAGATCTTAGGCGTCAGATCTGAGCGCAGGGTATGACCACCGTTGGATCAAGGAAAACCTGCATGATCTTTAAAAGTGCAAGGAGTAGAGGGCTCACAAATCCCGAAAGCAGGAGGACCGTCCATCTTAGGGGGTTATGTGGACCGTTGATTCGACTCCCTGTTGGAGTTTCGGGGATTGAGAGTTGGAGATGTCAAAGAATATTGACATCAAGAATCCCGAAATCGCGATGTGTGAAATCCCGACTGAATCTGAACCGTCAGATCAAGATGTGATCTAGACCGTCGACCCGACTCACGTCAGCAGACCACGTCAGCTAGGAACACGTGGCACAACTAGGTAATGACAAGTGTCAAACCGATTCAACATGCCAAGCACATGTAAGTCACGAATCAGAGTGACATGTGGAAGTTATTTAACACATGTGACATCAGCAGACTTACACCATGACGGAGTTTTGAGGATCGCGAGTTGGAGATGTCAAAGAATATTGACATCAAGAATCCCGAAATCGCGATGTGTGAAATCTCGACTGAATCTGAACCGTTAGATCAAGATGTGATCTAGACCATCGACCCAACTCACGTCAGCAGACCACATCATCTAGGAACACGTGGCACAACCAGGTAATGGAAAGTGTCAGACCGATTCAACATGCCAAGCACATGTAAGTCACAAATCAGGGTGACACGTGGCATTTATTTAACACATGTGACGTCATCAGACTTACACCATGATGGAGT
The DNA here is from genome assembly GCA_000966675.3 of Picea glauca. Classification (NCBI taxonomy): domain Eukaryota; kingdom Viridiplantae; phylum Streptophyta; class Pinopsida; order Pinales; family Pinaceae; genus Picea; species Picea glauca. The sequence continues at coordinate 522,313 of JZKD02S1679138.1, forward strand.
TTCAAGGATCGCATGTTGGAAATGTCAAAGAAACAATGCAACAGGAATCCCAATTTCGCAATATGAAAAATAACGACTTAAATCGCAGCCGTTGAATCAAGATCAAATCTGGACCGTTGATTCCAGTCCATGTCGGAGTTTCAAGGATCGAGTGTTGAAGTTGTCAAAGAACATTCACCACAGGAATCCCGATTTCGCGATATGCGAAATCACGATGTAATCTGAGTCGTCAGATCAAGCTTTGATCTGGACCGTTGATTCCAGTCAATGGAGAGGCATCGGGGATCGAGAGTTGGACATGTCAAAGATTATTGACATCAGGAATCCCGATATCGCGATATGCGAAATCACGATTTAATCGCAACCGTTGAATAGAGATCAGATCTGGATCATTGATCAAACTCCATATCGGAGTTTCACGAATCACGACATAGAGAGGCAAAGAACTCAATGCATTAAGAATGCCGAAATCGCAAAATCACGATTCAATCGTAGCCATTGAATCAAGATTAGATCCGGACCATGGAATCACAGGACATGTGGCAAGTGATCAAAATTTCGCTGACTTGGGGTCAACGAAGCATAGTGTCGAAAATCGCGAAATGCAAAATCACGAAAGCGCCTTATGCATAAGGCTGTGGTCACAGCCCTTGGACACATCAATGAGAGATGGAGGAAAGAGTTAGAGCAACCAAGCTCATTTTCGGGAATCACGACTTGGAGAGGAAAGAACACAATGCAACAGGAATGCCGAAATGTTGAAACCCGATTTAAAGGAAAAATTAATAAAGCTCATCCAACGACGTAGATTAACCTAAAGGAGATCGGAGGGCTACTGTTGCACGACACAGTGAAACTGCTAGAAACCATTGATGGTTTCTACTAGAGAATGCGAAGACACTTCGGGATGACTAACAGAGGAGGTGAAGAGTCTCTGAGAGGAATGAAGATGTTCGTGGAGGCGATTGATAGCTGATGAGCATTGAGGCCTGTAACTGAAACAGAGAAGGTGAGTTCGACTGTCATAGAGAAGACAAAGAGTCTCAAACTGCCAGAGAGGGTGAGGAATCTCAGTATAACATACAATGATGCTGGACACGCGGGGCGAACTACCAGAGAAGCTGAAGAGTCACGATGATGATCAGACAGAGCACTTGAGAGGTGGAGGATAACGACGCAGAGTCAGCATGCAGAGACATTGTGAACATTGCATGCACAAGGTTCACATAAGATATAAATAAACGGTACAGAGAAGAGATGGTATTGATGTTGCTGTTGGATTCTGCTGTGGTTGTTGTTGGTGAAGGTGATTCATGTGTGAAGAAAGAGGAGAGTGCAGCAGCTGAATAGCACAGAAGAGGAACTGTATAGTGAATGGACATGGCACACATAGCATAAAAAGAGGAAGAACAGACAGTGCAAGTGATGTGTGCAGAAAGGCAATGAGGCAGACATAGCAACGAAATGTAGCAGAATAGTGATGAGTCTAGTAAGCCATTGTTGAACATCTTATCACTGTAATAAGTTTCAGTAGCAAAGATTTATATTTCAGGGTGGTTGGGAGGTGCTCGGTAGGACTGTTGTCCTCAGAGGTTCAAGTGGGTGCTTGAAAACAGGGAGTTGTAGCTTCCATCTGGTTGCAGCCAGAGAAACCAGGGTGGCAGGGTGGTGCAAGGGAGAACTCTTGTTCTCTGTTATACAGGTTGGTGCCTGTATGATTGGAAGTTGGTGCTTCCATCCAGTTGGTGCTGGAAACACTCAGGGAGTTGGTGCTTCCTTCTAGTTGGTGCTAGAGAAACTAGGGAGTCGGTGCTTCCTTCTAGTTGGTGCTAGAAAAACCAGGGAGTTGGTGCTTCCTTCTAGTGGGTGCTAGAGAAAACAGAGAGTTGGTGCTCTCAACAAGTAGCAGCTTGCAAAACAGAGGTTGTAGCCTCATTGTGAGTTGGTTCTCATATGTATGATAATGTAAAGAATGTAACTATTACTTATCCTATAAAGAAAAAGAGGTTTTTACCCTATATGAGTTTCGTCAGGAAATATCTGTCTCTGTGTTTCTCATATATGTGTGACTGATGCTGAATGTGCCATTGTTTATTTCCCTGCATTAATGTGATCATCATTAAGTGTTTCTGCAAAGAGTTTAAAAGAAGCATAATTGTTTAAGCACGGTAACAACTGATTCACCCCCCCCTCTCAGTTGTCCAACATCCCTATCACTAAGACACTATAGTAAATACTCATTTACAATCTTTAGATTTGAGGCGATGCTCAGAATCTGTACAACTATGGCCCATTAAAGGCGATTTACATTTAACCTTATAATACAATGGATTTTTCTTCCTCGAGCCTTTACAAACTTTATTACATTGAATGATGGATTTAAAACAAAACGAGAAGGTTGGATCTTCTCTGTCCTTGGGATCTTCTCCCTCCTAGTGCACTACTGCGCTGGCTCTTGATGTGCTGTTGAGTTGGACTGATGATCTTGCATCATACTCCTCTACTAACAAAAATCATGAGCTCCTTCTCATGGCTCCTCTGTTGCTGCTGTTGAGATTCTCCTGGGTCCCAAACTTCATACTATTGTTGTCCACTTGTATTGTAGCATATTTTCTTCATGGACATCCTTAGTCTCTCAGGCTTCCATACCTTACTTTGTAGTGCCCCACTGGCCATGCTTTTGCACTCTACCTTTCTCACCTGTCTCCTCCTGCTGTTGATGTAAATCTCTTCTGCATTTCTACTTTGAGACATCTTTACCATAAACATTATTATCACTTCAATTTAATGTCCAACCTTGACTGTTGCTGGCAGATAACACTGCATTGCACTACAACGATTTCACTGTGGTCCACTACCACACTGTTATCTTCTGTTTCTTTCATGCTTGCAATAACATGTTGCAGGGAATTCTCCTCAAGCTACTGGCTACTTTCATCTGCCACTTTTCTAGCTACAATCTCATCTCGACTTGTAGGCTCTTTTAACAGGTTCTCCAATAACTCAGTCTCTTTCCAACATCTCTGAATCATTTCATCATGTTGTTCATCATCTTCTCCATCCTTTTCTCCTTGTTCAACATCTTTCAGTAACTGTGCTTCCTCGACATCTTTGTGAGGTATTCCTTCTTTTTCCTTCTCTCTATGGAAACATTGAATGACTGTCCACTTTCACTTGAACCTGCATCCATACACAAGTTGTCAGTTTTAAAAACATGCAGCTCTATGGCCTCACTTAAGTCCTCTGTCAACAGCTCCACACGCTGATCTAAACTTTCCTTAGGGTCCATGAGACCCTTGTCTGGTCTCTTCTCATCATCACACTTCCTAATGATTGGCCCTTGTTCAAGCTAACATATGCATACTTATCTGTCACCTTCCTTGAGTTTCTCTGCCTCCTTTATCCAAACTTTCAACATGTGCCTCTCTCTCTCCTGGAAATCAACTATTGAATAGGCCATCTAGAAACCTTTTTCATTACCCATCCACATTTCTGGGATTCCTTATCTCTCTCTACCATTGTTCCATTATCACATCAAGTCATGCCCTCACCTCAACTATCTCCTTCTCAAACTCGTCATTACTCATTTGCTTGATTCTCTTCACTCTGACATCTCTTTTCACTTCACTGTGACTTTCCACTGAACTCCTCACATGACATTTTGTAGTCATCTTCTTATCACAGATTTTAAACTGCGTTGAAATTATCCTTTTCTGTCTATTTTCTGTAAACAAAGGTCCTTCTCTTCTCCTCTTATTGGAACAAAATTTGTTTTCTTCTCTTAGCCTACCTTGTTGTCTGATGTCTACTCTGCAACTGAGAGCACCACCGACTTTCTCCTATAGCCCTCCTGGCTATCTATTATCTGCTGCGCGCCTGCAAACAATTTTTCACACATAGAGTATTAGTACTCTGTCTCTCTCTTACCACTTCTTCTCTCTGTCCACTGTCTGTAAACAAATTCCTACTCTGATACCATATGATGGTATCAGACAAATCTCCTCCTTTTCCTACAGTCTACAGACAAAATCAAGATCTGATACCACTTGATGGTATTAGGAAAAATCGTTTCTGAGCTCTGATACCACTTGATGCAAACCCCCACCTTCTCCTAGGGCTCACACGACCTTCTAGTCTAGGATCATTCACATAGGAGCTAAATTAACTCTCGGATCCATGCCTGATTTTCTCTAAATTCAAAGAGGCCCTTTAATACCTTCTCAAGCGCAGGTCCATACAAATCGGAAAACCCACAGGCTCCTTCTTTAAGCCCCTTTTTCCTTTTATCAAACTTCGGGCTCTAGCCCCTTTTCTTCAGCCATCTCATATGACCACGGGATGGAACCAAGGGCTCAACCAAATGATGCTTATCCAGAGTTTTGGGGCTTCGACGCTTCGCTACTTCGAACTTCATAGGTTTTTTCCTCAATACCCTCCAAATTATCCAAACACCGAATTGGCAAATTCCCAAACAGACGCTTATCCATGACTCTGGCGCTCTAGAACTTTGGGTTTTAGAAGATCTTTCAACACAACATCACGAATCACTCGAACGCCAAATTGGTGAACTAATCCGACGCTCCCTGACTCCGGATCTTTGGGATTCATAGGTCTTAGCCACACAACACACTAATCCTCCCAAATGTTAAATGTCGAATTCGAGATCGACGACTCTCACTCCTCCTGCAACTAATCACTGAGATTCACTTCGAAACTTCGGGCTTCGAGAATTCTAACTGCAACAACTTCAAAATATTATGAATGCCAAATTGGCAAATTTTCCAAGGGCTCCCAGATCAATGGTCCACACTTCTCTAACAACCAATGGATCTGATCTACTTCAGACTCCTGGCTTTGGGATTTTCGAGACGTCAACACACACTATTTCCGGAATCACCGAGCTCTGAACTATCGAAGGGTAGGGATCCATGGTCCACATGTCCCCGATAATGGACAACCTTGATTAACTTTGAGACTTCAGGCCTTTTCACGCCATCGTAACTTTGACTCACAATCCTCTGGATAACCGAACTTCTAGATACTCGTTGATTTGTGGACACGTGTCCTCGTTAACCAACGGTCCAGATTTATTTCATACTTTGGGGAATTTTCACTTCGGGCAAACAATTACCAACTTCTTCTGGAGTGCCAAATCTCTAAATGTGTGAGATCTACGTCTCACATTCATCTATGCATAGACCCCACGACTAGGATCTGATCTTCTCCCCGGAGCTTCACCTCTGGTTTGGGTTTGATTTGATGACCCAGATATGTTACACAACCAATATGAAAGCGGGAACTTCTCCTAGTGATCTACCTCATAGATTCACTTTGGCACTTAGGGCCTTCTTGGCTTTTTCCCACACTTACAATAACACTTCAAGTTTGTCAAAGCGACGAAGTCTGAAGGACTTGAGACCTTAATTTTCGTGCTCCTTCTCTAGATCTGATGACTGTGAGGGATCTTGAATACTCCTGAATGGATCTCGTCCACTCATCCCTGTAAACAAAATGGATTCTTTCTTTTGAGAACTAAATCTCTCTATCGTTCCTGAGGTTTGTTAACTCAAAGGACTCGGACCTTTGCATGCACTTTGCGCTCGCTCTATCCTCTGAGATTTTGACTTGAAGAAGTCACCTACACACTCCTTGTGCTTCTTTCCTGAGCTTGATATTTGAGAAATTCTCCTGCGCACTCTTTGTGCTTCCCTCCTAAGCTTGAGACTTAGAAAAGTCACCTGCGCACACCTTGCGCTCTCTCTCCGCTGAACTTCTTCAACCGTTAACTAAGTGTCGACAGTGTGCACACTTTGCATTGGTCTCCCCTCTGAGCTTTTATACTCTAATGAGTATAGGTGCACTCCTTGTGCTTTCTCTGTGCAAACTCAATCTATCTCTCCCAAGATTTCGAACATGTTGATGGTTCAGCCTCCACACACCTTGCGTTTTCTCTGTGCAAACTTGCACTATTTCTCCTGAGCTTATAATTGCCTTGAACTTCAGAGGGGCTTGACCCTTTTTTCTCCAAATTATTCCTTGTGCCCTCCTAACACTCACGCTCTTCCTTCCGAGCTTTTGTGGAATTTTTTAATAGTCCTCAGTGCACTCCTTGCAATGGCTTCTCCTCTAAGATTTTACACTTCTCTAAGTGTAGGTGCACTCCTTGCGCTTTCTCTGTGCAAACTTGCACTATCCCTTCTGAGATTAATAATAGTTCTGGTGTGCTCACTTGGCACACAAAAGAATTTAAATATTCTTGCAAAGAAATACATTAAAACTCATAACATTTACAGACATGCACATACATTCACACCGACACATAGAGATGCTCAGAAATGAACTCAATTTCTATTAATAATAAATATTTTCAATACTTTACAAGATTTACAATGCTGGACTGCAACATAGACTCAACTTATCCTCTCCTCTAAACTCTCTACTCAAACTTACTTACAAGGTATAATACATTGATTTATACATGAAGGGGCTTCTTGAGCCTTCCCTCTTGATTATTCTAGTGCTATCACATCTAATCAAATGTATCCCTATCATTGAGCCACTATAGTAAATACTCATTTACAATATTTAGATCTGAGGCGATGCTCAGGATCTATACAACTATGACATAATGTATGTATGCGACTGCTTCCACATGAACCTTCATATGCCTTAGAAAATGTAAGGCTTGAGCTTTCCTCATGGTTGCCATTATGTTCTGGTTGTTCAGTCTTCTTCATCCACTTATGAAAGTGTCCATGTTTCTTTGTACTTGTACTATGAGATTCCATCCTTTCAACATTGTCTTCCTTCCAAGTTACATGTGCTCTTCTTTCCATTCTATATGAAGCACTCCTCATTGATTGTCTCCTTGAATTCCAACAATCCCGAGCTTTGTGGCCAAAACCATTGCAACTGTAACATCTCATGGTGTGATAATGAGCAACAATGTGTCCTACTTGATTACATCTCCAACATATTAGGGTGTTATGGAACCTTCCAACATTTTCCATGCATAATGTCTGCAATCCAAAGCTTTGTGACCATATTCGTTACATAAGAAGCAGTGACCATGAAAAACATTTTCATACCTTTGCTTTGGTGTCCACCCTGAAGGTGTCTCTCTTCTAAATTTGCTTTGAGGTTTAGAGATGGCTTCTTGATGTCTTCTTTACTTTGTTATGAAGGTTTCCTTGCTTTCTGTAGGTACTTGACTTGCGACTTTTCTTCCATGTTTTGAGAATGAAGGACTTACCTCATGCTTCTTAGAAGTACTAGCTTTAGAATGTGTTGTTTCCTTGTTGTATCCAAGACTGGATTTTTCATTTGGTGATATTTGACTATCCAAGATTTCATTCAAGATTGTCGAGCTATTCATGAACTTGATATGAGAATTTGACTTCTTTGTTTTCCTTCTAAGATAAAGAATTTCTACTTCAAGCTCATGAAATGATTCTTCCTTTTCATTTACTTGATTCTTCAATAGTTCTTCTATTCTTTTGGATTCTTCAAGTTGGGTCCTGTTGGCGTTCGGAAGTCACTCCTGGATTGCTAGCAGGAGCAGAGCCCGAAGCCCATCAGTTTTAATGTCACGATTTGTTTAAAGGGCGATCAAATGGAGGGAAACTTGGAACAACATCGTGTCAACTCAGAAACGAGATCAGGCATGCATGAAAGAGTGAGGTCTTGATAAAATCCAAACAATGAGTCGTAGTAAAGGGTGAGCAGGTGGAAGACTTACGCAAGAAGGGTGCAAAGGTCTATCACAGACATCCGGTTTGCAACAGACTGAGGAAGAATGCATTCGAACGCAAAAATCCTTTTACATTCAAACACAAATACCAGAGGGCACGACAACGTCACAACAAATCCTTTATTGTAACAAGCTGTTCTACTTTGAATCCTCAGGCAAAAGATGAAACAAAGATGGAAAAGAAAGGAAACTGTTTGTTATAAACCAAGAAATCTCAAACACAGAGGCATAGCCAGGAAACCAGAGTATTTTCTGAAACTTTACAGTCGGGAGCTTAGCTCTACCATCGATGGATACAAAAATGGCAAAAATGCCTACATATACTCAAAACAACAACAACGGAACCAAGAAAGTGCATTGAAGGCTTTGCGTCTGCATGGATTTTGACAGTCAACATCTGAAGGATCGTGCAACTTATGTCCGACGCAATATTAATTGTTTGACAGTTCCAACGGCGAATCGACGTGCCTTAAATTCATGACCGTGCTTTCCCATTAAGGCAGAGGCGATATCTAACCACCACCAACTGCTTCCATAACTGCTTCTTGGGATTGAGAACGGTCCAGACAACTTAGAATTTCGGGACATGAAGGGCATCTCACGCGGCCACCTGGAATAACCGACGGGCTCGAAGGATGTGCGGGGCGAACAACGCGAAAGGGAGAGAGATTACGGAGGGAACACATGGCGAGATGAGATAGGCAAAGGAGGTGGAAGGATCGATATGGCGGACACATTTAAGGGGAAGCTGATGTGGAAGGGAGGAAAACGCGTGGCAGACGATGTATGGATGCTAAGAACAAGGAAGACCACGCGGTCCATAGAAAAGAGGCAGAAGGATGACACATGGCAGCAGGGGAAAGGCGGAAGGAAGGATGAAATGACGGGAGGATGGCCCACACTTGGTTAAG
>JZKD02S1679138.1:545624-562648 GCA_000966675.3 Picea glauca
CTCCTCTCCTTTTATAAGTTGAAGAGGATAAGGTGAGGAGGTTAGGATGATCCCACTAAATCATGAAAGTGAGTAAGATCCAAACCATTCGAATGCCACCTCACCATGGAAGTTTTTCCTTCTAGAAGATTCAAGAAAACGCTTGTTTTTCCCACATGTAAGCATTCTCACACCCTGCCTATAGATCAGCCTACGAATTGTTCGCACCCTAGCTATGATGTAGCCTGCGAGAATTGGGCATTCTCACACCCTAATACATAGGCATCCCGTGAACTTCCTTTTTTATAAGGTTTTTACACAGGAAAATGCAACTTCTTTTCTCAGGAAAAGTTCTTCTCCCTTCTCTCTTCAGGAACTCAGGCCACTGATCCCTCTGAAGGCAAAAGATAGGTTTACATCATTAACGGTCATAGGGATGACGAAAATAATGTGTAACAACGCCTTTCATGCAGTGGAGCCTAGATTTCATAGGAGAGATAAATGCACCATCCTTTGCGCAACATAAATGGATTCTCACAGCCACCGATTATTTTACGAAGTGGATTGAGGCGGTCCCCACAAAGCAAGTCACCAACGCGGTCATCATACAGTTCCCGGAGACAAACATTTTGTCAAGGTTCGAGTGTCCTGTTAAGATCATAACAGATAATGCAGCCTCATTCAAGTATAAAAGGATGAATAATTTCTGTCAGGATTATAACGTATTATCCACAGGGAAACGAGTTAGCAGAATCCTCGAATAAGAGCCTGACCATAATCATCAAAAGGCTCTTGTAAGACAACAAGAGAGCTTGGCATAAGAAGCTTATCTACACGCTGTCGGCAGATCAGATAACCACCAAAATTCCATATCAACGTCACCTTTTCAGATCATTTACGGTGCATACACGATCTTCCCTACTGCGCTGGGACCACCCATCAAGAAATTGTTGCAAGAGCAGGAGGCTGAGCCAAATGATGTGCACAGGAGGAAAAACCAACTGATTCACATGCAACAGGCGAGGGATCAAGTGTATAAGTGATATCAACTCCATCAGGAGAGGATAAAGAAATATTTTGACAAACATTCCAAGCAGGAATATCTTCAGGTGGGAGATATGGTGCTGAGATGGGATGTGAGAAAAGAAGATAAAGGAAAACACAAAATTTTTGATCACCTTTGGACGGGGTCGTACAAAATCGATGCGTACTACAGAGATAATGCTTATTTCCTGAAAGGACTGGATGGGGAGTGTCTTGGCTGAGGGCCTGTAAACGACAGGTTCCTCAAACATTACCTGATGAAATAAAGTCTGTTAAAGTCATTTGTCATTGTAAATAGTCGTTTAAATTGTGTCTAGTCAGAAGGTCAGTAGTGAATTGAATCCCGACGTGAAGACCCTAAGTTTATGATGAAGTCTTAGAAGCTATGTCATTGAGTCTATTTTGTTTTTTCCATCCGTCGTTTATATTACTTAGTGTCTAGATGTCGAATAAAGCCCAATGGTCAGGCACCTGGTCTACTGTTTTTTGCTACCTCACAGGGAGGATAACATCCCCGTTGGAGCTAGCTGTTAGCACCATTATTTTTCTTTCCATTTAGAGTCAATTTCGAGTCACGTTATGATTCATGCACCCAAACATGTGAATTTAGGTACGTAACATTGTGAGGCTGAAGTCAACAAATGGCCAGTTGGCCCTTGGAAATGGGAAAGGGTATCAGAGTCGGAAAATGTATACATGGTACGGGCATGTTTTTTCCCAAAAGGTCGAATCCCATTAAGAAGCCAATTTCTACATACTCCGGTCGAGTCAAGTGGTTAATAAAGGTCACGTCGACAAGTTCCACAGTTATTATCAGTTCATCATGAAGGCCGAGGGAATGAAAAATCACAACGTTCGTATTGTACATGCACTGCAAACCGTATCACCTGCATTCCACACGTGGGGATTTTCCATGAACAACTTGAAGTTTGACTTGAAACATCTCGTCACCATAAATTCATTGGTTTCCAACATGTTTTCCTCTCTTGGCCGACTCATTATAAATCTCAGATGTTTGGCATGCCCTCCAATCATAGAACTAGGCCTAAGCTTTTTTTGCAGTTTCCCTTTGCCAATCTAGTTGGTTCAGAACCACTCTCCGGTGCATTCTTTCAAAACATTACATGCAAAGTATACATTGGTCGTGCCATGGAGGCTTCTCAAAGCATAGGAAAGGGAACATGGAGCGGTAGAACTGTGAGGTCTGAAACTCAAAGAGATCTGAATTCTTTCGCACCTGCGACGACCATTCCCAAAGACGTGGAAGAAACCATTCTTTCACTTACAAAAGATACCAGATCAAGTCGCGAAAAAGCCGAAATAGAGAAATTCATATAGAAGAGGGAGACAAAAGGAGCCTCCTCCTCCAAACAACAACTGCCTTGGAGGAGGACAGGCCGATAAAGAACGAGGAGACCACAAAGGATAAAATTCCAGAAGGTCCACATGTTGCATTGACAACTGGAGGACTACTCAGTCGCGTCAAATAGCTAGAACCTGTCGGAAAATTGAGCTAGAAACGTGGGATCAAAAAAAGGAAAGCGGACGTCGTGGGAACGAATGAGGAATCGCCATCTCAGTAGCTAAAGAAAGTAAAGCTGGCTATTGTCGAGCTTTATTAGGAGAACATGGAATTAAAGTGATAGAGACCGCGGAAGCATCTGCTGCACAGAGTCACGGAGGGAATGTGGTGTGGCTGAAAAGGAAACTTAAAGAGGCGCAAAACGTTATTGTCCAGCTGTGAGAGGCACAGAGGATGTCAAAAGAAAGGCACACAAAGCATCCCAGAGAATGTGGAGCGACCGAACAAGAAATCTGCGTGGCTCTTGCCAGCGCACAAAAAGAGAATGTTTAATGGGTGACATTCTTCTTCACAACAATTTTGAGTGATACGCGTCCTCTAAAGAATATTACCATTTTGATAATGGTCATGAGAATTGAACATGTTTTTTCTCTGCACATCTATCTAGCAAATAGGCGCGTAACAGAAGACAAAACCAACATTGCAGACAACAAGTTTTTGACAGACACCTATTTGCCAGGATACCCGATCAAGAGATACATCAACACATTTTTCCCTACGTCGGATTCTTATCGACGATCAGACCTCATGGAGAACCTAAAGGCAACCATTAGTAGATAGGCGTGATTGTTGCCTACTTTTGGATAGTTCCATGCAAAGAGTCTCTGGTGCATGTGGTGTGATTTTTTCTAGTTTAGGGTTAGTAGTTAGAAAGTAGGCAGCCCAAGCGATGCCCTCATTTATATATTTCATCTTTTCTATGTAAGCCAGGTTGGTTGGCAATTTTGAGAAAACGACTGCTATTGTATGTATTCTGAGTTTTTGACTGAAATTTAATGCAAAGGTCCTATGATTTGATGAAAATATTCTAGTTGTGATAGTCAGATGTATTGTGTCTCTTTCTTTGCATATGTGTTTCTTGTTACCTTTTATTTCATATCTCATACTGTTTATTTCAGAATGAATTTTCGAACCTGTGGATTCATTGTACAATGCCCCTTGTTCGAGCCACTTAGACAAAATGTTTTCCTCTCAATCTAACTCTGAATTGTCCACAACGATGCTCTTGAGTTACTTCCTGTGTTTTTCTCCCGCCACACTTTACGGTTTACACTGAAGGCTGTTGCTCTCCTAGCATTTTCCTCTCAAATCCAGTCACTGAGTCATTTGTTCAGTCTCTTACTCAGATCGACCCCATAGCCCAAGTTTTACCTTTCTACACCAATATAACCAGAAACCATTTTTTCCATCGGTGTTAAATCTAGCCATTATTTTCAAAGTCATATCATGCGTGGAGACCGCGCCATTTCTGAGAGAGTCCTCTCCAGGTCCGAAAAGGCTAGTTTATGGGTCTCAAAGTTGGTTGAAAGAGTTACCTTTGTCGTCTGTTTATCAACCAAATAGATTTAAGGAGTGCTAACAATTGCAATCAGAGTATTTTGGAGAGTATTTACCTTCATTGTCCTTTATGGAATTTCCTTCTTTGTCTTGATATACCTTCTCTAGCTTCAACCATAGATTCTTAGCATAGGAAAGTTGTCCTATGATACCTTTAACATAATCTGATATTCCTTTGAATATGGTCTTGAGTGCTACTGCATTGTTCTTCTTTGCTTCCTTTTGGGCTGCAAATTTTGACCGATTCTTCAAGGAAGTTGATCCACCAAAAACTGTGTTTCAACACCTGCTCATTTTGCCTTCAAATACCCTTTCATTTCTATTCTCCATGTCGAGTAATCTGTCTCATCAAAGAGAGGAACTTCATCTTCATGTTAATCCATTTGTGTGTCCACGGATCTCCTTCAAGTTTGTAAAGATTACGATGAAGGCCTTCTCTGATACCAATTGTTGGACACACCGACCACACTGAGAGGGGGGGTGAATCAATGTGAGGCTCTTGTTATGCTTCTTACAAAAAATTAGTTAGCAATCATCATTTACTCATTATTTCCATTCACACTTAGTTTCTTGCATGTAAACATATATCAACAACAATAAATAACTTTGAACCATCACAATAATGAACACAAAGAGCAACATATATGTGTTTAATATTTTTGTATTATATGTTACATGAGACTACAATCTTAGGTTTTATCAACACCAACTGAAAAGAGCACCAAATCTCAATTGCAAGACCTAGCCTGCATATATCAACACCAATTGAGATGTGAGGGATCCAATCCTCAAGTACAAGACCCAACTTATAGACATAAATCAATCTGTCAAATTGTACCAACAATCTATATCAAGATAAGTGAATCAACTATGCACAACTGTTATAGCAAGATTTGCCTCACCATTGTTATCTTGCACAGAGGGCCTTTTTCCATTTCCCTATGCAGACTTATCAACCCCTTGTTTGATAAATCTAGAGCCAAAAATATATATTTTTCCACATATACGCTCCCTAACTGCTTTGCAAGATGCGTATACGCTTGCTACTCCACTACAACTCTCGTATCTTGAGATTTGTGCTAGAAAATACAAAATGAGGTCGGGTTTCCGTGTCACGACAGAAGATATTTGATCTTTGGCCTTCCATATACTGGAAACATTCCGACTCGACCTTTCAGTTGCATTCTGGAGGCTATAAGAGCACAATTTCGAGCTATGGAAAAAGAGGAGAAAGCATTCAAATTTGAGAGAAAAGTTACTCTGGAGGAATTACTTCATATTGAGTCAGGATCCCTTTGTCCCTCAAGTCTGAACACAATGTTCAACCCCCAAACTCTTTCCTTATTGTCGAGAGGACCTCATAAAATCTTTTGTATGAGCTTTCCTTTGGTGGAGGATTGAAGTGGTGGAGACCCAGTTTGAAGGAACTTGGTTTCTTGGTTTTGAACTGTGCCAACACAGAAGTCTGTAATGTTGATACTTATGTTGATCAATTATTAATAGAAATGCTCCTTTCCCGTCCTATCAATATCTTGAAAATATATGATTATTATCCATGGGCATGTTTGTAATGTTTATTAATGGATTGTGCTATTTGATGTGCTAACTCATTTTATATATTGTCACTATATACTTGCATCACTTGTTTGTTGAGAACTTCTTGCAGGTGCAAAGCTTTGGGTCAAAGTGCTCAAGGGTGGAACGACATCAAATGATTGGATTGAGGTAGGCTTCTTCCTCATATTGCACATTAGTTTATATAGCACATGTTGGAATTGAGTTGATTTCTGCAGTCATACCTGTCTGTTGTGGTTTACCCTTGGCCATAGAGAGTTTTTCCCTTGAAACAGAATTGGCGACTCCACTGGGGAGGATATTCCTTCTAAGGGTTGAAGTACTTTTTCTTCTTACATTGCTCTTTTTCCTTTATGTTTCTTGTCATATGATAGTTGGACAGAGTCTGTTCACTCTGGGTTTGATTTTTTCAGCCTTTTACCCTTGCCTAGCCTTGTTTTAAAAGATATACGCCCTGTTTGCCCTGACAGCCGCATATACATGCTTGCTGTCCCATTGCAAGAGGCGTATATACACCCTTTTCTCTTGAACAATCGCGTATACCACTTCCCCTTGCTTGCTTTCTTGGTTTAGTGACTAATGGGTAGGTTTTGAGGATCATTGAGCCTTCTTAGGTCTCTATGGTGTCTGTTGAGATTATCTAGGATGACAGAAAACCTGTTTGGAGTTGAATTTTTGGGCGACATCTTTCTCTTTGTTTTCCATTTTTTATTTGTCCTTGGTAGTTGGGATGTCTGCTTAGCTGCTTGGTATTCTGCTCGAGTGATTGCTTTTATACACAATAGAAGTTATATATCAAGTCACTTATCACTCCATGCATTTTCTTTTTAATACATTGAAAAAAATAAAATATGTATTTTGCATTGGTTGGTATTTTTGTCTTGGAACCTTTATCATTAGCTTAGCACATTTAGCGAAAGATCGCATTTTACTTCTGAGTTGCAGAGTTAAAATTGAAGATTGCATTGTTTTTATTTAGCATATCAGTCACTGAAAAGTTAAAGTTAGGCTTTGCATTATATCTATTTTTATTTTTATGTAGAGTCATAATACCATGAGTTTCATTTCCATACCTTTTTGAGTAATCACGACCAATAAAATTTACGCTTTAAACTAAAATTGATTAGTAACGATTTTATTGTTTAGGGTGTACAAACTAGCCCGGGATTTAGTGCCTTGGAATAGGATTTTGTGAGTAAACTTCTCCAAGGCAATTAAATCAACATATGTGTCTGAGACAGGGAGTTGAGAAATCCATTGTATAATTGGTAATATCAGGAGGCTCCGCTCACACTGGAATTAAGCACAAGGTCACGCGAAGTTTGTTGAATGGATAACCCCTAGATACTCACCTAGCATAATAGATATTTTGTGGATTTATTCATATTTGGGGATCTTGATAGTATCCATACCTATGTGAGAGGCGGTACTTTCAAGGCTTCGAGCTTTGCTACCCTGCCCATACGGTAATCCAGACTTATGAATGTTTGCCTGTGCATTGGTTATACAGTGGTTGATTAGTTGCTTGACTTAGGTTTCTCATAGGTTACTTGCAGGGGTTATTCTGCTTGTATCCTTAGTCAGATAGGGGTCATACATCACACAACCTTTATGGAAGATTACCTCTCCGGGGGGATCTGACCGACTGGTTGTTAAGCCTACGAGGGCCCTTATAACTAATTCTGTTACCTCCAAACTTTAGCAGGGAGTCTCAGGTCCCTCTTTGATGAGGCATACCTTCTTTATCTAGGGAGGCCACTCAACCACTTTAGCCTATTTGCATGCATATTGGCCGTTTGAATTTTTGGTATGCTCTTTGATTACTAGTTGGCCTTAGGATATATTTTTATTTGTTGAGAGTCATAATTCATCGTGGAGTCGGACCAGCTTCTTCGCAGGTCTGGTCAGTTGTTACAGTTACTACCGGTTTTCGAGCTATTGCCTTCTAAAAGGCGTAGAGTTATCGAGAGTGGTACACACACATCCACTTTTCAGACTTGTGATCCCACAAGGATGGGTATTGAGTCTAGTCTTCATAACACTGGGAGTTCATCAACTCCCAATCCCACTATAGTTAATTGCACTCCTTCGACACCTTCAACCGCTATAGTTGTAGTGCCGAAGGCCTACACCAGTACTATGGCTCGACCCGTAGTCACTACTTCATCTCTTTCTTCTAACCCTTTTGGGGGTTTTGGCCACTCGCCGAGTTACAATGTTCAGACCATCCCCATGGCTATTAGTCCATTTTCTTATGGTATGCCAAGTTTCACTTCGTAGTTTTCAACTGCCATCCCAGCTACTAGTCATAATGCTAGCCTTGGACCTAGGGGCACTACACCTCCTTACACTCCTTTTCTATTTGGTAGCTCTCATGTTCCCCAAATGAATCCTAATGTAGGAAGTGTCCCCTTCTTTAACCCTGGGTATAATCCTTCTACGACTGGATGGAACAACCAAGCTGGTGGACAAGTTCCACCCTATATCCCTATCCCCTAGGTTCCGAATTCGACCAATACTTTTGGCATAACAAATTCACTTCAATCCTCTAGATTCCCACCCAGAGGAGGTCAGTCTTATGTCTTGGGCACCCCCCAACCTAGATCTAATCTAGTTGGGGGAAGTTTTAACAACCCTCAATTTGGAGCTAATCCAACTGGGGGAAATTTTCATAACCTTATCAGAACATTCATGCTGGAATGATATCCAATCCATATTTCACGAATCCGCCTGCAGGAGGGTATTTTAATTTTAGACAAGGTTTTGGTCCTCACCAGAATCCTGGATGGAATGCAACTCCCAATACTCAGTCTTTTGCGGGAGGATGGCGTTAGGTGTCGCAACCCCATATTCCCTTTCTGGCCACACTTAATATGCCATATTTGTCTAAACTAATGAACGACCCGGTGAGTCATGATCCCACATGGCCCCCTGTCCCCACCAAGCTTCTGTCAAACATTCCAAAGTTTGAGGGTAATAATGGCAAGGACCCTGGTGATCATGTCACTACTTTTCACCTCTGGTACTCATCGAATTATTAGAATCACGATTCTATTAGATTATGATTGTTTCAGTGAAATCTTATCGGGATTGCATCACAATGGTATATTGAGCTACCTAGGGGGACATATGGGTCTTTTCAACAGTTAGTGTTAGCCTTTCTTAAACATTTTCAACTACCTGTTCGTTATGATGCTAGCCTTGAACTTTTGTCAACGTTACGCTAGGGTACCAACACTCATATTTCGGACCATATCCAGGAATGGCGTAGGTGAATATGGTTAGTTAAGACTCCCATACCCCCGACCTTTCTTTTAGAATGTTTTTTAAAGTCTTTGCACGCTCCTATTTCAAAGGACGTTGCTACTTCAGGGGTCTTCAACGAGGAAGAGGGCATTTTTAGAGCCCAACAATTCAATTTGATCTATTCTCAGTCTGGGATGTTATACCACCTTCTTCCCGACGCACCGCGGTCGACTCATGATCCTAGACAGAGTCCCGGGCCCCATGCCGATGGAATTATGGGGTCCACCAATGTAAAGTCTGTAGACTCGACAATGAATTCTGCTGGAGGACCAACTTCATCTGGATCCTCCAAACCCACCCAATCGACAGATGTACATTCCGTGCAGTCGTTGAAAAACCCAAATGGTGACCAACAACCAGATGGGAATAAATGGAAAGGTTGAAATAATCGTAGAGGTGGGAATAATAAACCTAAGGACAAGAATAATAATGGAAAATAGAACGATAATGCTGGTTAGGGAAAGAAAGAAAAGCGTAAGGTTAAGTTTCCTTGTAAACTTTCCACTGATGATCACCTTACACACTTATGCCCCAAACTTGCGGAGGCTGCGAGGCTTTTAAATCTTCTGCCTGCTGTGCTAACAAATACTTTTCCTCACAACCAACACTTAGCCTCGAGTTCTTTGAATGCCAGAAATGCGTCTGGTGTGAGTCAAAACCCACCACTGTAAGATGGCGACCGTGCTTGTATCAATATGGTCGACGCAAAAATCAATATAGCCACTCACTCTCGAGATTACGGCTCTTCAAAAGATAGTACTAGCTTAGAAGCTCCTCCTCCACCCTCGAAGATGAATTTACAGATCGAGAAACCAGAGCCACCGCCTCATATTCTGAAAGGAGTATTCAAGCGCTCTACCCATAACCCTAATGCTAGAGCCACCCATAACTACTCTATTGTTGAGGATCTGGGCCAAACACCTTGCACGATGTCTGCTTTGGAGGTACTCTAGATGTGTCCATCACATAGGAATGCCTTAATCTCTGCCTTAGGAGCTCTAAAACCTAGTGGTTCAAAGATCATCAAGTTTGATGTCACAGACGTGAAGCCTCACTTACCCTACCATGTGGCTTTCAAAATCCACATGGAGTATTCTAAATATACAATCAAACGAGCGGTCGTTGATGAAGGTGCTATCACTTGCATGATGTCCTTAGTCTGTTGGAAAGCTGTCGGTTCTCCAACCCTTTCAAAGTCATCGACCATGTTGACTGCATTAGATGCTCATTCCTTCTACCCTCATGGTATTCTCCCCACCTTTCTGGTCCAGTTAGGTGGGAAGACGATAGAGGTAGAAGTAGAGGTAGTTGATGCACCTCTCGATTATAACCTGTTAATAGGTCACAATTGGACTTATGCTATGGTCGCCGTCGTATCTTTCATTTTCCGCACGCTTTGTTTTCTTCATCAGGGGGAGATTGTGACGATCGACCAGTTATCCTTTGCATACTCTAGCCCAAATGCATCTATTGGACCGTCGATCCCTGTGGTCGACAATTCTCAGCCGACAACTGAGAATATTAGTGTCAGAATGTATTCTTCACTCATGGGTACTTTCGAATTCTCAACACCGACTCACCACATTTACGCCATGTCCAGTACACCCACTTTAGTAGAGAAGTCCATCTCTTTCCGCACTTCTTATTTTAGTGACCCTTGGACCCTACCTTCTCTGACTTCGTCCATTGCAGGTTAGTTGCATGCTGGCATGGCTATGCCACTATCAGTAGAAAAGATTGCATATCAAGCTATCCTTGACTCTTCTGCCAATCCCGATCCTGTTCCCTCGTAGACGGTCGAGGAGGATCCATTTCTTAGGCCCGTGTGGGCCATTTCGTTATCTTGTTCACATGATTTTTGGATGAGACTTTGCCTTCAGATGAAGCCATCCTTGAAGTCATGAATGTTTTCGAGAGACCTTGGGACGATATGCATCATCGATCTTATTTTCTCCCAAGTCTTGAAAGAATTGAGCAAGATGATTTTAGATCTACCCTGAGTGAGATAGTCAGTCACACCATAGTTCCACTTGATACGCATGGCATTTATGCCAAAGGGAATATGGCGAGTATTTCTCCTACCATCCAGATCGATATCTCACATACCCCTTGGAAGATCGAAAATGTAAATATAGGTGCAGATTGTTCGCCGGAAGAGATTCTGATCTACTCCAACCTCTTCAAATAATTTCGAGATGTATTCGCTTGGTCATATGAAGAGATGCTAGGGATCGACCCCCGTATTGTCGAACATGAGATTAGGACTTACCCGGATGCTAAACCCGTTCGACAATGTCTTAGAGCTGTTAATCCTAGGAAGGCCCTTGCTATTAAGGAAAATGTAGAGAAGCTACTTAATGTCGAATTTATCTACCCAGTTCCCTTGACTAAATGGGTATCCAACCCTGTTCCCATGAATAAAAAGCAAGGAACCATCCACGTGTGTATGTACTTTCACGACCTGAATAAGGCCTGTCCTAAAGATAACTTCCCCACACCTTTCATTGATCAAATTCTCGATGAGTGTGCGAGAAGCGAAATATTTTCTTTTATGGACGGATTTTTAGGCTATAACCAAATCCAGATCAAACCCAAAGACCAACATAAGACGACATTCATATGTCCTTGGGGCACGTTTTCATACCAAAAAATGCCTTTCAGCCTGAAAAATGCTGGAGCAACCTTCCAACGAGCCATGACTTTCACTTTTCATGATCTCAAACACATAGTCAAAGCTTACCTCGATGATCTTGCTACTCACTCTCGCAAGAGAGTGGATCATGCTATGCACCTTCGACTAGTTTTTGAAAGATGCCACTACTATAGAATCTGACTCAATCCTCATAAATGCATATTTTGCGTTAGATTTGGTCATCTCTTAGGATTCTTAGTCTCCGAGCTAGGGATCATTGTAGATCCACTTAAGGTTGAGGCAATTCTTCAGTTGCCCCCCCCACGCATTATTAGACAACTTCAAGGTTTACAGGGGAAAGCTAACTTTTTGCGTCGGTTTATTGTGAATTATGCCAATATCACTAAGGGTTTCATGTGCATATTGAAGAAAGACACCCCTTTTATCTGGGATGAGTGAGCCCAATAGTCTTTTGACGCTTTAAAGAAAGCCTTGGTATTGACCCCTCTGCTGAAATCTTCTGATTATAGTAGAGATTACTTGGTGTATATCGCCGCATCTGAAGGGACCATTGGTATGGATCTAGTTCAGGAGGATCATGAGCTCTGTGAGCACGTCATCTACTATCTCAGTTGAAATTTAGTCGGTCTTGAATGTAATTACTCGCAAGTTGAAAAACTAGCTTTGGTTTCCGTCCACGCAGTCCAATGTTTACGACACTATATATTGCTTTGCAAAACTACTGTGGTTGTCGATGTTAATCCATTTCAATACGTCCTCACTAGACGTATCATAGGCGAAAAATATAATAAATGGATTGTCATCTTACAATAATTTGATCTCGACTTTGCTTCGGCCAAGTCCAAGAAATCACTAGTTTTTGTAGAGTTAATATCCAATTTTCCATGATTAGACGAAGATGTTATTCATGTCGATTCGTTCGCAGATGAACACATTTTCCTCATCTTGTCGTCTGACCCCTGGTATGGAGATATTGTTTTATATCTTCAAACCTTGAAGTTTACTCAACATCTCTCGCGAGATGATCGATGATGTGTTAGATACCAAGCCAAAAAGTATACAATTGTCGACGACACTTTGTATCGTCGAGGAATAGATAGTATCTTACGTCATTGCTTAACTCACAAGGAAGCCGAGTTACTCCTTAATGATTGCCACAAAGGGGCTTGTGGTGGTCATCTATCTGGGCTTGCGACAACCCAAAAAATATTGCGAGCTGGTTACTTTTGGCCCACCATCTTTAAAGATTGTATTGAAGTGGTTAAGAAGTGTCACCCCTGCCAAGTGTTCACTCAAAAAATGCACTCGCACCCAGCCCCTCTTCACCCAATCATTACCGTCGGTCCCTTCACCAAGTGGGGAGTAGATTTCGTTGATTGCAACCCAACTTTGGCTGGGGTGCATCAACACATTATTGTGGCCATCGAATACTTCACCAAATGGGCCGAAGCCATGCCTACCATGAAATCCGATGGGAAGACTGCAACTTTTTTCATATTCAACCAAATTATCTCCCGGTTCGGTATCCCAAGTGATATTGTCACTGATCATGGAAGTCATTTTCAAAATGAAATAATGATAGAACTAGCGTCTAAGCTGGTGTTTAAACATGATCACTCATCTCCTTATTACCCCCAAGAAAATGGGCAAGTAGAGGCCGTCAATAAGTCTCTCAAGACCATCTTGCAAAACCTGTCAGTTGGAGCAATTCCAACTGGCACATCATGTTATTTCCCGCACTTTGGGCATACCGAACCTTGGTTAAGACTACCACTGGTTTTTCTCCTTTTCATTTAGTACACGGTGTGGAGTCGATACTTCCCGTTGAATGCGAAATCCCTTGTATCAAATTGACAGTTGAGCTCCTACCTGACACTTTGGATTTAGAGCGATGCCTTATACACCTAGAGAGTCTTGACAAGCAACGTCAGGATGCCTTTACAACTATCGAGGCAAACAAGAAACGTGTCAAGGTTCAGTACGATAAGTCTGTCTGTCCCCAATTGTATGCTGAGGGTGACTTGGTCCTCTTATATGACCAAGCCAAATAACTTCTAGGGCCATGCAAGTTTAAACCCATGTGGAACAGTCCTTATATCGTGCGACGTGTTCTAGAAAAAGGAACCTACGAGTTGGAAGATTATGAAGGGAATAAATTGGCTGAGCCCAGAAATGGGATCTACTTGAAAAGGTATTATGCTTGAGCCCTAGGCTTGGGAGAAACCCTTTGTATACTAATGTAAATTTAGTGCATATACACCTTTTCCCCTTTTTTGTCTTTGTCTTTCTTATCGAGTTTTCCCTTTTGTTGGCAGATGTCAACAGAGTCTTTGGTCTACATAGGATTCGCAGATAGAGCCAGTCGTCATACACAGAACTTATCTTCCTCTGCTTGGGTGATTTACTCACCCGAGGGTCTGCTGGTGTCTTCAAGTGGCATATGCCTAGGGCCATCCATGAATAATGTGGCCGAATACAACGCAATCATAGAATTATTGCGCGATGCTATCTCACATGGTATTCACTCTATAGAGGTGCGCCTGGATTCTTAGTTAGTCGTATGTTAGTTGAAATATTGTTACCGTGTTCCTGATCCGACATTACTCCGTTGATTCCTATGGGTACGTCTTTTAGAACCACAATTTGATTTTATTACATACTTTTACATTCCTAGAAGTTTTAATCATGTATCCGATGCCTATGCTAAATATGTTTTGAATTGGCATTTGTCACATTAATAAAGCAAAGAAAACCATTAAATCAATGTACACATTGTAAGATATAAGTACAACCAAAGATCCCTCTTTATATATTTTCAAAAAATATGGTGTTTTATATTACAAAATTGGGGCTAAAACCCTAAAAAATACATATACAGTTGATATACATGTCCCATGACATCTACGCCTGTGGTGCCAGATGAGTCTCGTGATAGAAAACCGCGGTGTTGGTGAGACGTCGGAAGAGTCGTACCCATTCTCTAGGTACACCGACAACCTGCCTTTGCATGGCTTCAGGTAGATCCTCCACCTGAACCATAGGAATCCTCTATGTCAAACGCGACAGGTTTCCCTACATGTTCTGAAGGACTCTCTCCACCTCTCCTCCCACTGCCTCATCTCCCTGGTGCCTCTGCCTATGTCATAGGAATCCCTCTGGCGGTTGTGGACCCACATCTGCAACCACATAAGTATCGAGTTAATATTTAAAAACACCATCCAAAAAATATTTTTGTTCTTTTAAATACAAAAATACAAAAAATGAAATATATAAAAAATATTGTTTACTTATGGCACCGTAGGCGGCTCCTTGTGGAAGCGGCATATCATGATCACCTCTGAAATCAATTTCTGCATAGGGATAGTCGTCTAGAGCTATGATTTTTCTCCTCCACTAGAAAAAAAAATCATCGTTGTAGGGTGTCGCCACCCTACCTCCCCCCTGCCGTCTCATGACCTCGATCCATCATGCCATAGCTAGATCACGTGGCCCTCTAGGAATGATCTCCACTCTAGGTCCTAGGCTTGGGATTCGCTCGAAAAAGAAGCTACAAAGGATAGAGGCAAACCCAAAGTTTTTCTTTGCCCCGTGCTTGCAATATGTCATTTAACCTTTCATATTGGTCAACAGTGAGGTACACCAATCGTACATGGTAGGTCTCACACACTCCAGTGCGTAAAACATAAGCCATCTCGATGCTTGATGTAGAGAGGCCGAACCTATGATCTTGGTAAGCACGAGCACAATAATCTTCAGGCTGAGGTTACCTATAGTCCGGATAGGTATTTCACTTCCCACCATGGGAGTCCCTGCAACACAATGGGCCTCGATGTATTCTTCGACCTTCGTCCCACTCCCAACCCCGCATGACTTGAGGTCCACGACCTCTCCTTGGTGTGAAAGTCCTGTCAAGAAGTAGATGTCCCGTACTTCAATCCTTAATGGTTGTCCATCAAGGATAAATCTCTCGCTATTTGGATCCCAATAGCCCACTAGCATTTCCAATAACCTCACTTTGACCCTCATTCCTTTGAGAGACCAAAACTTGTATATACCACATATTTTTAATGCCACTTGAGCCACTGGATCTCGATCCACTGCTACATCTACCCCCTCATGCTCTCTCTTCCTCCACTCCAACACCATCCTGCAAAAACCAAATCAATTTTTGAGTTAGAATCTTATTTTTTTTCCATTTTGCGCAAGTATACGCGAGTTATCCAAGAACAGTCGTGGGTAGGGCCTGATATATGCTCCCTGTAGTTCACATAGGGGTGTATATCTGGTCGTATATGTGACATATTAGTAGAAACCTGCGTATACCGAAAAACTCAATTTGCGCCCTTAAAAACTAAAAAAATGTAGCCTAATTCAAAATTGTAAACCATTGAATTTGAAGAGGATGGGATGAAGAGTTACCTGGACCAGACAGTTTGCGATTCCGTTGCCTATTGCTCCCATGATTGCCGTTTGAATTCTGAAGGTATGTTAGTCCAAATTGCACTATGAAAATGAAAATGACATAGTAAATTTTGATTTTATTACTATTTATAAAACATTTATACCCATTTGATATAGTTTTATGCTATTATTTTGTCTAATGGACTAATTCAAAAATGGTTTTAAGCTGGTTTTTGTAGTTTCAACTCAATTTTCTTACAGATTTCAACGTCATGGTTGGTCATTCGTCTCCTCAGGCAGGTATATTCATAACCTAGCATATAGGATAGGTATTCACTACATCATGCAGTTTTGCATTATCCTTCAATTACCACTTTTTACACCTTAGGTACGAACCCATTTATTGCAACGCATTAACCTCCATCTACGATCATAACATTGTTAATAAATGGTAGAAACTTACCAAACATGGGTACCCTAGTTAGAACCTCTTTGTCATTTGGTGCCCATGCCGAGATTTTTTTCTTAGGACCGGGAGTCCATTAGAATTTGATACATGACTTTACAATAAGCCTCATTTCTCATTCATGCACACACGACCTTATTACCCGTGGACTCCCAAAAAATGAGTCTTAGTTAAGCTCTTTTTCGACTAGTTATTAAAAATTGAAAACATCACCGAGTGATTTGTCCCTTTCACACTCGTTAAAATTAGATTTGAAAGATCAAGAGTCTTAGTTAAGCTCTTTTCTGACTCGCTATAAAAAATGGAAAAGATCGCCGAGTGAACTTGTCTTTTTCACACTCGTAAATTAGATTTGAAAAGATGTATATTTGGCACAAGTTTACCCTTTTTTCACACCAAGTAGACTAAAATATATAAAAAGGACATTTTTTGGCGTTAAATTGTGATTGCATCTCATGCCCTTGCTTGTAGTATTGAGCCTTTAGCCGGTTCTCGCTTTGCATTATAAACCATGGCCCAAGCAGTTTGCATCCTCAACCAAGCAGAGCCTTGTTTATATCCTTCACAATTTGACACCCTATACCTTGGAGGGAACATCACCTCGAGTGTCCATCTCCCGCATGCATTTCCTTGCATTGAGCATAGGTATGTTCCACTGCTGGAACTAGTTTTTCTTACTT
>JZKD02S1679138.1:581570-628793 GCA_000966675.3 Picea glauca
TAGATATCCTGGAGCTAGGTCGTTTTCCTAGTTGGCAGGGTGGACAATAGTTTTGGGCAATTATTTTTCTATGTTTGCAATAGGACTGGACTGTGTAGCAGGTAGCAGGAGAGCAGCAACAAGGCAGCTGGCAACGGAAAGTATCATCAGAACCAGGTAACCTGTTAAATTACGCATTTATTTTATTCTTCTATGAAGTTGTTAATCTTTGATGAATCTAAATTACTGAAGTCGCTGGTATGAATATCAATATTATGCTGAATGGATATTGTCTTAGTTAAGAAATAAATTGCTTATGAGGATAACGATGTTTATATATATATGGGTATTACAATGTCAAAATGACCCAAATTATCTTTGTTAAAATAATAAGCCTCATCCTGATCCCAAGAAGAAATCAGTTAATGAAAAAAGGATTGGTGGTTGAAAAATCAACTACCCCCTTAAATGGAAGCATGGAGGGTCTGGTTGAAGAGAGAGAAAGATATCAACCTAAAGTACCACAGAGGAAAGTTTTTACTGTAGGCCCGGATTGACCCGAGTTTCATTTTGATAGAAGGAACAAGACATGTCAAAAAATTTCCTAGAGAGGAGAAAGGCATGCAAGAATACACACGAAGACAAAAAAGAAGGAGACACACCGAGAGAGGGAATGTGTGACCCAAATATGAAAAATAAAAGAGGAAGAACATGTAAGGCTCTCAAGCTAAGAAGAAGAACAAGAAGCTTGATAAAATGTTATGGTTTTTGGAGAGAAAAGAGAAAGGATCTCTGAGGAATTGCAAAAAACGTGAAATGAGCAGAATATCGTGAGCTTGATGCTGAGGGAGAATATGATAAACCTCGCAGAGGATGTGACAGAGAGAGAGAGCCTCTGAGAAATTGAAAATGTTCCCTAGTGATATCATGGCTTGGCACGGGGGTGGATAGAATTCTAAGAATCAATGCCTATGAGCCTATGGTTGGGTGGAAAGGTGAACACCCATAGTTAGTTGGTCGACTATCAACCGTAATAGATAATTATTCCATAGACTCTGTAAACTTGAATTTAAATGTCCGATTGAATGCCTGTATTTTCTATGTATAGATACATCCTTGATATCTAGGGATGATGGTACACAGTTTGGATGTTAGATCTCTGTGACTCTGGTAGTCCAGTCAACCGAATATTTTGAGGTGGGGTTAACTGGAATTCTTAAGCCCTACCGACCCCTCAAATTTTACCTTTGCGGGAATATTGAGTTTGAACTTTGTAGAAGGAGGGTGCCTCCTTCAGACCTTTCACCTATATGATTGAGGGCTCATGCCCATAGAATTAACAAATTCATGGCCAAGAGTTAAGCGTGTAGCCCACGAGAATTTTTGGAGGATCCATATGACCAAGGTCTGGGAGCCCTGCGCTAGTCTGAAAGGAGCTAAGCTCTTATTGGCTTCGAAGGTCTAGGAGTTCAAAACTCCGTGATGCTATAACCTCACAACCACCAAAACTCTCGAATGCCGGAGTCATGAATTAATGTGAGCCGTGGATCCAAGGATCCTTCAAGACCCTTCTTAACCATCCGATCGAATAGTGTAATAGGGATCCAACGAAGCCCTACTTTGGGAGTAAAATGAAACCTACATGACTCAACTCCCGAATGCCAGAGTTGTGAAGTATCATGGGCCATCAATCTTTAGATCCTTTGGCATCCCTCTCATTTGTCTCTTTGTGGGGATGCATGTATCACGTTGGGAGAACGTGGGGGTCCACATGTCAAGCAATGGTGATTCCATGTGTGGTTTCTTTGTGGTTGAGCAAAAAGATGTCAATGACTTGAGGCATGTGCCATGTATCTTGCAACAGGTTTCGAGCTGACATGTTTCCCTCTAAGAGTGGTCTAATACTAAGACCAAGGGACCCCTGATCTAGAGTCACAAGCCATTGATACGAGGACGCGTCAATAGCTCTCCTCATTGTTGGATCTAAGACTATGGAAAACCTAGCTTTGACCACTCCGAGAGAAAGGGAGTGTCAAGCGGGGAAAACCCCTGAACACCGAAGTCGTGAAATGACGAGGGCCAACGACTGACTGCGGGGGTGAATACTTAAAGTACTAGGCATACTATCACTAGAGGAAAGAGAGAGGGAACAATATAGAGGGCTTATTATGTCAAAATGACCCAAATTATCTTTGTTAAAATAATATGCCTCATGCTCATCCCAAGGAGAAATCAGTTAATGAAAGAATGGATGGTGGTTGAACCATCAACTACCCTCTTAAATGGAAGCATGGAGGGTTTGGCCGAGGAGACAAAAAGCTGTCAGCCCAAAGTATCACAGAGGGCAGTTTTTCCTGCAGGCCTAGACTAACCCGAGTTTCCTTCTGAAAGAAGGAACATGACAGGTCCAGAACTTTCCTGAAGAGGATAAAGGCATGCAAGAATACACACAAAGACATTCAAGAAGGAGATACACTAGGAGAGGGAATTCTTGACCCAGATATGCAGAAGAAAAGAGGAAGAGCACGTGAGGCTCTCAAG
Organism: Picea glauca; assembly: GCA_000966675.3. Taxonomy (NCBI): domain Eukaryota; kingdom Viridiplantae; phylum Streptophyta; class Pinopsida; order Pinales; family Pinaceae; genus Picea; species Picea glauca. The sequence goes on from JZKD02S1679138.1 coordinate 584,091, forward strand.
CTGATAAGAAGAACTAGAAGCTTGATAAGCTATTCTGGTTACTGGAGAGAACAAGAGAAATGATCTCTAAGGAATTGCAGAAAATGTAACATGAGCATAAGATCACGAGCTTGATGCTGAGGGAGCATATGATAAACCTCGCAGAGGTTGTGACATAGAGATAGAGCCTCTAAGAAACTGCAAAGGTTCCCTAGTGATATCATGGCTTGGCACATGGGTGGCTAGAGTGCTAAGAATGAATGCCTCTAAGCTTATGGTTGGGTGGAAAGGCCAACACCCACAGTCAATTGGTCGACTATCAACTATAATAGATAAGTATTCCATAGACTCTGTAAAATTGAATTTAAATATCTAATTGATTTCTTGTATTTTCTCTATATAGATACATCCTTGATATCTAGGGATGGTGGTATACAGTTTGGATGTTATATCTTTGTGACTCTGGTGGTCCACCAGACAAAATATTTTGAGGTGGGGTTTACTGTAATGGTTAAGCCCTGCCGACCCCTCGAATTTTACCTTCACAAGAATATTGAGTTCAAACTCCGTAGAAGGGGGGCACCTCCTTCATACTTTTCACCTGTGTGATCGAGGGCTCATGCCCACAACCTTAAAAAATTCACAGCCAAGAGTTAAGCATGTAGCCCATGAGAATTTTTGGAGGACCCACATAACCAAGGTTTGGGAACCCTGTGCTAGTTCGAAAGGAGCTAAGCTCTTATTGGATTTAGAGCTCTGGGAGTTCGAAAACTCTGGGATGATATAACCTTACAACCGCAAAAAATCCTGAATGTTGGAGTCACAAATTAACGTGAGTCATGGATCCAAGGATTCTTAGAGAACCTTCTTAACTATCCGATCGAATAGTGTAATAGGGATTTGATGAAGCCCTACTTCGAGAGTAAAATGAAACCTCCATGACTCAACTCCCGAATGCCGAAGTTGTGAATTATTGTGGGCCATCTATATTTGAATCCTTCGGGATCCCTCTCAGTCGTCTATTTATGGGGATTTGCATATCGAGTCGGGAGAACATGGGTGTCCATGTGTTGAGCAACGATGATGCCATGTGTGGAGAATTTGTGGTAGTGCAAAGAGATGTCAATGACTTGAGGCATGTGCCACGTATCTTACCAACAAGTTTCGGGTTGATAGGTTTCCCCCTAATATTGGCCTAATATTGAGACCAAGGGACCCCCAAGTTAGAGTCGCAAGCCATTGATTTGAGGACGCGTCAGTATCTCTCCTGACCGTTGGATCTAAGACTATGGACAACTCAGCTTTGACCACTTTCAGAGAAAGGGAGTGTCAAGCAGGGAAAGCCCTCAAACGCCGAAGTTGCGAAACGACGAGGGCCGCCGATCTAGAGGAGCTTCGAAGCCTCTCGTGACCGTTCGATCTAGACAACGGTTAGCCCAACGCTGACCACTCCAGGAGTAAGAAGGGAATCACACAACAGGTTTATTGAACACTGAAGTTATGAAGTAACGAGGTCGTATATCTAGGGATCCACGTGGACACATCGTGACCCTAGATATAAGGGGTATTGGGAGACATCTGGTGGGAACTTCGGACTTCGAAGCTCCGAGAGGTTCGGAAAGTAGGTGTATCTAGGAACCCCCGAAGTCTGTCTGTCATGAAGTGACGTGGCATGCTGATGTCACCTATGGTGATGTGGAACCCTATTCTGTATGACATGTGTCACCCTAATTTGTGCTTATTACAGTCCCTAAATGCCATTAGAACATGACACGAGCCACCCCTTTATGAGGACACGTGTTACCTCCGACCTTTGTCGTGTGTCATTCCCCTGGCGCATGAGTGCTCAGCCAAAAGATGGTGGAGTACCCGAGACTTCAGGAGTTCAAGACTTCAGAAATATTGGGAGGCTGGGACGTTGGGGCTAAATCAACCAAAGGGATAGACCCACCTATTCCCATCTCCACATTTAATGCGTCACCACGTGTAAGTGGGGACCCTTCGGGAGTCCGGGACTTCGGGACTCTGGAGGATTGTAGTGTAGGGTCGTAGATAAGTCGAAAGGCCCAAAGGCAGGAGCCACATAGAGAGATTTCAGGCTCCTTCAGGAGTTTGAGACTCCAGAGGATTTGCGCGCAGAAAGTGTTAGCGTCGGAAGTCACTCCTGGATTGCTAGCAGGAGAAGAGCCTGACACCCATCATTTTAATGTCACGATTTTTTTGTTAAGGGGTGATCAAATGGAGATAAAGAATCGAGGAGATATCACTCTAACTTAGGGACTGGGTCTAGCATGTATGGGACAAAGGAGGTCTTGATCTAACTTCAGCCAGTGGGTTGATTAAAATATGAGCAGATGGAAGACTTATTAAGAAAAGTGAACAAAAAACTTTGGGCAACAGGCTTTCAGCAGTTTGTAGAAGAAAGACTCTGAATGAAAGATCCGCTTGGTTCAGGGTCTCAAGAAATTGAAGGTGGACTTGACTGGATCCTCCAATTCCAAGTCGCTCAACACTGGGAAAATCACGGGAACTGATTAGAGACAGCGCAACTATTATAGTGATCCATTACAACATCATCCTATAATAGCCACAGCTCGACTGGATCCTCCAATTATGAGTTGATCTAACACAGTGTAACAAAGACGTAAAATAAACTGGAATTCATAAGAAAAGAAGTCTCAAAAGTTCATACGTAACCAGAGTATCAGTGCTTCATTAAATCTTTACAACCCGGGAGCTCTGCTCAACCATCGATAGATACAAAAATGGCGAAAACGCCTACATATACTCAAAACAACAACAACAACAAAATCGAGACGTTGCATTAAAAACTTTGTGTCTGCATGGCTTCTGACAATCTACATCTGCAGTCTCTGAATGATCGTGCACCTATGGCAGACGCAATCGAATGCCTGACAGTCCCATGGGAGAATCGACGTGCTTTTAATTCATCGTCGGACTTTCCCTTTATGGCGGAGACGATGTCCAACCACCACCAACTACCTTAATAATTGCTTCCTTGGGATTGGGAATGACTCAACTGACTTGGCACCTTAATACATGGAAGACCCCTTGCGCTGCCACCTGGATTAGCCGAACGACCTGATGAGTAGGCGAGGTGGACAACGCGAAAGCTGGGGGGGGCGTAACAGAAGAGGTGGCGCCAAGACCATGAGGGTGAGATGAGAGGTAGTGAGGTGTGGGCAATATGACAGGGAAGGACATACGGTGGAAATCAATAAGCGGAGGGGGGTAGGAGATGAAATACAATGGACACATTATTAATAGGAGGCTGACGTGGAAAGGAGCGGGACACATGGCAGGTGGTAAATGAATGATGAGATGGAGAAGGGACCACCTGGACTAAAGTGGATATAGACAGATGACACATGGAAATAGGGGAGAGGCGGCTCAGGAGGATGACATAACGGGAAAAGGGCCCACCTTGGTTAAACATAGAGCAGCTAAGAAAGGTGAGATCGCGCGAGCACCGTTGATCCAAGTGCTTATATCTCGACCATTGGGAAGTTGCGTGCCCAATTCCGGACCCCCCCCTCGGCTTAAAGATAGAGAGGCGGGGGGGGGGTCCGAATTTGCCTTTAGTACCATTGTTCCGGGTGCTCCTGTCAGGACCGTTGAAGAGATTCGCCCTCGATTCCGGACCCCCCCCTCCGTTTAAAGGTAGAAAGGCAGGGGGGGGTCTGGAATCCTATATGCACCGTTGATCCGGGCGCACGAATCTCTGCCGCCCAGACTTGCTTATCGCTTACCACAGACACATTAATATTCCAAACTTAGGACAAGTGGGTTTTTAACCCATTCCTTTGCATTCTAACCCCCTTACAAAAAATATCGCTAACACCATGGTCTATGTGACCACTTACCATATGACCACAGTCATCTAGATGTCCATCGAGGTTTCGGGTTTTATGTTGTCGATGTGCACACACCCTTTTTTCTTGCGATTCTCCAATTCCCGGTCCCTTCGCCTGTCACTAAAATATACCTCCTGTCCTCCTGATAATCGATGTGGCCCCACGCTCCCAGGCCTTATCGGGAAATCGCGTATCGCGATTTTACAATGCACGAAACCTTTTCTCCCTGCTCTACGAAACCCCGATCCCCGATATGCCGATAGGCTGACACCTGTCCCAATTTGATTGGATGAACCAAGTCTGCTTAGAACTCGTTGGGGCCCCCTCTTTCTAAATCCCGGGAAACTCGACAGACCCGAAAACTCGATGACCATCAATTTACTTCGTGGATAGATCCTGACTGTCGGCAGCAAAACCTTGCCCGCTCACTTGACTCATAACCGGAGAAGAGATCCCTCCGCTGCTGTGCTTGGGTGTTTCCTATGCAACCTACAGGTATGGGTGCTCTCGAGCCCAGGACAAGAATTATCGCTAACATTAGGCTCCATGGGGGATAGAGTCATCCATGTGATGCTCTAAGAACTCATTCCGCAGCTTCAGTGCCTTGCTGTTGGGCTATGGAGTCATTCTCAAACATCCTGCCACTGAAAATACAGGCCGAAAAATAAAAGTAACAAACTAAATATACATGCTCAAAGGAGCTTATTTATATACAATCCTAAACTAATAAAACACTTTAGATGGGGCTAGGTGAAAGCAGATTTCCACCATAGCCATTCAAGAAGCTTCCTGGATAGAAACTCCTTCCTTCTGTCGATAATCACCAGTAGATAGCGTAACTGTGACAGAAGAAAAGATACACTCTCCAATTTCTCCTCATAGGTTGGAGTTGAGAAGAAATAAGGTGGCTCCAAGGCATAGGGGAAATGCCACTCCATGTATTTGCTGACAGGGTCATCGAATGAGTGGCGAATTTCAGAGAATTGGCGACAAACAACCTCCTCTACTATATAGTTGTTCACATGTGGTTGAATATCTCTGATAAGCATAGGTTGGTGTACAACTGATGTAGGCTCGCTGATCTCAGGTGGTGGTTGCTCACTGACTGACTCTGCACAGTCTGTAAACTGCAGCTTCGAATGCTCCTCTAGTTCTTCTGGTGCCTCTTCTTGGCTCTCCCAAGGGTTAGAGTTGTAATCATCATAGATAGGACCTGTGGGAAAGATCTTCTTTTCAATTTGCTGCTCAGGGGGGTTGATTCCCTCGCATTGTATTTCATTTGTGAGCAGAGGAGAAGGCTCTGCAGTCTTCTCTTGGAAGTTCTGGGTGTCCAACTCAGAACCTGATTCATAACTATCATACACGGGCTGGCTGCTACCCAGGTCATCAATCTGTGATGTGGGGCTCTGCTGCTCCTCAACTGAATAATTGTTAAAGCTGGGTGAGCACCAGACTTCTTCATCTTGCAAAAAAGGAACGATCTCCAGATCCTCCTTTTTAATCCCAAATGTAAATACATCATGGGAAATCTCGTGAAGAAAAAGAGAACGGTCCTCTTCCCCAACTGCCGCTTCATCATTTTGTTCTAAGACAACAAGCTCATCGGGGACAGATGTTAATGCGCTTACAAGATCTTCAATATTCTCCTCGAGAGAGCCATCTAGAACATCTGCCTTAGAGACTGGAAAATCCTCCCCATGGTCCTCAGATTTCAACCTTGCATGTTGGGCAATGAGAGATATCATTAGTTCACTCAGAGAAACTTCCTCCCCCAGTCTTCTACCCTTATAGCCCTCATCAGACATAATCATATCTGGGAGGATTTCTTCTCCTTGGCTCTCCCATGGGTCAAATTCACAATGACCATAAACAGGACCCATGGGAAAGCTTTTTTCATAATCACCCTCAGTAGAGCTGCTAAGGGCCTCTGCTTCAAAGGATGGGAAATCTTCAGCGTATTGTTAAGCTTCCCACCTGTCAAATCTAGCAGTGATAGATTTTATCAGTTCCATAACTTCGCCCGAAGTAGAAGAATGGGGAGGAGAAAGGACTGATTCCTGATTCAGGTCATCAGGATCATCCTCATAGCCTACATAAGAGACAACTCTATCTTGTATACATTTGTTGTAGTATCCCTCACAACAGCTATGAAAAATCAACTCAGAGGGATAAATCTCCCGACAATAGGCAGTGAAGGCTGCATGGAATTCACTGAGTGAAGAAATGCTAGCAGGGGGTAAAGAATGATACCATTTACGCGCATCCCCTACTAACGAGAACATAAACATCTTTAGTAATACATCCTCATGATGTATCTCCCACTAACGCATGAGTTCATGAAACTCACTGAGGTGCCGAGCAAGGTTTTCCTCTTCACACTTTCCAAATATGGGCAAATAATCACCCCATTCATCCATAGAGGGGACAACATTAGGAAAACCATGAATAGAAGAAAAATTAAAAGGAGCAAACCTGCGAGCAAGGATTTTCTCCATATCGAACCAGTGAAGTCGCCAATCGATCCTTGAATCATGGAGTCGCCAGGTGAAAAATGTGCAGCTTCGAATGTGTCTGGTCCTTGTTCACCATCAGAGGCCAGATCTCAACATTATTGTTACCCCAGGAAACTTCTCAGGCTGAGAAAGCAGCCGCTGAAACCTTCTCGAGAAATCTCCTCTGGGTCAGCTTTCAGGTGTGCCAACAGTGGCCACAACTGAAACAATGATGTGGAAATAATGGAGTCGCCACAGTGGAGTCGCCAGGTGCACAATAGCAATCTTTAAGGGCTTTGATGTCTGATGCACCTTCAGAATCAAAGGCTCAATGTCATTCTGCCCAGGGAAAATCTTCAACTTCATCCCCGGCAACGGCGCCATAAATGTTAGCGTCGGAAGTCACTCCTGGATTGCTAGCAGGAGCAGAGCCCGACACCCATCAGTTTAATGTCACGATTTATTTGTTAAGGGGTGATCAAATGGAGATAAAGACCCGAGGAGATATCACTCTAACTCAGGGACTGGGTCTAGCATGTATGGGACAAAGGAGGTCTTGATCTAACTTCAGCCAGTGGGTTGATTAAAAGATGAGAAGATGGAAGACTTATCAAGAAAAGTGAACAAACAACTTTGGGCAATAGGCTTTCAACAGTTTGTAGAAGAAAGACTCTGAATGAAATATCCGCTTGGTTTAGGGTCTCAAGAAACTGAAGGTGGACTTGACTGGATCCTCCAATTCCGAGTCGGTCAACGCTAGGAAAATCACCGGAACTAATTAGAGATAGCGCAACTATTATAGTGATCCATTACAACATCATCCTATAATAGCCACAACTCGACTGGATCCTCCAATTCCGAGTTGCTCTAACACAATGTAACAAAGACGTAAAAGAAACTGGCATTCATAAGACAAGAAGTCTTAAAATTTCATACATAACCAGAGTATCAGTGCTTCATTAAGGCTTTACAACCCAGGAGCTCTGCTCAACCATCGATAGATACAAAAATGGCGAAAACACCTACATATACTCAAAACAACAATAACAACAAAATCGAGACACTGCATTAAAAACTTTGCGTCTGCATGGCTTCTGACAATCTGCATCTGCAGTCTCTGAATGATCGTGCACCTATGGCAGACGCAATCGAATTCCTGACAGTCCCATGGGCGAATCGACGTGCTTTTAATTCATCCCAGAACTTTCCCTTTATGGCGGAGATGATGTCCAAACACCACCAACTGCTTCCTTGGGATTGGGAATGACTCAGCCGAATTGGCACCTTAAGACGTGGAAGACCCCTCGCGCTGCCACCTGGATTAGCCGAACGGCCTGATGAGTAGGCGTGGTGGATAGCACGAAAGCTGGGGGGGGCGTAACGAAAGAGGTGGCGCCAAGACCATGAGGGTGAGATGAGAGGTAGTGAGGTGTGGGAAATATGACAGGGAAGGACATACGGCGGAAAGCAATAAGCGGAGGGGGTAGGAGATGAAATACAATGGACACATTATTAATAGGAGGCTGACGTGGAAAGGAGCGGGACACATGGAAGGTGGTAAATGAATGATGAGATGGAGAAGGGACCACCTGGACTAAAGTGGAGATAGACAGATGATGCATGGAAACAGGGAAGAGGCGGCTCAGGAGGATGACATAACAGGAAAAGGGCCCACCTTGGTTAAACATAGAGCAGCTGAGAAGGGTGAGATCGCGCGAGCGCCGTTGATCCGGGCGCTTAGATCTCGACCATTGGGAAGTTGCGCGCCCGATTCCGGACCCCCCCCCCCCTTGGCTTAAAGATAGAAAGGTGGGGGGGGTCCGGAATTGCCTTGAGCGTCGTTGATCCGGGAGCTCCGATTAGGACTGTTGAAGAGATACTCCCTCGATTTCAGACCCCCCCCCTCTGTTTAAAGGTAGAAAGGCAGGGGGGGTCTAGAATCCTATATGCACCGTTGATCCGGGCGTGCAAATATCTGCCACCCAGACTTGCTTGTCGCTTACCACAGGCGCATTAATATTCCAAACTTAGGACAAGTGGGTTTTTAACTCATTCCTTTGCATTCTAAACCCCTTACAAGAAATATCGCTAACACCATTGTCTATGCGACCACTTACCATATGACCACAGTCATCTAGCTGTCCATCGAGGTTTCGGGTTTTACGTCGTTGATGTGCACACACCCTTTTGTCTTGCGATTCTCCAATTCCTGGTCCCTTCGCCTGTCGCTAAAATCTACCTCCTGTCCTCTTGACAGTCGGTGTGGCCCCACGCTCCTAGGCCTTATCGGGAAATCGCGTATCGCGATTTTCCAATGCACGAAACCTTTGCTCCCTGCTCTCTAAAACCACGATCCCGGATATGCCGATAGGATGACACCTATCCCAATTTGATTAAATGAACCAAGTCTACTTAGAACTCATTGGGGCCCCCTCTTGCTAAATCCCGGGCAACTCAACAACCCCGAAAACCCGATGACCGTCGATTTGCTTCGTGGATAGATCCCGGCTGCCGGAAGCAAAACCTTGCCCGCTCACTTGACTCATAACCGAAGAAGAGATCCCTCTGCTGCTGCGCTTGGGTGTTTCCTATGCAACCTGCAGGTTCGAGTGCTCTCGAGCCCAGGACAAGAATTATCGCTAACAGAAAGGAAAAAGGGGTGTTTAATGTCGAAGCGCTGAATGCCGAAAGTCCCCTCTGGATTATGTGTTCAAAGAGGATTGAGTCCTGCCATTGCATTGGACGGTGGATGGGATTCCACCATGGATGTAGGAATTTGGAGACCATATGAATGGGATGGACTCACGTGGGCGCCACGTGGCCCTCGACTGATAACAACCAAATAGATTTGGGAAACCATAACTTGTAATCCAATGCTCGAATTTGAGCTTGGCGATGGTGGTTGGAAAGCTCTTGATGAGCAGAAGGTGATGAAGACCTCAAGAAGAGGATTCGAGATGATGGAGGAAATAAAAAATTTGATGCCCCATCCCTAAAAAGATATTTAAGGGGTTGATTGTGTTACAAATTGGTATTAGAGCATGGAAATGACACTTGGCCTGCTTGGGCTCACGAAAGAGTCAAGTAATTATTTTCTTTCTTAGAAAAATTTAAGGGAGAGGGCACCCTTCCCTACCCTATCTAGCAAGGCATAATTCAAACACAAGCCTGGATGGGATGGAGAACAGTCATAAGACTAGTTTACCAAGGCTAATATGAACTTGTTGAGAATATTACTACCGTACAGAAATTGTCTCCATAAGTTCCTTGAGGAGAAGGATGCAGATTATCATTCAGTTGGGATTTTACCCAACAAGAATGAACCCCACTAACTGTGGCAGAAGAAGACTATCAATTCTTTTTGGAGATGATATCCAGTCCTAAAAAGTGGGATTATGCCAAGGGGTATTAGTTAAAAACAAACAAACAAACAAACAAACTTGGATGCAAATGGCATAAACCTGTTTTAAGGAATGCTTGAGTCTATAGGGAAAATGGACTGAAAAGGTGGAAGTAATTGCCTAAAAAATGGGCTTAATGAAGCCTCTCTTAATTAAAAGTGTTGATTAGATGAAGGATCTGGCATCCAGAGTACAATCCTCCATGTCTAGAGGCCTTACGGAAGTAGGTGAGATCATCCAACTTGAACTGTCATAACTAAAAAGAACTTCGCACTGGGACAAACCCCCCCTTTTAAAATAAAAGAAGTCATGGAAGAAGTGGAATGACACAAGCAAGTTCAAAAGCTCATGGTTGTGCTAAAATAATGTGAATCCCCATTAACTAAGGGTAGGTATATGCATGAAAATGCAAGAGGTAAGTGAGTAGAACTCGTCTGCTGTTAGGATATTTAGACACTTAGGATTTAGTTAAGATCTACTTGGTCTAATGTGCCGTTAGGTAAAATTGTGTTTCCTAGTGTGCTTCTTTAGTGTGCATTTGTAGTTAGGAAATCCGACGGTCATGATATGTTCCCAACATAGAGTGATCCAATGGTTCATAATCTCCTCGATCTTAATGACCATTGATCAGTGGCTTAACACCTGATTGGTCCATGATCTCTATTTAAATAGGATGGAGGGTCATTTTCTGATGATCGATTGTGAGAATCTCTCTTGTAAAATCTGCCTATAATCCTTTTCTTTTGCATTAATAAATTGCTCCAAGTGGCCACGTTGGCTGGGGCCGTGGATGTGTCCTCGTAGGGTTTTTACCACATGAAAACATCGATGTGTTGATATTTGATCTGGTTATGTGAGTGGTTACTGAAGGTTTTCATCCTCTGTTGGAATATCTGTGTTTTTGAACATGGTATCAAAGCCTGTTTGAAGACCCGCTCGTGTTGTAGATCGAGATCCTGAAGTTGAGTTGCCTCATATCCATTTTCTAGGCATAGAGGACTATTCCATTGCATCTGAAGCACTCATTTCATTTTCGTTTTCCCAATATACGGCCATTTCAGTCAGATCCGGAGGTATAAGTCTGCATACACATTTTTAAATTTTTTTGCAGAGTATTATTTTGGTTTTTTATTATTTAATTCCAGGTTTCTAATCTTTTATGTCTACGTATGCTCTTTGCCCCGTGTCCTGTGCGATCTCGACAAATCCGAAACACATAGGAAAAGGTGCATCTTTCAGGTAAGCTAACCGATATCTAACCCTTGCTGTCATCGAGAAGCGAATTTTTTTTCTTGTGTGAAAATATTTTTTTTTGAGCATGCTCTCCAACAACAACAACAAACCTCTTCCTAAAAAATACAATATGTTTTGCTAGACTATTTGGTTAAAATTTTCCTTATTAAGTAAGAGGTCTTGATTTCAAGTCTCTCTTTTGTTACCTTTTTTTTGAAAAAGTTCATGCTCAAATTGTAAAGTGTATTTCACTTCAAGTATGCAAGTGAATCACTATCAATAGCTTTAATATTTTATTTTAGAGTTATTTATTTTGCATGTAGCTTTTCTTTTATAAAGTAACTTCACTGTAAAAGTGATCCCCACTTCTCTTTATAAAAATGGGCCACTTCCTAAAGAAACCTACACTATCACTTGGTCTCTTGGTTAACATTTATGCCTTTTTTAAAAAAGGGCATAACTCTCACTTCCAAAGTCCGTTTTCAGTGCCGTTTTTTTTTAAAACCGCATAAATTTTCGAGCTCTTTCCATCCATATCATCAGTTTCAGTTTTTAAATCCATATTATCTACATATTTAATATGGATTCTACAAGTAATCTCTTGCTTACCAACAACAACTACTTCAAATGGAAATCTCATATGGAAGATTTATTAAGAAGTAAAGTCTTGTACCAGATTACCCTGGGAAAGGAAAAAACACCCAATAATGATGATAAGAAAGTCAAATGGGCTAATAGGAGTGACGAAGCATGCAGACTAATTGGAATCTTCATCTCTCCTGATTTAAGGTTCCACCTTAAATAAATTGATGACCCCCATGAAGCTTGGGAAAATATTGAATCTATGTTTGGTAAACTCAATATTATTCGAGCACAACAGTTAGAAAATCAAGTAATGACCTTAAGTCCAAGTGATTTCTCTTTCCTTGGAGACTAGCTATATAAGTTTAAAACACTCATAATTTTATGTGAGGAATGTGAGATAGACATGGAGGAAGAGCGTTGGATCTATCTTATTTTTTCTAAGCTAGGTAGTGCATATTTTGTGTTTGTATCTACTTTTTATGCCATGAGAGAGGCTCTAGGGAAAGCTTATCAAAAACCCACTCTTGAGTCCTTTTGTGCTGATTTAATTAGAGAGGAAGATAAACTTATACAACTTGGAGTGATCAACATTGCAGGTACCTCCAACAAAGTCTTATTTGCCCAACAGAAAGATAAACCCAAGTATCCCAAGAAGCAACATCCTCGCTACAAAAAAAAGCAACATAAGGGTCCCAAACCCACTCAGATCACTTCAACGCCTAATGGTGACAAAGGAGAAAAGTATAAAAATAAGAAGACTGACAGACATTGAAACTTTTGTGATAAAGATGGTCACGATGAGTCCAAATGTTTCAAGAAGATGGCATCTTTAGAAGCAACGATGAAGAAGAACAACATCAGTATTGATTCTACTTCTTCTTCTTCTTCTCATGGACATGCACTTTCTACTTATGGTTTCTCCTTCGATACAACTTCTACTTCTTCTTCCGATGAGTGGCTTATTGATCCATGAGCATCTTATCATATGGCTAAGGATAAAGAAATATTTTCTGCTCTAAATAAATGTAACACCAAGAAAATATTTGTTGGTGATGATAGATCTCTTAGTGTTGTAGGATCTTGAACATTTCAAGTAGATAATGGTCATTTCAATGATGTATTATGTGTTCCAAGTCTTTCTTGTAACCTTCTATCAATATATCAAACCACTCATTCAGGTGAAGGTAAAACCGTAGAGTTTTCACCTCACCAAGTTGTAATCAAGGATCTAAAAGATCCTAAGCATGTTCTTGCAAATGGAATCGCTGATGATATTACTAGGTTGTACAAGTTTGACAACTTTGGGTCATCATCTTTTTCATCAGTTTTTGTTTCTCATAGCGATGACTTGAGCAAACTTTGGCATGAGTGGTTTGGTCATCTAAACTATCGCTCATTGCAACAACTATGTAATCAACATATGGTGACTGGTCTTCCTCTTGTTTCATGTAGATATGGTGTTTGTGCCGGTTGTGTTCTCGAAAAACATCATCGGGACAATTTTGACAAACGTGCCTTTTGGCACACCTTAGTCCCTTTGCAGCTTGTTCACAGTGATTTGTGTGGTCCACTTTCTTCTCCTTCTTTTTCTGGATGCAATTCTTTCTTAACTTTCATTGATGATTTTTCCAGACGTACTTGGGTTTACTTCTTAAAACTTAAGAGCGAAGTTTTTGGCCTACAAGGTCCTTGTAGGAAATAAATATGGACATCAAATTCAAAAGTTAAGAATAGATAATGGAGGCGAATATGTGAACAATAATTTTACAAGTTACTGCACTACACATGGCATCCAAATGCAACACACTGTTCCATTTACACCACAAAAAAATGGTGTTGCTGAGAGAAAGAACCACACATTAAAAGAAATGGCTAAATGTATGATCCAATCTAAGGGATTAAGTCTAAAGTATTGGGCAGAAGCAATAAACTGTGCAAATTACATAGTCAATCACACTCCCACAAATGCTCTTAAAAATATAACACTGGAAGAAGCTTGGACTAAAATTAAACTAGCTGTAAGTCACTTCCGTGTATTTGGCAGTATAGCATGGGCTCACATTCCTGATGAGAAAAGGAAAGCATTACAGCCTAAAGTGAGAAGTGTATATTTTTTGGTTATTCTGAAGATGTCAAAGCTTACAGACTTCTTCAACCACATTGTAATGAAATTATTATTAGAAGAGATGTTAAATTTGATGAAAATATCTTGGCCTGCAAGCCTAATTCGACATTTGTGCCTTCTTTGGCCTGCGAGCCTAATTTGGCGGTTGTTCCTTCTTCGGCTTGCAATCCATCTTCGACATTTGTGCCTTCTTCTGTTCTGCTTTCTTCTTCAGATGATGACAGTTAGGATGAAAATCCACCTCCGCCTTCTCACCTTCTTCTAGATGAGTCCTTTGAACTTGAACTAACACCAGCTCCACCACTTCCTAGATGGGTCTGTTCAACACGAGAAGAAACTGGTGATCTTGTCAGTGATCCTTCAGATCAACGTTGGACATGCTCATAGTTCCAATGAGCCTCTTCTCTTTTGACTCAAGTTTCATAAACTCATGATCCAGAGACATTTGCAGAAGCTTCAGGTCATCCAGATTGGGATACAACAATGAATGAAGAGTATCATTATTTAATGGCAAACGATACTTGGGATCTTGTACCTCTTCCAAAAGGAAGAAAACTTGTTAGATGTAAATGGGTCTACAGAACTAAACATGCATCATACGGAAGTTTTTAAAGAAACAAGGGTCGGTTAGTTGCCAAAGGATTTTCCCAAGTTGAAGGAATTGACTATAATGAAACCTTTTCCCCTGTAGCCAAAATGAATTCCATCCGCCTTGTTCTTTTCCTTTCCGCCTCACATGAATGGGAGGTCCATTAGATGGATGTTAAATCTGCCTTCTTTCACGAATATTTGAAAGAAGAAATCTACATGGAACAACCTCCTGGCTATGTCCAAAATGACTCTAGCCTTGTTTGTCGCCTTAAGAAATCTCTTTATGGTCTCAAGCAAGCTCCCTGAGCTTGGTATGCCAAAATGGACAACTTTCTTATTGCTACTGGATTCTCTAGATACCATTCTGATCCTAATGTCTATACCAAGAAAGTAGAAAGCCATCTCATAATCCTTTTCCTTTATGTTGATGATCTTATCCTTACTGTTAGTGACTCAAAACTTTTAAACCATGTGAAAACCANCCTTAAGAAGAAATTTGAAATGACAGACTTAGGCTTTTTGCACTATTTCCTTGGCCTCCAAGTTTTGCAAACCAATGAAATTATTTTTCTTTCCCAGTCTAAGTATGCTTGTGACCTTCTTCGTCTCTTTCATATGGATGATTGTAAACCAACCCCTTCTCCCTTCCAGTCTAGAGTCAAGCTTACTACCACCTGTACTTCTCCCAAAGTTGATGCCACCCTATACCATTAGTTAGTTGGTAGCCTCTTATACTTGACTCATACCCGTCCTAATATTTCCTTTGTTGTTGGTCTTGTTGCCCGGTATATGAAAAGAACCCATGAAAGCCATTGGAAAGAAACTAAAAGGATACTTCGCTATGTCTATGGTACAATTCAGTTCATGATACATTATAGTTCAGGGGGGACTCCTTTATTGGTTGGTTCACTGATTCAGATTGGGCCGATGACCCTGATGATCAGAAGTCTACTGCAGGTTATGTTTTTAGCCTTGGTTAAGGACTTGTCAGTTGGGAATGTAAGAAACAAAAGGCTATTGCAATTTCTTCAGTAGAAGCAGAGTACCGAGCAATGGTAAATGCAATTCAGGAAGCCTTGTGGCTTCGATAGATCCTTTTAGAGTTTGGATTCCAGAAACAACATACAACTAGCCTTTGGTGTGGCAATTAGAGTGCCATCAAGCTCGCTAAAGACCCAATTCAACATCAACGTAGCAAACACATTGAGCTACACATGCACTTCATCAGAAAGCTCATTCATGATCAAGTTATTGAAGTGCTCTTTTTCCCTATAGAAGATCAAGTTGCAAACATTTTCACAAAGTCTCTTACAGAAGTGAAGTTTTCCAAACTTCGATCTATGTTAGGAGTTCAGGAAGTTGTCATTAAGGGGGGATAGGATTTAATGCCTCCTTCCTTCTCCTATTGTGTCACTATTGTAAATCCTTCAGTCCTATCCCAAGTCGTTCTTAAGGGGGGATGTTAGGATATTTAGACACTTAGGAGTTAGTAAAGATCTGCTTGGTCTAATGTGTCGTTAGGTAAAAGTGTATTTATTTAGTATGCATTAGTATGCATTTGTAGTTAGGAAATCCGACAGTCACGATATGTTCCCGACATAGAGTGATCCAACGGTTCATACTCTCCTCGATCTTAACGACCATTGATCCATGGATTAACACTCGATTGTTCCATGATCTCTATTTAAAGAGCATGGAGGGTCATTTGCTGATGATCGATTGTGAGAAAATCTCTTGTAAAATCTCTCTGTAATCTTTTTATTTTTCATTAATAAACTGATCCAAGTGGCCACGCTGGATGGGGCCGTGAATGTTTCCCTGTAGGGGTTTTACCACGTGAAAACATCGATGTGTTTATCTTTGATCTGGTTGTGTGAGTGGTTACTGAAGGTGTTCGTCCTCTGTTGGAATATCTATGTTGTTGAACATATGCATTGGAGATATGGGTATAATTATTGGTGCACGAAGATATGCTGAAATGCATATCACAAGGATAGAGCATGCATATGACATGCACATATATACTTATTATAGTCTGTCATTGAATGTAAAATATGTGATTATGTGGTTAGTGATGATTTGACTGTGGCAACATAAGTAAAAGGTTGATGATGTTGAGTACATAGTGCCTTATGAGGATAAGATAGAGTGGTTAATGAAAGGTTGGTCCTTAATGTGGTAAAAGAAGTGTTGGGGAACTTCTAGATGCCCAATGGGTCATATTGACATCTAGTGGTGGATGGTATCCATATAAATATGGTTTGGTATACTTAAATTGTAGTGAGGGGAATCTAGAAAATGATTTCCTTGATCGAAATGTCTATTGATCAAGACCAGTTGGAATCTAGATTGATTGTTTTGTTACCGTGGGAATGGTTATAATTAACCAGACTGTATTTATGAGTTGGGAAATGTTTTATGGAAGTTGAGGAAATAATGTTTTTCTCGCTAGCTATTATCTTGTAGAAAGGGAAACATATTTATGACTAATTCTGTTAAACTTCTAGGTGGATATCATGTGAATGAACGCAATTTCGCAACCAATAGGGAAGCTCAATGTTCTGTATCCCTATGGAACTTGTCCTGAGAATGGCAGTAGGATCCTTTGGAGGAGGATCTAAAAGTTTGGTATGTCCATGAAGGACATGGAAATGACGCAAGCAATGAGCTTGTATGATGAATGTTTAGCTCTGTCTGTATATGCTTGAGTGCATGAATTTGATGCATTGCGAGGTTGCTTGATATGAAGACTGATATTAAGGCCAAATTGATATGAATGAATGATATTAAATGTCCAAGTAATGCACATATATGATGAAGGAGTAAATGATCAAGAATGCTCTGTTGTCATGATAAAAGGCAACATGATTATGCCTTTGAGGATCGCACAAGCATGATTGTGAACAATAATGAGTTGAATGATTTCAAAGTAAAGATGCATGTTTATATTCCTTATGCAATATTTGGTAAACAACTGAAGCTAATACAAGGTTGAAGCCATCACAGATAGTGAAGGATATGCAATAAGGAAGTGACATTCTGAAGGAGTTCCTTATGGAGGAACTGTGTGAAGACTCTGTTAGGAGAACAAAGTCACAACCTTAACGACTGCTGAGAATTGAGCTGTGGATTGAAAGTGTGTGTGTGTGTGTGTGTGTGTATATATAATAATAATAATAATAATAATAATCCTGCATTACATTCTAAAACAAAATGTATGAGTGGAAGACTAACAAATAAATGTGACCATTCTGATAACATAATGGTAATGTGTAGAATGCACAGGTTCATGATTTATCATGAACAAAAGGTTTGTTGTTGTAGCATGCTGATTTACCAAGAAGGTTGAGGTGAACCTAATCAAGAATACTCAAGGAACATTGCATGGAGCTTACAATAAGAAGTAGATTGCATAAGCAAAGAAGGAGAAATGGATGAATACTTTTCTCACCCTAAGAACTTTGAATTGTTTAACAGAGTTGTAAGTCTTAGAAGATAAGTTGTGGGAACAACTACAACTGGAAAAAGGGAGAATGAATAAATAAGCATATTTAAATGAATAGTCTTGGTTAATTTGTGATAAGTAAAGGCAACGACGCCTTGGAAAATAACTCAGTTGGATTGAAAGTCCAGGGCGATGTAGAATAAATTGGAGCTATTGAGAAAGAAAGTTTCCAATGATGGACAACCTCAAGTAGAGGATGAATATGAGAAGGTTGTTGTTAAAATATTGTTGAAGGGACTCTAAAAGTCCCCATAAAGCACCATTGATGAGGTAATATCAGAGAGGGTGCTAACATCCAGAGTAAGTATAAAAATGTTCATACCTAAGTGGCATAAGGTGTGAAGGAATTGGTAAGAATTCCTTTTGGAAAGATTTCATTATCTTAGAGATATGAAAATAATTTTTGAGTGGCTGACTGTAAGCCATTGCTACCCAAGCAGGGTAAGATTTAGGAAATAAGAAAACATGAACAATAGAGAGATGTAGTAAATTTCAGACAAGGACGAGTTATAATGCTTTCAAGAAAATGCATGAGTAATGAGCACCATGGGTACAATGACCAATCTAGGGAGATTGGGGATAAAGGTGCTCATAGTTAACATGTTGCATGAGATGCATTGAGGAAATGCATGTTTTCATAGGAGGACAAACAATAGATTTACCATTAAGGAAGTATGACCTTCCAATACTTTACTTGAATTGTAGACATGTTAAATAAAAGAAAAATTTGGGTCACCATGAGTGTTGGAACCCTTGTTACTACTGAAGGAAGAATGCTTGGGTGCATTCAAGAGAAACTTTTAGTTTCATATGTGCTTGTTGGGGATCGTTATCATCTGTAGTGGGAAGCACAGTTTTGTTGTAAGAGTAAACGAGAATGATTAAACCCTATGGTGAAGAGGTTGGTTGAGCTCCAACACCCCATGCTAAAATTTCTATCATTAAGTGTGGTAAACTTGAACCTAGTATACAAGGTACACTGAGTATGAGTGTAGCCATGAATAGTGGCATGTGGATTAAAGTCGTTTCAAAATTAAATTGCATTGGAAAATTTAGTGTGTTGAAAGGATGCATACGTAAATAATAATATATCCTTTTGCCTTTTACCCTTGAATAGATGAAAATGTCTTGGACTATTAGTATGCATAGTTTTGAAAATATAATGTGCATGAAAACTAACACTTTATTTGGCTGAGGAATGTTGAAAATTGCAGGAAGAAAAGGGTCTTGGATATAGAAATATTGTAAGCCCATAAGGAAGACCAATTTCCTACTGGGATAAATTGCTATGGGGGGGAAATTCCCATACTTGTGAATCTGATTCCTGTGTGGAACAGATCTGAAAATAAACGGGGAATGTAGAAATATGTGGGTAACAAATTTGCAAGAAAATTATGAATTTGAAATTGATGATAATTTCTCATAATTTATGTATACCTATGATACAGGTGAGATGAAAAAGATCTGTCTAGGGAGGACAGATGAAGGCTGTCAAGATGGAAAGCATCAAAGAGGCCACTGTTGAGACATGAGAACCCTGTGATAATCCATGATCACCCTAGAACATGTTGTGTTGTGGTAACACAAGCCGGAGGGACGCCTCGACTGTAAGGCTCAATGAAGTCTTTAGAACTCTTCTTGTGCAAGAAAGCCTTGGAAAGGAAAGATGGATCACCTGAGGGACTGTATAATAGAGAAGGGGATGCCTAAGCCTGGTCCTAGAGGGTGAGTGACCACAAGGAAGAAGGGACTTTGATAATTCTCATACACTATTGATTGGGATCATGCACACAATGGGTATGTCTAGGAAAAACAGTGAGCCAATATAAAAATACAACCATGTGGATGCGAATCCACGACCTGCAAAAATAAGTATTGTGCTGGATTTTGAAATTTTTCCTCTTGAATTTTGCACAAAAATAAAATGTTTTCCCATGAAATTGTGATTAATATACTTTTTGCTCGAGATTATTGAATCCAGGTGATGAAGGTCAAGAGTCTGGAAAGGACTTGACCAAGAAAGAGGATCAAGGTTTCTTAATTAGCTGACTGAAAAAGGCATGACATGTGTTACTGAGAAAGAACACTGAGGACGATGTTCCTTTTAAGGGGGAGGGGATTGTAATACCCCTATTTCACCCAGCTTGTAATTATTCATTATTTATGATCACCATGCTATGGAATGTGTACAATGTAAATGTATTTTGTTTAGATTGCCAACAACTGATTGTGGGGGTGAAGCCTTGAAGTACTAGCCATGATATCACTAGAGGAAAGAGCGAAGGAATAGTAAAGAAGGTTCATTATGTCAAAATGAACCAAATTCTCTTTTTTAAAATAATAAGCCTCATCCCGACTCCAAGGAGAAATCAGTTAATGAAAGAAGGACTGGTGGTTGAAAAATCAACTACCCCCTTAAATGGAAGCATGGAGGGTTTGGCTGAGGAGATAGAAAGATGTCAGCCCAAAGTACCTCAGAAGGTAGTTTTTCCTGCAGGCCCAGACTAACCCGAGTTTCCTTTTGACAGAAGGAGCATGACAGGTTGAGAAATTTCTTGAAGAGGATAAAGGCATGCAAGAATACACACAAAGACATACAAGAAGGAGACACACTGAGAGAGGGAATGCGTGACCTGAATATGTAGAGGAAAAGAGGAAGAGTGCGTGAGGCTCTCAAGATGAGAAGAAGAACTGGAAGCTTGATAAGCTGTATTGGTTACTGGAGAGAACAAGAGAAATGATCTTTGAGGAATTGCATAAAACTTGACATGAACAGAAGATCACAAGTTTGATGTCAAGGGAACATATGATAAACCTTATAGAGGCTGTGACAGAGAGAGAGAGCCTATGAGGAACTACAAAGGTTCCATAGTGATATCATGGATTTGCATGAGGGTGGCCAGAGTGGTAAGAATGAATTCATTTGAGCGTATGGTTGGGTAGAAAGGCGAACACCCACAGTCAGTTGGTTGACTATCAACTGTAATAGATAAGTATTCCATAGAATCTGTAAACTTGAATTTAAATGTATGATTGAATGCTTGTATTTTCTTTATATAGATACATCCTTGATATCTAGAGATGATAGTATACAACTTGGATGTTAGATCTTTGTGAATCTGTTGGTCCAGCCAACCGAATATTTTAAGGTGGGGTTATCTAGAATGCTTAAGCCCTGTCGACCCTTTGAATTTAACCTTCACGGGAATACTAAGTTTGAACTCTATGGAAGGAGGGTGCCTCCTTCATACCTTTCAACTGTGTGACTGAGGGCTCATTCCCATGGCCTTAAAAAATTCACGGCCAAGAGTTAAGCGTGTAGCCCATGATAATTTTCAGAGGACCCATATGACCAAGGTCTGGGAACCCTACACTAGTTCGAAAGGAGCTAAGCTCTTATTGGCTTCAGAGCTCTGGGAGTTTGGAACTCCAAGATGCTATAAACTTACAACCGCCAAAACTCCTGAATGCTGGAGTCACGAATTAATGTGAGTCATGGATCGAAGGATCCGTTGAGACCCTTATTAACCATCCAATCGAGTAGTGTAATAGGGCTCTGATGACCCCTACATCGGGAGTAAAACGAAACCTACATGACTCAACTCTCGAATGCTGGAGTTACGAAGTATTGTGGGCCGTCGATCTTTGGATCCTTCAGGATCCCTCTCAGCTGTCTGATCATGGGGATGTGCGTATCACGCTGGGAGTACGTGCGGGTCCACATGTTGAGTGACAATGATGCCATGTGTGGTTTCTTTGTGGCAGAGCAAAGCGATGTCAATGACCTGAGGCATGTGCCACGTATCTTGCCAACATATTTCGGGTTGATAGGTGTCCCCTTAAGAGTGGCCTAATACTAAGACCAAGGGATTCTTGAGCTATATTCGTGAGGTGTTTATATGAGGACGTGTCAGGATCTCTCTTGACCATTGGATCTAAGACTATGGACAACCCAACTTTGATTACTCTGGGAGAAAGGGAGTGTCGAGTAGGGAAAATACTCAAATGCCAAAGTCACAAAATGACGAGGGCCCTTGATCCAGAGGAGCTTCTGGGCCACTCATGACCATTCAATCCAGACAATGGTCAACCCGATGTTGACCACTCTGAGAGTAATAAGGGAATCACACAACGTATTTCCCGAATGCCGAAGTTACGAAGTAACAGAGGCCATAGATCTAGGGATGCACATGGACACATCGTGACCTTGGATATAAAGGGTATTGGGGGACAACTGGTAGGAACTTCAGACTTCAGAGCTCTGAATGGTTTTGTAGGTGGTGAAGCTAGGAACCCCCATAGGCTGCCAGTCCCGTAGTGACGTGGATGCCAACGTCACCTAGGGTGACATGGACCCATGAATGGTACGCCATGTGTCACCCTGATCTGTGCTTCTTACATACCCTAAATTCCATTAGAACATGACACATGCCACCCCCTGATGAGGACATGTGTTACCCCTGGCCTGTGCCATGTGTCATTACCCTGATGCATGAGTGCTCAACCAAAATTTACTGGAGTACTTGAGACTCTGGGAGTTAGAGACTTCGAAAGATTGGGAGGTTGGGATGTTGGGGTTAAATAAAATGAAGGGAAAGACCCACCTGTTCTTATCTCTGTGTTTAATGCATCACCACATGTAATTGGGGGCCCTTCGGGAGTCCGAGACTTCGAGACTCTAGAGGATTGGGGTGTAGTGTCGTTGATAAGCCTAAAGGACCGAAGGCCGGAGCCACATGGTGAGATTTAAAGCTCCTTCGAAAGTTCAAGATTTCAGAACTCTAGAGGATTTGCGCGCAGAAAGGAAAAAGTGGCATTCAATTCCAAACCCCGAAGCTCCCCTCTAGCTTATGTGTTCAAAGAGGATCGAGTCCCACCGTTGCATTGGACGGTGGATGGACTTCCACCGTGGATGTAGGAATTCAAAGATGGTACAAATGGGATGGAATGATGTGGGCGCCATGTGGCCCTCGATTGATAACAACTGAAGAGCTTCGGGAAACCCTAACCTGTAATCCAGAGCTCGGATTTGAGCATGGATATAGTGGTTGGAAATATCTTAATGAGCAGAAGGTGATGGAGACCTCGAGAAGAGGATTCAAGATGATGGAGGAAAGAGAAATATTGATGCCCCATGCATAAAAAGGTATTTAAGGGGTTGGTTGTGTTACACTTAACCACACTACTAGGATTACTCAACCATTTAACCATTTGGACTTTACAAAGCATCTTCCCATGAAGGATTTCACCATGAGAGGACCACTTTGAGAACTTTATCCAAGAGTTTCTTTCAATGAGGGGTTGCACCATAAGGGGACCACTTTGGAGTTCATCCATTTGGTACTTCCTGTTATCACACTAAGTTGCCTCAGGTATTTTAGCCCTTAGTTTTAAGTTTTTAATCCTTTAGACTTCAAATTTGCTTTATTTTTTTAGTGTGATTTACTTAGGTTAACTTGAACAAATAAAGGCTTGAGTATTGGCTCTTTTTTTTGGGCCCTCACATAGATTTTTAGCCTAGGTTCATTTTATGGCTTATGGTTTTGACTCACCTCATGAATTGACACCAAGCCTAACCCATCCCATGACCTACATGACTTGACATGTCACTCTTTTCACTCATACCTTTATATCCTTGCCATGTTGTCCCTATGTCTGATTAAAGGTGATCAAAACATCCTTTTTGAAAAAGAGCGCTGCCAACTCATTAGGAGTTTCCGTAGCGCACTCCTTGTCCTTTATTCCTTGCCATGATTCGTCATCATTTCGCTGAGGTCATGTTCTACCTTGTTTTCAACACCATGGTTCGTTAAAAGATTTATTCAAAGATTTGGTTTTAATGAGTTTGCTAATAGTTTCAAATATTTGAATGTTCTCAAACTCAGCGTTGCTAAAACTGCTAGTTTAGACCAATTGCAGACAATGCTACGGGATCAACTGCTAAGGAAGATTTGGAAGCTGAGGTGGTTGTGGTGGTCTCCTAACCGATTGCAGATCTTGAAATTGTCATTACTCCTCCAGGTATTTCATGATATCCCACCATTGCATAGCAAATTCTTGTGATAACTGTTGCCTAAGTTTTGGTAGTGATCGTTTCTGCAAATCGCTCCCTCCTTCATCCCTCTCCATCAATATTTCCCTCTCACAGACTTGCAGCCACCACACCTGGTTTTTAGTTATCAAGACACCAATTCATCTTGCTCCTGAGTGTTGAGTGCCAGTGCAAACACTTATTCCTTGTGTGCGTGCCGCGCTACCAAAAAACGCTACTGAAACCTCGCTACATTTCCCATGTTTTCTCTACTATTTGGATTGGAGTGTTATTTTCCAGGTATTCAAAGAGCATTGCAAAAATTTTCCTTTCACTATATTACCATTCTTTAGTTTGAGATCGACAGATAGTAAGGGGAGGTAAAATTGCATTTATTGCATTTCAAAAGCCATCAAAACAGTGTTCTGTCAAAACATGGTGAGTTAGAGGAGAATTGTAGGAAAGAACAACCATTATTCACTGTCATTATCCCATTGAAGTCTATCTCTGTTTTCTCCCAAAAACTTCACTGCACCATAGCCTTTAATCCCTCGTCTTGACCCATAGAGACACCTTAGAAGAGGAAATCTCACAAGGGAGGAACTGTGGTCAGAACTAAACCCTCAGACATTCACTTATTTGTTGCAAAGTGAATGGTTAGGGAAGTTTTTCAAAGGGTGGGCTACCTCTCTTTTTTCCAAAACATGCAGAGAGGACATCTTGAAGTGGCAAGGCAATTTGCCTTACATTTTGATGGCCTTAAGACTAAGGTAGGATATCTAGAGTTTGAGGTGTCTGAAGCCTCTATTGCAACAACCACGAGATTCCTAACACTGGGGAGAAATGGTTTAAATCCATGACTTTAAATGCTGCCTTCTCCAAGGACTTCCTCAAAACAGATTATCAAAATGACAACTTGTCTAAGGGAGTGCCTAGAAGTCATCTAGTTGAATATTTTGACAAGATGTTGAAGATCATCTAGAGATACTTCACATGTGAAGGAAGTTTTAAAATGTTATACCAGTACCATATAAGGATTTTACTTCATTTTACTAGTAAATATGAAATGAATATCCCTTTCTACTTGTTGAGGAGCATGGGGAAAATGTCTGATAGAGTCCAAGCCAAGTCCAAGCCAAGTCCAAGGCTGTGGACACTAGTGTCTTTCACTTTGGATTGATCAGGATGTTGGTCTTGGAAGAATTGAATAAGAGGGTCATTCCATGGTAACAATTCATTGTTTCTGCTCACACGAAGTTGGACATAACTTCAACTCCTCAGTCAAAGATGAAAAGTATTTTTCCATCCACTAGTACTGCTCTAGCAGGAACAAGCAAGAAAATAAAGAGCAAAGCCCCTACTCAGGACCAAGAGGTCATCAAGGAAATGGAAGAAACCGAGAGGGAGGCTTATCATTCTAAACATAGAGACTTTTCACCTCCTCCTGCACCAGAATTGGAAGAGGTCCCTTCATCTACTAAAGCCAAAACCAAGAAAGGAAGAAAATTGCATTTCTCTTCACCTTCTCCAACAACTAGCACAAAAGTCAGGAAGCCCTTTACTAGATCATTGTTGGGCCTCAAAAATGTCACATTTATATCCTCTTTTTCCTTCACTATTCCTTACATTTCATTGTCCCATTAACCTTCCATCATACCATTTCCATAATGATACTTGGGTTTCTCNTTATTATTTTCCATTGTATTCATTTTAGTATTATAAGTGAATTTGTGATTAAATATTAGAAAAATAACATATTTTCATTATATATCAAGGTTGGATGAGATTGATGATGTGTGAAGGCATATGTGAAGATTTTAACAAAGTCAAATATTACCACCTAGCCTCAAATTCAAATTTCATCTTCAAGCTTTGAATATTTGAAGAATATTTGAGACAATCATTCAAGCATATTCAAAGGAGAAGATCATGGAAGATTTGAATGGCATATCTTATCTAATATATGTGAGAGATGTGTGGAGGATTTGAGGGGATCATATCTTCTAATAATAGGAAAGTAGTTGAGAATGGTTGAGAGAATAATGGATCTGTAATTATGACACTCTTCAATACTCTCATGTATATAAGAGAGTGTTCTCTCTTCATGAGGAGGATCATTTTATTCATTGGAGATTAGCTTGAAGAGTTAGAGATCATGCAATTCATAATTTGGTCTTGTAATTAGGAGAAGGGGATTCTTAGCTTTGTTATTCTTTCATTCTTTGTCATTTGACTATTGTAATATAATTTGAGATTGATATATTGTGTGAGCTCACATATGTCTTTTGTCATTCAACTTTTCACATGTTGTATTGCTTTCCTGGATTAATTTACTGCTTTCATAGTTAGTCTTTCAATGCTTTCCTAGATTAATTTCATTTCAGCAAATTAGATTAGATTAGTTCTACTTCAGTCCTGCATATATAGTGCATGTGCTTCGTAAGACTATGAACCTTGGATTGACAAATTAAATAGTTGGTCAAGTACTACAATGGAATTAAACGACAATATTTCTGCCTAACAATCATCAACTCTCAAGGAGGCTATTGAAGCACAAGTCCTACCCAAGGTTTCAATTCTAAATAAAAAGAAGGATAAGGGCCAAGGCATTGAGAAGCCTATTGAGGTGATAGATAGAGCCCCTGTGCGGTATAAATATGAAGGTGAAGCCATGAAGAAGCTTATTGAGGTTATCAACATCAACAAT
Source organism: Picea glauca (assembly GCA_000966675.3). Lineage (NCBI taxonomy): Eukaryota > Viridiplantae > Streptophyta > Pinopsida > Pinales > Pinaceae > Picea > Picea glauca. Next base: position 610,615 of record JZKD02S1679138.1, read on the forward strand.
CCACCTAGCAGTCACACCTTTAAAAGATTGATTAGACAGCTCAGGGAGGCTAGGAAGGAGGTTGCTCGTTTGAAAGAAGAAGGCTTGGAAGATAGAAGAAAGATGAAGGAGCTTATGGATAATTACAACAACACCCTTGATTTGGAAAAATTTTCAGCTAGAAGAGCCCTGCCTCTCCATAAGAAACTAAATAACCTCTACAGGCTAAACATAGGCTTTTAGTATCAAAATATAAAACTCAAGGCATAACTGCAACACTTCAAGGATGAATTGGCTCAGAGGAACTTGAATATTTTGGTAGAAGCTGCCATTGAAAGAGAGGAACCGGTAGAGAAGAAGAGAACACCTACAGTCAAGAAGACCACCCCTGCAAAAGAAAAACATGCTGCTATGACAAAAGGTAGCTCTCCTTCAACAAGGAGGAGTGCTAGGTTGATGAAATAGTTGGGGGGTATAAGATTCATTTTTGAGAGTGTCTCTTTTTGAAAGAGTAAGTGATGAAGGCGGTATTATTTTTTCCACTTATACAAGCATCTACAGGCTCCTAACTTATCAACTCAAGTTTTTGTGCTTTCTAAAAGATTATTTTCATAATACAGAAAGAGCACAAACATTCCGTAGCGCTATGGCACTGCAAAATCATCTATATAACATGTCCTTCCATTTTGCTACCTAAAGTGATACACAATCTCCTAGCCAAAGTACAAAATAGCACTACCAAATCTCATAAGCTAAACTCAATGGTGGCACTACGAATTCTGCAGGGATGTGTCACAGTGGCGCTACCAAATTCGTTTTGACGATGGGTGCTACCAATTCTGCATGAGTGTTTCAGTGATGGAGCTACCAATTCCACAGAGGTGATTTGAAGGGTGGCACTATCAAATTGCACACAATAACATACAGGCTCGACGCTACAGAAAATGCAGGCCTGTTTTGGATCTGCGCTACAAAATGTACAAAGTATTTTGCAAGGGCACTACAAAAACTTGCTACCCAGTGCGCTACTGAATGGCACTACAAACCGACACCTGGAATCAATGGGTTCAAGTTTATCACTCTTTTGGGTGGCTAATGATGTGGAGAACTAATATCATAGGTGGCAACATGATGACAACATACAACCCCTGTAGGACACTTGACATGGAAATGGATGCGCATCAAGGAAGACAATGTTAGTTAAATTTTGTTGGATTGGTTGCCAACATGTTTCCTTTTTAATAGTAGTTCGTTAAATAGCTGTTAGTACAGGTGTTAGATTGAATAATTGATTTAGAGAATCCTATGGGAGGAAGGCAAACTGACACCTCTAGCTGTTGCCTTCCCTTTTTTGTTATAAATAGATATTCCAAATGATTTAGATGGTTTGAATGGTTGAGCTGGGCTCCCTTATTGTAATATTTTGATTAAGCAGTTTGGTTCTCTAGTTATGTACTTGACTTGAGAATTTTTGATTAATATAAGTTAGTTTCTCTTATTCCATCTTGTTGGTTCTTATACTGGAGTTTTCATGATTGAATGATTCAAATGAGATTGTTATCGCTGTATTATGATGGATGTTTGATTATAGTACTATTATGATGTTCTTCAGTGTTCTTTAAAATTTGAATTCAAGAAGGTCTTGTGTTTGAGTTTTTCCTCCTTAGGATACTTGAAGACCTGATGTCAATACTAGACCTATACATTTCCCTCACCAAAGTATTCCTTCTATTCAATTTTACTCCCATTCACTGATTGAAGTTGATCAAGACCTCAATTGCTTGTGCATGCTAGCCCATATTTCTGAGTTAAAACATTATTATCCCGAGTCTTGTCCATTTGACCTTTTAAACACTCATTTACATTTACACATAAGCTGATGGGTACTGGGCTTATCCTCCCTGCAATCTGAGGGTGATTCCTAGTGCTAACACTTCATATCAACCATGACATGACATCACTGATACAACTCCCTTTGAAATCAACCTTGACATCAATGACAACACATCGCTATGACACCACTTGACATCAACCCTTTGACATCAATTACATCAATGACAACATAATCCAACAACCAATACATCAATGATATAAGCACATCACTATGACAATAATTGACATCAACCCTTTGAAATCAATCCTTTGACAACAATGACAACATAGTACAACATCTCTTTCTCTTGGGTGCAACGGTTAATAATTCCGTGCAACATACTCAAAGTAGACTCATCTTTCATTAACTCTAAACAACTTTTTCAGAAAACAATTCAAAGTGCTTACCTTATCAAATTGCCTTTCTGAATGGTCATAGATTGGTGGCATATCATACATAGATGGTCTGTCATATAGAGGTGGCACAGTCGACATTGAGGCTATCCATTATGCTCCTATCACTTCTTTCCTTTCTTGCGTATACATCTCTTTCTCATCTCTAGGGTCAAACAACGGTTGAGGATCTGTTTCTTTCCTTACCCACTGGTGGATCCTGTTTCCTTGATTTGTCACCTCAATTCCAGTTCTGGTTCCTCCACGCATAACTGCTGCTATCTTAGGTTGTTCATCGTGCACCTCTACTACTATCATATATACATTTGCATTCCTATTTTCTTTCTATTTCGTGATTGACTGTGGACAATACTCTATCACATGGTCTATCTATATGCAATATGTACATGTCATGTAAATATTTGGGTAGTCTCACACTAAATAGCCAGGATGATTACATTTATAACATATAATAGGTCCTCTACCTCTGTTGAATCCTCCTCTTCTGTGACCTCTAAACCCTCCTCTTCCTTGATTATAACCTCTTAGAGTATTATACTATGGCAATCCTCCTTCAAATTCTTCTCCCTAGACTATGTGTGTGTTTTCAATATGCTCTCTCATCAAATCAAATGCAAAACAATCCTTATCTTCATGTCTGACAAATTTGTAAAAGTTACAAAATATATTTCTCACAATACTCTGGTACTTCTACATCAACGGGAAATTATGAGGGTGGTGACCCACTATCTTACAAATATCACACCATAACCCCAATGGATTCAGAGCTCCTATATTCAAATACTGTTGAAAATATGGACATTCATTCTTATGGTGTCCTTTTGTTCTACATGTGGTGCACTAGACCTCATCACACTTTTCTTTACCTTTTTCTAGATCGTGCGACTGAATAGTTAGTGCTGCTAACTGCGACCACACTTGAACCATCCCCACGCCATTTTATCCTACTGGGGTTTCTTCTAAATTCATATCAATTTCTAAGGATTTTGACTGCGATACGACCTTTTGTTGCATCAAACAAAAGTGTATGTGCGACAACAATCCTGCAATAAACCACTCTATGTGTTGAGTATCTTCGCTAGAGACTCAGAGTAATTTCTACTCCAAAATGAATGATTTTGAATGCTTATCTTATATTTCTTATATTTACATAAGGAAGCACCACAAAGAGGACAATTGTGGTTGGGGGAGCAGTTTCAGGAAGAGTTCAGTCAGGTGGAGTATCCCCAAGGACAATTTAGTTAGGGGGAGCAGCCTTGAACAATAAGTTACCTTTTCCATTGATGTCAAAGGGGGAGAGATTTATCAAATTCATGATAGAGAGTTAGATGCTTGGAGAGAGAGCACATAGGCATGGTTCCAGGGGGAGTAATGGTCACAGGGGGAGCATGAGCGAAATGACTTCAGTATTGCATCAGAGTGTTTCCATCAATGCTAAAGGGGGAGATTGTTGATTAATTGGGTTGGTTGTCATTGATTTCAACCCTTGAAGCAAGTCCAATAACAAATTTCAGTAGCCCCAACAATATGATTAAGGGACTTCATTTTGATTGATGTATAATGGTATGAAGTTTAATATATTTGCAAGTAAGACTATTCTAGATGGAAAGTACATGTCATGCCATTTTCGGTGATATGCAGAACGTCACATAACTCCTCATGGTTAGAGAGTTATGGCTTGGTGAAGTGGAGAACCCTCATGAGTTATCTAGAAGGTCAAATAAGTCAAATAATTCTAGAAGCTACTAGAAGAAGTTGACTAGTCAAGTGGGTGAAACTAGGAGTTAGTCACGGGTTAATTTGTTGCAATAAGGAAATAATTAAAAATGATTTAGTTGCAACTAGAAGTGGAGAATTTACTATTTGTAGCAATGTGAGTTAGAAGTGGACAAGTGGTTGGAAGTGGGTTAGCCCTAAAAGAAGGAAAGTGGGTTAAGTTGGTTAGAAGGTAACCCCTTGAGGAAGCTACATGGAAGTATAAATAAGAGAGAAAGGATCTCCCATTAGCACCTATTGAATATCATTGAATATCTATTTTTTGAAAAGTTATTTGGACAGGTATTATAGATAGAGAAAAGTGCGGTAGAAAAATTGCGACAAGAAAAGTGTGGTAGAAAAATCACGGTAGGAAAAGTGCGGCAGAAAAATCGCGGGAACAAAATGCTACAAAAAGAAAAAGGTATGGTTTTCATGTGTAGTGTTGAATTTATGAATTTGGGTGATGGTTTGCCTAGTAAATCTGTTGGATGCCCTCTTGGAAGTTTAGGGCTTGTTGTAGAGTTGATCTGAGGAAGATCTACTCAATTTTAGTATTGGTTCATGTTTGAAGGCTTTTGGTTGAGGTATGTTGCTGAAGTTATTGGTACAGATAGAGGTTGTATAACAGTGAGGTTATAGCACATGGTTTGAGGAAAAAACTCGTGGTATATTGTTTGAGGTAAATGTGATCAGATCAGATCAGATTGGTTGATGAGTATATAGTGACAAGTTTCTAAGTGACAGATTTGACAGAACATGTTGTGATAGTGACATATTTAGTTTCTACATTTGGCACTTATATTTCAGGGTGGTTGGACGGGGCAAGGATAGGTAGTTGTAGCCACCTTTTGGTTGTAGCCGGAGAACATAGGGGGTTGTAGAATCCTTCTGCTTGTAGCTAGATAATTGGGGAGTTGGAGCTTCCCTCGGGTTGTAGCCTAAAAATAGGGGGTTGGAGCCTCTTTCCAGTTGCAACTGGAAAACAAAGGAAGTTGTTGCTTCCAATGAATGTAATTATTAAAGAAAAATAAGAAAAATCATTCCATGGTTTTCTCTTGCATTGGGTTTCCACATAAAAAATACTGGTGTACTATGTCTGTGTATGATTGTTCATTTGCTTAGGGCTTATTTACTCTGCACTTATTGGATGATAATTCCATATTGATCATAAATATAAATAACACTTTCATACTGTGGTTAAAAGGATTAAAAATCTCTATTACTGATTCACTCCTCCTCTCAATAATCCAACAATTGGTATAAGAGAAGGTTCCTTCAAAAATAAGTTTAACCATTGGAAGGTAGATCATGGAGAGAAACAATATGTATAAAAATGGAATACCACAATTTGATCGACAAAAGTATGCATTCTATAGAAGAAGGATGAAAACATATGTACAGGCACATGGATTTGAAGTTTGACAATCAATTTTAGATGGATACAAAGAACCAATAGTTCCACCAACAAATGACAACAGAAAGCAGCTTAGTTTAAATAATTCAAAAGCCACAAATGCACTTCTGAATGGTATTTGTGATTCGATATATACCAAAGTTATACATTGTAGCTCCGCTAAAGAGATTTGGGACAAACTTCAAAATATTTATGAAGGAGATTCAAAATTCAAAGCAACAAAGCTTCAAACTTACAGAGGTCAATTTGAACAACTAAAGATGAAGGAAGATGAAAACAATTCAAATTACTTCTTATGAGTTGATGAAATAGTGAATGCAATCATAGGATTGGGAGAAGAAATTGAATACTATGTAATTGTTCAAAAGGTACTAAGATATCTTCCAATGAGATTTGATCCCAAGATCTCAACACTAGAAGAAAGATAAGATATAGACTCAATAAGCATGGATGAACTACATGGAATCTTCACAGCCTATGAAATGAGAATTGAGCAGGAAAATCCAGGTATAAAAGAAGCAACATTCAAAGCATCCAAAAGGTCAAAGAAAAAGAGAAAGCAAAAAGAAAAAGAATATATCATCAATAGTGACATCTCGGAAGATGATGAAGAAGTGTCCAACCTTGTCAGAAGATTGAAAAAGGGAACCGATGACAGATATAAAGGTAAGATTCCATTGATTTGTTTTAATTGTGATGGTATTGGTCATTTTGCCAACAAATGTCCTTATAAGAAAAAGAAAAGAAATGATGAAGATGATTCAAATAGAAAACAAACATATAAAGGTCAAAGAACCAAAAACAAAGCCATCAAGAAAATTTTCTACACCAAAGAAGATAGCTCCTCATCAAATGAATATGAAATCAATAAAAGTGAGACATAAAGAATTCTATTCATGGCAATAGAATATTCTGATAAAGAAGACACCGAAGAAGAATATGAAGAGGTAGAAGTTGACTACCGAGAAGAATGTTGTTATAACAATATTTTCCTCACCCTATGCAATCTTGCACATAAGGCCTTTTTCCATTCCCCCATGCAGACTTAGCATCCCTATTTGTAAAATCCAGAGCTAAAAATACATATTTTTCCACATGTACGCATCTTGCCTACTATACAACATGAGTATACACATGCTGCTCCACTACAACCTGCGTACATCAGGATTTGTGCCAAAAAATGAAAATTAAATGTCAGGTTCCCATGTCATGATAGGAGATCTCTGATCCTTGGCCTTCCATATACTGGAAACGTTTGGACTCAGCCCTTTAGTTCCATTTGAAGGCTATAAATGGGCCAATTCCAAACTATGGAAAATAGGAGAAAAAATTCAATTTTGAGAGCAACGTTATATTGAGTCTACACCCCTTTGTCCTTTAAGTCTGAGCATAGTGTTCATCTCACAAGATCTTCCCTTATTGATTGAGAAACTCATTGTATCTCTTCTATAATCTTGCCTTTGGTGGAGGATTGAAGTGGTGGAGGCCCAGCTGGAAGGAACTTAGTTTCTCGGTTCCGAACCATGCCGACACAAAAGTCTGTAATATTTTCACTTCTACTGATCATTTATTAATATAAATACTCCTTCCTTTCCCATCCAATTGATATCTTGCAAATATATGAGTTATTATCCATGGGCATATTTGTTATGTATATTAATGGATTATGCTATCTAATGTGTTAACTCTTTTATATTATCACCATGTGCTTGCTTTGCTTGTTTGTTGAAAACTAGTTGCAGGTATAAAGTTTTGGGTCAAAGTGATCAATGGTGGACATCATCAAACATCTGGACGAGGTAGACCTCTTTCCTATCTCACTTGCATATTGGTTTATATAGCATGTTTTTGGGATAGAGTTGATTTCTGCAGTTGTTTTCGTCTGTTGTGGTTTACCCTATCCATAGAGAGTTTTTCCCTCGTAACATAATTGACAAACATACTGGGGATTGACCTTATTTATTAGGTTTTGGAGTACTTTTTCTCATTAAATTTCTCTCATTTTTTTTTATTTCTTGTCGTATCATTGCTTGACAGCTCCTGTTCACTCTAGGTTTGATTTTTTTAGTTTTCTCCTTTGATTGGCCTTGTTTTTGAAACATATACACACTTTTTGGCTTGACAGTCACATACACATGCGGGTTGTCCCTCTGTAAGATACATATATATGCTCTTTTTTCCTAAACAACTGTGTACAAAAGTTTTCCTTGCTTGTTTTCTTGGTCTAGTGATTGCTGGGTGAGATTTGATGTTTGATGAGCCTTCTTGGGTCTCTGTAGTGACTGTTAAGTGCTTGTGGGATGACAAGAAACCTATCTTTGGTTGAATTTTTGGGCGGAATATTTCTCATCACCTTTTCATTTTGATTATCCTTGCACATTTGGGATGGATGTTCTGCTCAGTATTCTGCTTGAGTTATCTCTTTCTATACACAATACAATTTATATATCAAGTTGCTTTTCAGTCCATGCATTTTCATTCTATTATATTGAGAATACAAAAAAAATTAGGCATTTTGGTCTTTTGAGTCCTTGTCATTAGGTTAGTGCATTTAGTGAAAGATTACATTTTTACTTCAGAATTGCAGAGTTGAAATTGAAAATTGCATTTGTTTTAAGAAGCATATCATTCATTGAAATTTAAAGTTAGGACTTTGCATTATATTCATATTTACTTTTCTTGCAGAGTTATAACATCATGAGTTTCACTACCATACATTTTTGAGTAATCACGACCACTAAAATTAACGCTATAATTTAAAATTGATTAGTCACGATTTTATTTTCTAGGGTGCACAAACTAGCTTAGGATTTAGTGCCTTGGAATAGGATTTTGTGAGTAAACTTCTCCAAGGAAATTAAATCAACATATGTGTTTGAGAAAATAAGTGGAGAAATCCAATGTATAATTGGTAATATCAGGAGGCTCCACTCACATCGGAGTTAATCACGAGGTCACACGAGGTTGGTTGAAGGGATATCCCCTTGATGCCTTCTTAGCGTCAGATATATTTTTGGGGATCTATTCGTATATGGGGATCTTGCTAGTGCCTTTACCTCCGTGAGAGGTGGTACTTTCAAGGTTTCAGGATTTTCTACTCTACCCATACAGTGGACCTAACTTATGACTGCTCGTCTGTGCATTGGTTATACATTGGTTGCTTAGTTGCTTGACTTAGGTGCCACATAGGTTACTTGTAGGGGTTATTCTGCAGGTACCCTGGGTCAGATAAGGGTTGGACAACACATAACCTTTATGGAGGATTACTTCTCTGGGGGGATATGACCGATAGGTTATTAAGCCAAAGAGGGCCCTTATAACTAACTCCGATACCTCTGATTTTTAGCAGGGATTCTCAGACCCTCTTGGGCGAGACATACCTTATTTAGGGAGGGAGGCCATTCAACCACTTTACCCCGTTTGTGTGCATATTAGACGTTTGACTTTATGTGTGCTCTTTGATTACTAGTTGGCCTTAGGAGTCTATACTGAGTTTTCATTATCATGGATAGTGGAGTTCCTTTGGCTTCCCCATTTACTGCTACCCTCCCCATGATGTTCACTCATTTCATGGGGTCGAATCCTTCCGCTTTTAATAATGGTATGAAGAACTATGACACTCAATCCACGTTTTGGGTCCCTAGTCATTTTCCTGTTGATATGCCTTCAACCTTTCCATCCTCTCCCTGGCCCACTTACACAAATACTAGCATTGGATCCGGGGGCACCATGGCCTTGATGCTTACATCTTCATTCGATATGAGTCATGTCCCTCAAACAACTTTCACTGTGGGAGGTTGGAACCTGCCCTCTTACAGATCTAGTCCTATCTATACTCCTCCAGGAGCCAATACTCAAATGGGTACTTATTCTGCTCATTACACCTTCCATGTATCCTCCATTCACCATGTCGGTTCCTTCAAAAAATTTCCCCATGAGGGGTCCTCACGTATCCTCGGGTATTTTATATGGGGAGAATTGGTTTTATGGTTCAGGATACCCTCTTTACGGAACCCCTTCCCAAGGGGGAAACATATATCCTCACTTGAATAACTCTTATCATACCTATGTCTCTTCACAGAATTTAGTGATGATGCCTGTACAAGCCTCTTCGGACCAATTCGGTGGGGGATACTATCTTTCCGGATAGGGACAAGGGGTAAACCATGACCCTTCCTGGCCCAATGTTTCAAAGCCAATCTTTCCCCGGACCTTGGTATCAAATTCCACAACTCTCCACTAGTCCAATCACTGTCAGTCATACTAGAGCTCCCTCACCAACCTCTTCCAGTCATGTTGGAGAGGGGTCAATGACCTCTATGAGTCATGTGGATGACCAACACTTAGCCACTACTAGTCAAGCTGGGGGCATCACTTTAGTCGCCTCGAGTCATATCAATATCGCATCTCTAAAATTTACACATTACATAAGAGACAACTCTCTCAGATCTTCCAGTCACGTTGAGAGCATGTCACTAGCTATTGGGAATGACACTGGGGGCATCAAGAAGCCTAGACGCCTCAGATGTAAGCCTAAATTCCTTTGTAGGACTTGTGAAGGAGATCACCTTACTCGTTTATGTCCAACTACAGATGGGATACCAGAAGCCTAGTTCTCACCTGAGGGCCCTTTGGGTTCTGAAGTGTCTATGGTTTCCCCACACCTCGTTTCTCCTTTGATTGACACGGTAGTAATGCCACTCCAATCCTCTATGGACCATACCCCCGTTGTCGAGGGTGATGTGTCCCCTATCCCTTTTACCTTGCATCTTCTTCAACCTGGAGTTGAATAAGTGGTCGTACCAGTGCAATCTTTGGTCATTACAACTCTCCATTTGGAGGGTGATGCGTCCTTCAACCATGTTGTCATCATTCTCGATAACACTCCTTCTGAACATGAGAGAATTTTTCTCTCTTTGAGTGATCTCCCTCCATGTCCTGAAGAGGTTCCCTTTTATTGGGATGGCCTTGTGGGGTATCCAATCCCCCCGCCTATGTATTTTCTTGTAAGAGACATTATCCGATATATCACAGAGACTATAACCTCTGCTAGCGCTTTATTCTCTTCGACTTGGAGAGATTTGGGTTTTCCCAAGCTTATGTCGTCTATTCGTAAGATGTTGACATTCCACAGAAGTCCAACATGGGAGCCTTGGCCTCCCCCATGAATTGCCTCCTAGAATCTCCCAAGCGAGTCTTAGTTAAGATATTTTCTGACTCATCTAAAAAATGAGAAGTTTGCCGAGTGATATGTCCCTTTCACACTCGTTAAAATGGAGTTGAAAGGTTGTGAGTCTTAGTTAAGCTCTTTTCTGACTCGTATTCAAAAAGACAAAATATTTCTGATTGAACTTGTCTCTTTCACACTAGTAAATTGGATTTGAAAGGATGTCTATTTGGCACAAGTTTATCCCTTTTTCACACCAAGTAGACTAAAAGTCATAAAAATGACATTTTTTGGCATTAAGTTGTGATTGCATCTCATGTCCTTACTTGCAGCATTGAGCCTTTATCTGGTTCTCGCTTTGCATTATAAACCGTTTGCCTCAGTAGTTTTTGCATCCTCAACCAAGCAGAGCCTTGTTTACATCCTTTGAAATTTGATACCCTATACCCAAAAGGGAACATTCCCCCGAGTGTGCATCTCCCACATGCATCTCCTTGCATTGAACATAGGTATGTTCTAGTGCTGAAACTAGTTTTTCTTAGTTGCGACACTTGTTTCCTCCTTTGTAACATAAAATTCATTTGTCTATGAAAAAACAAAAAAATAAGGGTGGGAAGGGAGTATTATCTTATATTGGCAGCAGTCGTGTCGCCTTTGAACATAGAAAAAAGTTATTGAGTCCATTTTTCACCATATTTTGGGTTTAGCATGGCCTTAGGAAGCTGAGCTCATTACAGAGTCTTCTCTACTGACTGGTTACTCTTCCAGTTCCTATGGAGAATATCATTGATTCCTCTTACATCTCATGGTTTCATCATCAAGTCTATGCTTCCAGAGTCTTCCATATGTCTCATGCTCTTGTTCAAAGGAAGTCTATTAACCCATGTCAACCAATTCTCATAACTCTTGACTTTGCATGTGGGACATACCCTCAGTTTGTCTGAGAGTCACATGATACTATAGTCCTATCATACAACCTAGCCCTACTTTCATCATTGGTAGGTAACCTTGAACCCAACAGTCGACATTTCATCATTGGTTGTTGACTGGGTGGTTTCCCTTGTGTTCGAAGACAAGACATCTATTCACACACTTGGATTTGTGTAGTGTCTTGGATTCCATTAGCCTTATTGGTGGTTTCCTCGCCTTTGTCAAAAATTTTCATCATTGGTTGCTATTCAAAGGGTCTTTTTTGTGTACCACTTACACTTGGCACACATGAAAGATGCACAGGGTCGTTGGTTCATGAACATGTTCTTTGTCCGATTTCCACCAAATCATGAAGCTCCTACTTTGTACCTCGTGCTGAATGATGATAGATGCCTTAATGCTCTCCTTTTAGTGGGTCTCCTTCCATCGACTTCAGCTCATCTATTCTGGAAACGAGACCTAGAGTCTTATGAGTACCTTGAGGCTTGTAGTCATTAGTGGCAGGCTCTCTTGCCATCAACAGTTGGGAATACATCAATGTCTCCTGATCGATAGATTCTTCACGTGTTCGACACCAACTCCTTTATTCACACTTGTAATAATGTACTCGTGGCCTTGATACCTACTTTCATTATCGGTAGGCTGTCTCGCGTTTGTTAATTATATACCTCAATGACCGGTAATCAAACAATGTCTCATTGTGTTCGACCTCAACTCCTTTATTCACGTGATGTAGACTTGTACCCTTGGCGGATTGTGTAGAAGACTTGAAGACATCACTATGTGGCCACAACTTTCCTAAGCCATTTCTTCCTTTTCATTGGACCAATACCTATATGACTTTAGTGATCATGGGAGATCAGATTGTACTCCATTGTATACATATATCTTCAGATTGGTTTTGAGACTAGTTCTACTGGGCCTTGTTCGTGACTATGACAACTATTTTCATGTAACCGCATTTGTCTTTTCCTATTCATGGCCACAAACACTTATTTGGTATATTTTCACATGGATCTACACTGTAATTATATTGGCATCCATGTATGCAAAGTCATTACAAAATGTAATGAGCGACTGGTTCTTCCAATTGGTTCCCCATCACTCCACTTCTGGGCTGTTTATAATGTATTTCGGCCATCATAGATACTCTTCTGACCTCACACATTAGGGGGCATCTATTATAGCAAGATTTTCCTCACCCTATGCAATCTTGCACAGAAGGCCTTTTTCCATTCCCCCATGCAGTCTTATCATCCCTGTTTGTAAAATCCAAAGCTAAAAATACATATTTTTCCACATGTACACATCTTGCCTACTATACATCATGCGTATACGCAAGCTGCTCCACTATAGCCCGCGTACATCGGGATTTGTGCCAAAAAATGAAAATTAAATGTCGGTTTTCCATGTCACGATAGGAGATCTTTGATCCTTGGCCTTCCATATATTTGAAACTTTCTGACTCGGCCCTCCAGTTCCATTTGAAGGCTATAAATGGGACAATTTCGAACTATAGAAAAGAGGAGATATAATTCAACTTTGAGAGCAAAGTTACTCTGGAAAAATTATTTACTTCATATTGAGTCTGCATCCCTTTGTCCTTTAAGTCTGAACACATTGTTCAACCCCCAAGCTCTTCCATTATTGATTGAGAGCCTCATTGTCTCTCTTCTATGAGCTTGCCTTTGGTGGAGTATTGAAGTGGTGGAGGCCCAGCTGGAAGGAACTTAGTTTCTTGGTTCCGAACCGTGCCGACACAGAAGTCTGTAATATTTTGACTTCTGCTAATCATTTATTAATATAAATACTCCTTTCCCATCCAATTGATATCTTTCAAACATATGAGTTATTATCCATGGGCATATTTGTTATGTATATTAATGGATTATGCTATCTAATGTGCTAACTCTTTTATATTATCACCATATGCTTGCTTTGCTTGTTTGTTGAGAACTAATTGTAGGTATAAAGCTTTGGGTCAAAGTGATCAATGATGGACATCATCGAACATATGGACGAGGTAGGCCTCTTTCCTATCTTGCTTTCATATTGGTTTATATAGCATGTTTGGGATAGAGTTGATTTCTGCAGTCATTTCCTTCTGTTGAGGTTTACCCTAGCCATAGAGAGTTTTTCCCTTGTAACAACTGTTGAGTGCTATAGAAGTTATAAAAAGAGAAAATAAGACAACCAAGAAGCTCCAAGTAGAACTATACAAGAAAGAAGACACTCAAGAACTAGATAAGATGATCACATAATTGAAGGTTCAAATAAAAGAAGATAAAATAATTGAAGAAGCACTCAAAGAACAATTAGAAGAAAGAGAAAGGATTGTTGGAAATTTGGAAGCAGAGATTGTCACATTGAGAGAGGATCTTCAAAAGAAAAATATGCAGAATAACTCAAAAGTTTTGGATGGTATTATCATCAGTCAAAGGCCTAATCATGACAAGTTCGTACTTGGATACAATCAGACAGAAAAGGGTTCAAACTCCAAAACGACAGATCAAGAAACATATCCAAAAATCTATGCAAAAACACTCATAGGGGATATGAAGTTCTACAAGGAATATCACAGGGACGCTCCTCCACTGAGAAGATTGAGATTTTAGAATCAACGACAGTCAGAAACAAACAGGCCTCAAGAAGAAGAAGAATTCAAAAGAGTAACTCCTTTTAGAATATCTTCAATTCCCAGGTATCAAACTATATTTTTTGGTTTATGTTATGCATGGAATAATTTTGGACATAAAGTTGTAAATTACAGGGCTAATAGAAAGAACATGAACAATTTTGAAAGTCATACACAAAATGGTTATCCAAGAAGGCCTAGTGAAACACAAAGAAGAAGCTACAACATGTTTGAATCATTGAGCACTAAAGTGGAATGCTACAAGTGCAACAACTTTTGACACATGGCCAAAGATTGTAGAATGGCAGTTCCTCCTCGAGAATCACAACAGAACAACAATAGTCTCAGATAGAAACCTTATAAGAGAACATGGATAAGAAAGCATAATCAATATAACAATGAAGAGTCTACACTAGCTCTACAAGATAAGCATAAGAAACATGGTTGGTATGTTGATAGTGGTTGGTAAAGCACATGACATGTGATGAATACAAGTTTCTAACATTGAGAAAGGAAAGAGATGGATCAATCTCCTTTGGAAATGACGACTCAACTAGAATCATTGGAAAGGGCACAGTCATAATTGGAAACAAGGATACCAAGGCAGAAAATGTTCTACTAGTGGAAGATATGAAACATAATCTTCTAAGTGTAAGTCAAATGTGTGACCAAGGTCACAAGATTATGTTCAATTCACATAAATGCAAGATAAGAAAAGCATCTTCAAGAAAAATTGGTTGCAACATTTGTAAGAACTTCAAACAACATATATGTATTAAGTCTAATTGGAAATGAAAAGTGTTGTCTAGGGAAGAAAGATGATGTTTGGCTATGGCATAGAAAAATGGGTCACATAAACTTTGATAACCTCATCAAAGTTAACAAAAAGGAAGCAGTCAGAGAAATTCCCCAGATCACGAAGCCAACCAACACTTTATGCAAACATTTTCAACGAGGAAAGCAAACAAATACGAGGTTCAAATCAAAGGAATACTCAACAACAAGACAATTGGAAATTGTGCATACTGATCTAGTTGGACCAACTAGAACAAAGGGTTTTAAAGGTGAGCAATACTTTATGTTATTGGTTGATGATTATACAAGAATGACTGCAGTTTGTTTTCTCAGGAATAAGTCAGAAGCATTCGAAAACTTCAAGTTATACAAGGAAATGGTTGAAAATGAAATGGATTCAAAAATTAAATGCTTGAGATATGATAATGGAGGATAGTTTACTTCAAAGGAATATTTGTATTTCTGAAACAAGCATGGTATAAAAAGGAAATTCTTCATTGCTAGAACACCTCAATAGAATGGGGTCATCGAAAGAAAGAACATGAAAGTAGAGGAAATGGATCGAACAATGTTAATGGATTCCAAGTTGACAGAGGTTTTTTGGACACATGCAATGCATACAATAATTCACATTCAAAACAAAGTAATTCTTAGGAACAACATTGAAAAAACTCCTTACGACCTATGGAAAGGAAGACCGACAAATGTGAAGCACTTCATAGTCTTTGGAAGCAAATGCTACATCAAAAGTAAAGATGGAAAAATGGGAAAGTTTTATTCTCGTGTAGACAAAGAAATACTTGTTGGTTACTCAAGTACAGGAAAAGAATACAAACGTTACAATCTAAGGATCAAAAAAGTTGTGGAGAGCATCCATGTAATGGTTGATGAGACAGGTGGATGAAAATTAAAGGAATAAGAAAAAGAGTCAGTGGAGTAGGTTTATGAACATGAAGAAAAGGATGAAGAAGAAACAAAAGGGGAAGATGATGAAGATCAAATAGAAGTAGAAGAGAAAGAACAACAAGTACCTCCAAATACACCTAGCAAATGAATACAAAAGAATCATCCATCATATTAGATTATCATGAAAAAAGATGCAGGATTTGAGACTAGAAGAAGAATTCGTTCACCAGAACAACTGCACCTAACACCCTTATCTTCGATTGAACCAAACCGTTTTGAAGAAGCCAACAAGGATGAATTCTGGATAAAGGCCATGGATGAAGAATTGGATCAGATAGAGAAGAATGACACTTGGGAATTGGTTCCAAGACCAAGGTATAAGAATGTGATCAACACAAAATGGGTCTTCAGAAATAAATTGAATGAATATGGACAGGTTACTAGGAACAAAGCTAGATTGGTATGTAAAGGATACACATAGGTTGAATGTATCAACTTTGAAGAGACATTTTCCCAGTTGCCAGAATGGAAGCAATCAGATTGATACTAGCTTATGCATGTTCAAATAATATTAAAGTGTATCAGATGGACGTGAAATCAACTTTTATGAATGGAGAACTAGAAGAAGTCTACACCGAGCAACCAAAAAGATTTTAGTTATCAAAAAAATGAAGATTATGTTTGCATATTAAAGAAGGTCTTGTATGGTCTCAAACAACCCCCCAGAACATGGTATTCCATACTAGACAGATACTTACATTAGAAAGGGTTCAGGAAAGGAAATTTAGACAACAACCTCTACATCAAGGTAACTCAAGATAGTATTTTATTAATTGAAGTTTATGTTGATGATAGTATTTTTGGAAGTGATGATGCCAGGTTGAGCTAGAAATTTGCAAAGTGTTAGCACCAGAAGTCACCTTCAGATTGCGTTGAAGTTAAACTTGGTACCCATTAGTTTATACGTCACAATGAACAATTTTAAAGAGGTCAAATGGGTGTAGACTCCAGACAATATCATTTTAACTCAGAAAACTGGACTAGCATGCACAAGCAGGTGAGGTCTTGATTAAATTCAGTCAGTAAGTTGTAGTAAGGGTGAGTAGGAGGAAGAATAGGTGAGGAGGATGTAGAGGTCTTCTATGTACATTAGGTCTTCCAACAACCTAAGGAGGAAAAACTTCAAACACGTTATCCTCTTGGATTCAAAGATTCAAAAAATTGAAGAACATTATAACATGACATAAATCAAACATACATCCAAATTCACTTAAAAAAGTCCATGTAAATTCTTCAATCATGGATACTTTAGTATCAGAGGAAAATAATATGAAAAGGAGGCCGAATTTCATTAAACAAGAAGTCTCAAATCAAAATACATAACCAGAGAACCATAGCTTCACCAAAACTTTACAATGCGAGAGCCTTGCTCAACCATCGACCTTAACAAAATATCAAAATTACATATTTATACTTAGGAGTGACTAGAACCACCCAAGGAGTGATCGAGCCATGCATTCAAGGCTTCACGTTCAGAGTCTTCTTTACAGAATGCGCATTTAATCCTCTGTCAGATGCGAGCTCTTACGTCTGAACTTTCTCTGTCAGATTGCGCATGTAATCCTCTATCAGGCACGAGCTCTTACGTCTGAAATTTATTTTTCAGACTGCGCATGCAGTTCCCTGTTGGACGCTAGCTCAGACGGTCTGCCAGTCCTTTTCAATATTTCTATTTATGGAGGGGAGAAGATGTTTCAACGACCTCCTCCTACTTCATTAACTGTCTTTATTGGGATCAGGACGGGGCTTGAGTCAACTCCTACACATGGAAAGTGTGTTGTCCGCATCTGAAACTATGCCATATGGATCTTTGATAGATGATTGTAGGGTAAACTAGTAGGCAGATATGGATAAAGATGATGGCAAGATGCGAGGTTATTGGTACAAATTAGCATGGCATAACGAGTGAGCTATGGCTAAGTGGAAGGATGCAGCGGTAGAGCGATGACTGGGAAAATGTGGGTGCCAGTATGAGAGAGTTGAGGTGTAAAGGCATAGGGGTGATGCGACATAGGGAGAAGACATGGAGGCAGAGAGATGTGAGTGGTTAGGGGGGACACGAAAACATGAGGGAGGTGACATGGAGGGGAAGTGGAAAACACATGTTGGGAGGTGAGAGGGGAGATGTGACATCAGGAAGGGGACATGCGCGTGAGTGATGTGAGTGGAGGACAGGTGGTGGTCGGAGTGATAGTAGTAATAGGAGGCGGTAAGGAGGTGAGCTCGAAAGGGGGGGTAGGTGGTAAGTG
>JZKD02S1679138.1:628847-670196 GCA_000966675.3 Picea glauca
TGGGGGGATCGCACCTGCAAAACCACCAACTCAAACCCCCTCGTTAAAGGTAGAAGGTTGGGGGGGTCTGATATGTAATAAGGATCACAGATCTGAGCGTGAAAATATCAACCACTGAGATCTGCGTGCTCCATAGTCATAATGCGCTGAGTGACCAAAACTTAGGATAAAAGGTAAAAGTGAGTCACAGAGACCACCCCCTCCTGCATTTCTTCACCAAGGGGATATTCCCTAAGGAAAAACACCCCTTTACAAACATATGTGCTAACATTAGGCTCCATGGGGGATAGAGACCTCTCTGCGAGGCTCTAAGAACTTCAAAAGATTCGGTGCCTCCTCCTAGGGCTATGGGGTCAACTACTGAAACAAAAGAAAAATGATATTTACAATGGCATGAAAAAGACACTCATGGCTTCAAACGAAGAACCTTTTTAGAAAATGCCCATTTACAGGGCCACCAAAAACTTCAACCTCCTCCAAATTCTGCAACCTGTAAGTATTATTTGGAAATATCTCATAGATTTTGAAGCGCCTAATCCAGAAGGCTTTGAATTTTCCATGCTTGCATTTGTCCTTCTTGGTTGCATCCCATTTTACTACTAGATCTCCTAGTTGGAAATCCTCTTTCCTTACTTTCCTGTCAAAAGCCTGTTTGATCTTATGTTGATGATCACGTGCTTTGTCCAGTAGCTACTCTATAGTCTGCTGCACTTCTATCAGCTGCTGTATTCTTCTGATCATATCATCATGTTCCCCTTGGTAGTCTTGGAAGAGCTTTTCCACAGGTAAGGCCAGCTGAGAAGGAAAGATGGTTTCAACTCCATATACAAGCTGAAAAGGAGAGACACTGAGATACCTCTTTGTTGTCACTCTATCAACCACAATGAAAATTTGAGCTTTGAATCCCATGCTTTCTTGTTGTCCTCTAACAATCTCTTGATGAGATTTATAAGGATATTGTTAGAGGATTCTTGCAATCCATTCCCTTGGGGCTAGTAAGGGGTAGAGTGAATAAATGCAATTTCGAACTGTTCACAGAACTAGATCAATGGTTCAAACTTGAAAGAGACAGCATTATCAGTGACAATCCTGCTTGGACAACCAAACCTTGCCATAATATCCTCAAAGAAACCAATGATTACCTTGTGGGAAGAAATCCTTGTGGGAATGGCTTCTATCCACTTGGTAAAGTAATCAATGGCGACTAAGATCCACTTGTGCTGACCACTTGAAGCAGGATGAATTTCCCCAATAAAAACTAGGCCCCACTACTGAAAGGGTCCTGAAGTTACCACAGGCTTCAATGGCAATGAATTAAGCTGCTATTTTCTAGAGAATTTTTGACATTTAATAGAATCCCTAATCTTTTCACAGACATCAGTGAATAGACTAGGCTATAAATACCCATCCCTAAGAATCTTGTAGGCTGTGGTTCTCCAAAAGTGATGCCCCCCACATAAACTGTCATGAAAATCAAACATAATCTTTTGGGCCTCCTGTGGGTCTAAACATCTCAACAACACTTCTAGAGGATCTTTCCAATACAATACTTGATCAATTAGACAATACTTAACTGATTTAAACTTTAAATCTCTTACCTTGTTCTTCTCCATGCCATCAGGGGGTTGCAACTTTTGCAGAAAAAATATAATGTCCTTGTACTAGACACATCTTGCTAATGGAGGGATGACTTGAGGACCTTTATCAGACATCTCAACTTGCTGATTTTATGAGCAAGTGTTGATGAAATTAACCCCCAAATCTTTGCAATTAGATTCAACCAACAACCTGGCTAATCCTTGGCCTTTTACCAATTTGGTGGGCTTTATTTCCATATCAAATTCAAGGATTTTGGCAATCCACTTGCTCCTTCTTCCATCTATGTCAGGTTGAATGAGAATCTCCACAGAAGCTGAAGGGACATATGCAATGACTCTTGAATGCAAAACATATACCCTGAAGGCCTTAAGGGCTTTCACCAAAGCATAGGCCTGTTTTTCTATGATGTCATATTTTACTTCGCCATCTCTCAATGCCCTATTGAAAAAGAAAATGGGCTACTCTAACCCTTATACATTCTTCTGCAATAAAACAACTGCCACTGTGTCAAATGAAGCAAAGGAAAAAATAAAAAAATCTTTGGAGTAGTTAGGACTGAAGAGCACATGTGCTTCAGTCAAGGCCTTCTTGATTTGGTTGAAATAATCTCTGGACTCAATAGTCCATTTCACTTCATTCCCCTTTTTGAGCATGGCTGTAATGTATTTAACCAGTTCAACAAAATTTGAAATAAACCTCCTCAGAAAATTTGTTTTACCCAAGAAAGACTGAACCACTTTCTTGGATCTGGGAAAAGACAAGGACTGGATGGCCTCCACTCCGTTCAGATCAATATTTACCCCTTCAGCTGACACAATATGCCCCAACAATTTTCCCTCCTTCATGGAAAACAATGGATTCTTAGGATTTAGGGAGAGACCAATTTTTATGCATTTCAAGAAGACCTTTCTCAGATGATAACAATGCTCTTTATATGACCCAGAGAAAACTTTAATGTCATCCAGATAGATGACTACAAATTTATTCTTTTCTCCAATGAAGGTGATGTCCATAGCTCTTTGGAAGTTTTCTCCTGCGTTCATTAGTCCAAAGGGCATCTTAGTGTGCATGAATGTACCCTAAGGAGTAGTGAATGATGTCTTTTCTATGTCTTTAGGTAAGACAAAGATATAATTGTAGCAAGAAAATCCATTAATCATGGACATCCTAGATGCACCTGTCACCCTCTACAATATGTGTTCCATTTTTGGCAAGGGATAATTGTCCTTATTAGAGCTCATGTTCAGGTTCTGGAAATCGACACAAAGTTTGATTTCTCAATTCTTCTTTCTTACTAGAACCAGGTTGGCCACCCATTTAGAATACCTCAAAGGAATGACAATCTCGGCATCCAGAAGCTTTTTTACCTCCTTTTCCATAATAGGCAACAACATAGGATTTATTTGTCTCAATTTCCGCCTAAATGGTTTGGCCTCTTCCTTCAATGGGATCCTATGCTCAATGATGATTGTATCGTATGTTATGAGATCTTCATATGTCAAGGAAAATACATCAAAAAATTATTTTAACAGTTCTTCATATTCAGCCCTTTGTTCTCTTGATAGACTTCTCGACAACTTGACAAATTTTGGATCCTTCTTTGTACCAATATTGCACTCAGCTACATCAACATCATCAATTGAACCTTTATCTTTCACTGCCACATCATTCCTGTCAAATAGTATTTCCAAAGGAACGAGTCCCTTTGGAATATGATTGCTAGGCAACTGAACAATACGATGATTAGCAATTTTGTTAAGGAAAACATCAACATGAGGATTACTTTCAGAATCATAATCTTGATCAATATGTAATGCATAAAAATCACCAACAATCTCAAGGAATCTTTTGATCTCAAGATCATCCTCAAACACTTTCCAATGCTTGACATTGTCAGGTATAGAGGGTCTATATTTTACTTCAACATCATACTTGAGTTTAGGTGGCAAAGGGACTCTGAAATTACTTGCTGAAACGGCTAAAGAATCAACCATGGTATTCTCCCTTCTTGGAATGAATGAAATTTTGAAAGCTAAGAAAAAACTGTCAACTAGGTCCCACACTTCATTTCTATAAGTTCTTAGCCTAGGGTGCTTAGTTGGATAAATATTTCTGATCTGATTGACAATTAATTCAAAATCCCCAAATACTGAAATCTCTTCGATCCCCATGTCCTTTGCAGCCCTTAAACCCAAAACAAGAGCTTCATACTCAACCACATTATTGGTGGTTTCAAATTCTAACTTGTAGGACATAGTTATAGTCTCTTGAGCAGGTGAGATAAAAATCATTCCAACACCAACACCTTCCCTAGAAGAGGCTCCATCATTTTTTTTTTTTCCAAACATAGGTGATTGGAGGAGAATATTCACAAAAAGTAATGGCCCAATTTCTGATTTCAAGAGGGGGTTCAGGCGCATTGGTGAGCTGCAGCAAACTGGATCCCAAATCAGTATCAAGAGAAAAAATAAGATGGTTTGTGGGGTTTTCTTTGTCGCTAATGATGTAGGCCAACTGAGCTTCTCTGTAAAGTCTTCTATGCTCCCCCCCAAACACAGTAATGGTAGCATAGGTGAGGTCCATCTGCAAGGTTCCCCCAAGTCTTTTTATCCAAGATCTTGACAAAAGCATGCCAAACTTGGGGGGAACATTAGCCGCCATGATATCCATGACCACACTTTTCGTGGGTAGCCGAAACAAGGTCACAACCAGATCTTTGATGACCACAAGACATTGCACCTTCCTAGAGTCAAAAGAATATAAGTCATGGTAAGTCTTTGTGATTTCTAATCAAAGTTCATCCATGACAGTTTTGGGTGTGAGATTATGATATGCCCCTGATTCCATCAAACAATTATGCAACACTTTGTCATGTATGTTTAGTGAGGTGTAGAAAGGAGGGGATGAATCATATTTGTCTTCTACCAAAGGACCTAAGATGACTGCTGGATTTTCATCTTGAAGATTTACCTAGTCTGTGGAATGAGATGAAGGCTTGTGCTGTAACATTTTAGAGAATCACTTTTTGAAGTCTTCATGCTTGACCAGCTCTGAAAGGGGTACACAGATTCCAATTTTTTGAATTTCATGCTCGAAATTAAAAGAGGAGGGGGGATTTAGAATATCTTTTACTTCTGGGACAGGGATTTTGACCACTGGTGGGGGTTTATGTATCTCCTTATCTTTGCTATTGTCTGCTACATTTTTAGCAGGCTTCTCTTCTCTGGTAGGTTGATCAGGAATGTCAGACTTCCCTTCTTTCATTTTGGACCTGAGGTTGTATTTATTTGGACTGCTACTGGACTTCTCCCCCTTACTCAATTCATTTAGTTGGCTATCCATGAGAGACTCCTTGTATGCAGATTGGGTTAAATGGGGAAATGAGGAGGTGTCTCCAAGACAACAGATTTCAGGATAAACCTCTTCTTCCTCTCCTTATTCATTAGTAAAAAAGTTATTTTGGAGAGGGGCTTGAATCCTCTGATCATCCCTATCCCTACCTCTTTGATCTCTTTGGATGATCTGGGGGGTTTAATTTGGTCTTCTGAAGTTACCCCTATTTTCAGCATTAGGGGGATTCCTGTAGCTTTTCTTTCCTTCCAATTCCAACCTTTCCATTCTAGAAGAAAGTGATTTTATTAACTTGGTTACTTCATCCATTTGAGGGGGGCAGCAGAGGAACCAGAGGTCAAAGCCTTATACCTACCTTTTTTTCTTTCTCCATCAGCCTTACTCCTAATCTTGTCAACTACCAATATATTGGACTCCACTTCTAGGGTTGCATCTTGCATATGAGCCAAGGAGGTAGCTCTTCTTTCTCTTAATAAGAGGCATAAATCAAGGTCGAAAGAACTAGAATAAGTGATTTTGGCATAGTTTTATGTAGGTTTAATCTGAGCAGGAATCTTATTATACATTTTATTAAACCTCTTTGAAAAGTCAGAAACAGATTCCCCTTCTCCTTTCTTAAGTGATCCAAACTCTGCAATATAGTAAAAGAAATCTTTTTTATCTCCCCAATGTATTAAGAATGGATCATCTAGGGCTTCAATCCCATCAATAGATCTAGGATATAAGGCCCTAAACCATTTCCTAGCCTCTCCATCAAGGCTATGAACAAAAATCCTCATCCATACATCTTCATTCACGATGAAATAATTATCTGCATAACTGTAAAAGGTTGCAAGGTCTGTAGTTATGTCTCCCTCACCTGTGAACTTAGGCAACTGCTTAAGGTAGCCACTATCTAGGAGAGAATTCAGAGGCTGAGGAAGGACCAGAGGGGCATATCTATTAGCCACTATGGAATCCATCCTGTTCCTAGGGGGATTACCACCTACCATTGGGATGTGAACTAAAGGAGAACCAGGAGGAGATGGAGTTTCAACATGTGAGACTATGACTGTGTTCCTGGGAGAAATGGGGAACAACTGAGGATTTGGAGAAGAGGCTATAGGGCTCGAGGGAACAAAGGTTTCTCCTTCTGAAATGAAACAACTCTAATAGGGGGAGGAGTGGTAAAGCTCGGAGTGGGAAAATCTTCTGAGGTCCTGGGTCTAAACCACGATATAACTTTAGGGGAAACATGAGTGTTAAATCTTTCTCTCTTCAATCCAAGACCAGGAGGGGAGAAGTCAACATGAACACTCCCAAACTTTAAACTTTAGGAAACTCCAACATATGGTATAATAGGAGAATGAGAAGTAGATATTGGAGTTTCTAAAGAAGGATCATGAAAATCAATAGAAATACCTAGTACAACAACTGAAGTACCTTCCCGAGGGGTGTTTCTCTTTCTGATAATTTTCTCTGGGTCAGCTTCAGGTGTTGCTAGAGGCAGTTGTGGAGTAGACCTCGTGTGTCTGCCTTTCGAAGTCACAACTGAAATAATGGAGTCACCAGGTGCAAGTTGCAATCTTTGATGTAATGGGTTCTAATGCACCTTCAGAACCAATAAGCTTTGTCATTCAATCCAGGGAAAAGTCTTAAATTCGTTCCCCGAAAACAACGCCACAAATTTTAGGACCCGAAGTCACCTTCAGATTGCGTTGAAGGTAAGCTCGATACCCATAAGTTTATATGTCACAATGAATAATTTTAAAGAGTTTAAATGGGCGTAGACTCCAGACAATATCGTTTTAACTCAGAAAATTGGACCAACATGCACAAGCAGGTGAGGTCTTGATCAACTTCAGTTAGTAAGTTGTAGTAAGGGTGAGTAGGAGGAAGAAAATGTGAGGAGGATGTAGAGGTCTTCTATGGACATCAGGTCTTCCAACATCCTAAGGAAGAAAAACTTCAAACACAAGATCCTCTTGGATTCAAAGCTTCAGAAAACTAAAGAATTTTATAACAGGACTGAAATCAAACATACATTCCAATTCGGTTAAAACAATCCATGTGAATCCTTCAATCATGGATACCTCAATATCAGAGGCAAATAATATGAAAAGGAGGATGAATTTCATTAAACAAGAAGTCTCAAATCAAAATACATAACCAGAGAACCAGAGATTCACCAAAAATTTACAATGCGGGAGCCTTGCTCAACCATCGACCTTAGCATAATATCAAAATTACATCTTTATACTCAGGAGTGACTACAACCACCCGATGAGTGATCGAGCCATGCATTCACGGCTTCACATTTAGAGTCTTCTTTTTAGACTGTGCATTTAATCCTCCATCAGGCGCGAGCTCTTACGTATGTACTTTCTCTACCAGACTGCGCATGCAGTTTCCCGTTGGACGCTAGCTCAAATGATTTGCAAGTCCTTTTCAATATTTCTATTTATGGAGGGGAGACAATGTTTCAACCACCTCCTGCTACTTCATTAACTGTCTTTATTGGGATCAAGATGGGACCTAAGTCAACCCCTGCACCTGGAAAACGTGTCGTCTGCACTCTAAAACTATGCCATCTGGATCTTTGCTGGATGCTTGCAGGGGAAACTGGTAGGTAGACGTGGATAAAGTTGATGGAGAGATGCAAGGTGATTGGTGCAAACTAGCATGGAACAATGAGTGAGCTATGACCAAGTGGAAGGATGTGGTGGCAGAGTGATGACTAGGAAAATGTGGGCGCTATAAAATTATGGTAGCCCCAATATTATGATTAAGTGACTTCAGTTTGATTGATGTATAATGGTATGAAGTTTAATATATTTGCAGGTAATACTATTCTATATGGATAGTACATGTCATGTCATTTCCAGTGATATGCGAAACATCACATAACTCCTCACAGTTAGAGAGTTATGGCCCAGTGAAGTGGAGAACCCTCATGAGTTATCTAGAAGGTCAAAGAAGTCAAATTAATTCTAGAAGCTCCTAGAAGAAGTTGACTAGTCAAGTGGGTGAAACTAGGAGTTAGTCATGGTTAATTTGTTGTAATAAGAAAATAATTAAAAATAATTTAGTTGCAACTAGAAGTGGAGAATTTACTATTTGTAGCAATGTGAGTTAGAAGTGGACAAGTGGTTAGAAGTAGGTTAGCCCTAAAAGAAGGAAAGTGGGTTAAGTTGGTTAGAAGGTAACCCCTTGAGGAGGCTACATGGAAGTATAAATAAGAGAGAAAGGATCTCCCATTAGGACCTATTGAATATCATTGAATATCTATTTTGTGAAAGGTTGTTTGGGCATGTATTATTGATAGAGAAAAGTGCGGCAAAAAAAGTGTGGCAAAAAATGTGAGGATGAAAAATCATAGGAGGAAAAGTGCGACAGAAAAATCACGACAGAAAAAGTGTGGCAGAAAAATCACGGCAGCAAAATTGCCGCAACAGAACGCTACAAGAAGAAAAAGGTATGGTTTTCATATCAGTAAGGTAAAAATAACCTCTTGGAATCTGGTTTTCATATGTGTAGTGTTGAATTTATGAATCTAGTTGAGGGTTTTCCTAGTAAATCTGTTGGATGTCCTCTTGGAAGTTTAGGGCTTGTTGTAGAGTTGATATGAGGCAGATCTACTAAAGTTTAGTATTGGTTCATGTTTAAGGGATTTTGGTTGAGGTATGTTGCTGAATTTATTGGTGTAGATAGAGGTTGTATAACAGTGAAGTTCTAGCACATGGTTCGAGGTACAAACTTTTGGTATAGTGTTTGAGGTACAAGTGATAAGATCAGATTGGTTGATGAGTATATAGTGACAAGTTTCTCAGTGACATATTTGAAAAAACAGGTTGTGACAATGACATATTCAGTTTCTACATTTGACACTTATATTTCAGGGTGGTTGGACGGGGAAATGATAGGTGGTTGTAGCCACCTTCCGATTGTAGTCAGAGAACATAGGGGGCTGTAGCCTCCTTCTAGTTGTAGCCATAGAATTGGGGAGTTGGAGCTTCCCTTAGGTTGTAGCTAGAAAATTGGGGAGTTGGATCTCCCCTTAGGTTGTAGCTTGAAAATAGGGGGTCAGAGCCTCCTTCTAGTTGCAGTTGGAAAACAAAGGAAGTTGATGCTTCCAATGAATGTAATTCTTAAAGACAAATTAGATTTTTTTTTTTGTGGTTTTCTCCCACATTGGGTTTTTATGTAAGAAATACTGGTGTACTGTGTATGTGTATGATTTTTCATTTGCTCATGGTTTATTTACTCTTCACTTATTGGATGATAATTCTATATTGATCATAAAGATAAATAACACTTGCATTCTGTGGTTAAAAGGATTACAAATATCTATTACTGATTCATCCCCCCTCTCAATAATCCAACATCTTTCAGTATCTTAAATCTTTGATCATAGTCCCACACTGATTCATTTACTATCTTCTTGATCTCCTTCGAATCTGTTATGCACTGTGACTGGTATTTAGGTTTCTAAAACTCTTTCAATAGAGATTGACTTATCTCACCCAATGCTCTAGTTTGTCCCGCAGGTGTCGTAGTCTGATATTTCATGTACCGTAATAATGCACGATCTCTGATTTTTTTTTCCAACTATGCAATCTTTGCATCATCATCTTGGACATTCTGCACAGTCCATATTGTCTCACAAATGAGAAAATGTTGTTCTGGATCCTCTGTCCCTGCTCCGTGGAAGACATGCATTCGTAAAGTAGGATTTACTCCTCCCATCATGTTCTGCGTGATTTTATTTCACGATAACTCTAACTGATTTTGACTCGGCATACTACCCCCACTACTTTGACTACTTTTGCTAATATCTTTACTTCCTTTACTAACTATAATTGACAGAGCTTTGACTCTTACCTCAGTTATTAGCGATGCACACGGGGTTGTGGGTTCGACACAGAGTCTTATTTGAGTGAGATATTCTTCTACTAGATTGAGATGACATATATTTTCTTCTTTGTGTAGACTTCCTTTGATATAGAGTAGCACACCCATGTCTCTTCCGTCATTCTCACTATGCTACCCTTCTCTCTCATCCACAATCCTCTTCTTATTTAGTCTGAATCTCTTACCATTGCACAATATTCCAATCTCTTCATTCGTCGAACACTCTTCTTCTCTTCGCATCCTTAGCCCATCCATTCTTCATTCCTTCTCTTCATCCCTCTTTACGCTTAGTCCATCCTCTGGTTAGCCCCCAGTTCCCCCATCTGCATGAAGGTGCTTAACAATCATATTCCATTTTCAAAACTCCTTTGTCACACAAAAACATATTAATCCAAGTAGATAGTGACTTTAGGTATCTTCCATGCATTCCTTTAAATAATTTCCTTTCAACGACATTGTACGAATGATCACAATCTATGGTAAATTCAACAATGTAACCTCCCAACACACTTTCCAGCTAGTAATCTACTATGCGTGATACCCAATTGCTTATATAATTGACTTTCCTAATTAACTAATAAGTCCAATTTATTGTAACAAGAGTACAAAATCTTTTGATATGTTCAATTAATCTCTTGATCCACTCTGCTAAAATATTTGAAAAGTTAGCGAAGAAGATTTCATGCAAATCTATAAACACATACCTTTGTAACCATTTCTCCTTGCATATTCGTGGATTCTAATTTTGATCTACAAAAAAATTGATCTTCTTCATGTCCAACCATTGTATAATATCCTCCTTAGTAGTCCTCCACATACCCCTCAATCACATATATCGGTCCCGACAATGAGACCATTTGTTGGTGCGTAGTGGGAAGACTCAGGGTTCAAAAAGATTAATTCACCAACAAATCCGAAGATATAAGCCCTTTCGGCATCACCCAAAAGCATGTGAAGTCTCACCCAAGGTACCTATGGGGGCTCTAGGAACCAGGCTTCCGCAGTTGTGAAGAGAATGGGGACCATTCTAGCATTCATTCCGTCTTAACATTCTTTCAACATATCCTGTGCCCAAACTCATAACAACATAATAACATATGATAAATTCATCCTACATAACCATTCAACAAGTGCACAAAACCCTTATATTCATATTAACACTAAGAATCTACTACATGTGCGCAATACACAAAATAACACATCATGACATCAAACACATCAAGACACAAATATTTAACGTGGCTCACCCCAAACTGGGCTATGTCCACAATGAATGACTTCTTATATTATTCATTCATCTTCAATTCAATAGGTGCACACTGCTCTCATACAATAATCCTCAGTTAAAACCTGAACCTGCCCAAGACGTTCTATGCCACAATGCACACATACCTATCGAATGATATTCAACTCAACTCACACTCATCAACTAACAAAGTGCTATTCGTTACCCAAAAACCCACTCAACTCACTCATAATTCTCTTGCAAAATCTCTGACTCATAGCTCATCACTACTGTTCTTTTTTCAAAAGATAACTACTTTCTACCCAAAAACCATACATATTTATACATATACATTGGGGCTTAACCCATTACAATGTGGTCAAAATGTCCCAAAAATCCTAAGTTACTTTCGCCTTTCGCACACTAACTGTCTTCCATGCACGTTGCTCCTTTGCTGACTTGTGGCACGGTCTACTCCTACACGACTCCCAAAACTTACCCAAAATGTCCTGCTCCAACAAGGTGTCAAGAGGCAAGTAGATGACTAAAAGAGGAATCAATTTTCCTACCGAGTCAACACACACCCGATCTTCACTAAAGTTTGGAAAAATCAATGTAACCAGATGAACATCTAGATTCTCATGGATTTCCATCCATCCCTTTATATAATTTTAGACATTAGTCATACTGTATAATAACCTCAGCTTCCCTACAGTTGAGGGGGAGAATTATTCTAGTAATCACATTCTGTTGATGTTGTAACTTTCATACGTTTGCAATACAATTATGTTTCTTCCTCATGCTTGTGTAATGGCATGTTGAATGATCGTGCTATTTTGATTTCATATCCCCCTCCTTAGTCAGGTACTTCTTGTATATTGACATAGGATTTAAATATTTCAATTATGCTTATTTTCTTCAATAGTTATTTCATTTCTTAGTTTGCTGCAATTTTGGATTTCGTAGAACAAAAATTACAATTTGTGTGTGGCTGATGTTTAATTTTATATTGTTGGGAGTTTCACAATTATAAACTATAATTCAGTGTTGATTCTACTTCTATGAGTTTATAATCACGGATTCTACTACAACTCTAGTCACCACAATTCACATCACTATAATTTCTGTCGTGTTGGGACTCACGTTGCTGCGACTCGCTTGGATACAACTCATGTTGTTGTGATTTCTTTCGTGCTACAACTCTGTTGCTACAACTCCACTTGCAGCTACACCTTTTTTTTATTTCCTTCTAATTTGTGATAGCTTTAGTTTTCAATAGCTTGGGATTGGTACTATATTGGATTGTTGTCAAATGTGCGAACAAATAGTTGTCACAACAAAACAAGATTTACATTAAACTTGAGCAAGTCACTAGTAGATCATAGTATAGATTTCAATTTATGCAAGTGTGATTTCAATTTCTGCAAGTGTGATTTCAATTCCACAAGTGTGATTTACTTTTAACAAGTGTGATTTCAATTCTACAAGTGTGACTTCTCTTTCATGCAAGAGAGATATCCACTTTTACTACAACTCAAAAAATATACTAGTTTGGTGACTTAATTAAGTAGCTCAAACCCTTGACTTGTGACATTAAAAGTACTACAATCCTCTAACAAAAACAACACTACTCTTGCATATATGGTGCATGAAAATTCATAAGTAAGATACGACCTCATATTGATAATTAAATGTACAACTCTTTGGTTGCTTTCTAATTAAATAGAAAGTATTTGAAAATTCCGTCAATATGATTTGTCCTACATCTATCCACTTTCACCCAACCTGATGAAATTACCCATTGTTGGAGAGGCATTTTGGATAAGTTTCAGGATCTGCGCCAAAAGGAGTTCAAAGGGTAAAAGAAATTTAGAAGATGGAATAGAGCCTGCGATGGAAACAAACTTCAAGGTGACAAAGAGAGTGACAAAAGGATGCGTGACATAGCAACGTGCATAAGGGGAAAAACAATTATAAACTATAGGGTTTGGGGAAATTTTGTCCACTTTTGTAATGGGTTTTGGGGGACAATTTGTCCACTTTTGTAATGGGATTAGCCCTATTGGTATGCATAAATATGTAAGAAAGGAAATAGTAGGCAGGAATGTGTGAGTGAGAATGTGATAGTGCATGTAAGTTTCAAATTATTTTTGGGTAAGGGAGTCAAGCAAAGGAAGAAAACTGTAGTATGACTAAGGGGTGAACTCACACTGTAACAAAATGACTACGCAAGTTTGGGACGATATTACTATTGCATATTTTGAAGCGCGATGCAAAATTGTGAGAAAGATATCAATTAATAATATAAGAAGCCAACTATTGTGGACATAGCTCAAGTTGGGTGAACCACGTAAATTTGTGTGTTATTGTGTGTTTGCAATTTATGTTGCTTTCTGGTTTATGATGAATGAATGTATCATATATGATATTGTGATGTTGCACATAGATTATATTTTCTAACAAAGTAACTGTTAGCTATGAGAACTGCGCATGTAAGTAAAGGGCCCAAATGATGTCTCACTTCCCCTTAGCACTACAGAACCTTGGTTCCTGCATCCCCTCTGGATGCCTCGGGTGAGACTTCACTTTCTCTGCAGGTGATGCCAAAAGGGATAATTTATAAGGTTTTTGTTGGTATTTTACTAATCAACCCGGGTCTTCCCCTTGCACGCCAATAAATGGTTCCGTTGACGAGACAAGGAACTGTAATTGAGGGGAATGTTTTGGGGGCCGAAAAGAGAATAAATTGAAGAATGGTTGGAAAGGAAGCAACGAGACTTTGCCAGAGAACATAATATAAACCCTAGAATCAATGAAGAACAATGGTTACAAAGGTATGTTTTCACAGATCTGCGTGAAATTTTATTTGGTGAATTTTCGATTGTATTAACTGAATGGTTAGGAAGGTTAGTAGAGAACGTTGGGAGATATAGAGATAAGGCCCCAAGAAAATGGACTGCATAACTGATTAGACAACTCAATACGATAAGTAATAAGGTTTCTCATGCAATAGATTTCTGGTTGAACAATATATTGGGGGGTTATATTACATAATTTGCAGTAGATTGTACCATACCCAGTCTTATAGTGTCGTAGAGAGGGATTTTTTCAAAGGTCCATGCAGAAGATATTTGAATGCATTATCTACTTGGTTAAAGATGTTACTGTGTGAAAATAATGTCATGACAATGTAATATGATAACTAAGCACCTTCATGCACATAGGTGAACTAGGGGATGACCAGAGGGAGGTCTGAGAGTGGGAAGGATGAGTGGATGGACTGAGGATGCTGAGAGAAGATACTGAATTGGATGGAGAGATTGGAGTACTGTGCTGTGGGAAAAGGTTTAGATACAATATGAAGGAGAATGTGGTTGGAGAAGGAGAGCAACACAGAGATTTCAAGGGAAGTGACCCTTGCACAAAACTTCAGATCACACCACATGGAGAAAGGAAAAGTAAAGAAAGAGATCCTCAGTGCCACCCAAAAAAAGAAGGAATTCCATCTCAAATCAGAATCTGTGTTGAACCCACAACCCCGTGCGTGTCATTAAGAATTGAAGTAGGAACCGAGGCTTGATCAAGAGAAATTGTAATAAGTGGATGAAGTCAGATAATAGTCAGAGTAGCGGGAACAATACAACAAGCCAGAGTTAGTAAACATCACCAAAGGTAAGTACAACACCTAATAGAATGGTAGGGGTAGACCATACTTTGAGAATGCCTGATTTTTAGGGAATGAGGTTGGAGGACCCTAAGAAACACCTATTTTTGTGTGACACAATATGGACTACGAAGAATGTCCAAGACAAGGTGACAAAAATTGCAAAGTTGGATACAACATTCAGGGGCAGAGCACTACTGTGGTATATGAAGTTTCAGACAAATACATCGACAAGACAATCAAGAACTTTGGCAAAAATTGGACAAGCATTTGTAAAGGAATCCATGAAGCCGAAATATGAATCTCAATATATTACAGAGCTAAAGAAAATTAAGCAAGTACAAAATGAGATAGTATGGGATTTCAACCAGAGATTTAAAGATGTAATGGGTAGGTTAACCTTTTAGATTCCCGACGAACAATAATAAGAATGGTTTATAGCAAGCCTATTACCCCACATTCATTGTCCATTAACTCAGTAGAAGGTCATGTCACAACCTGAAGCATTGGAAATCACGATGAAATTAGAAGCATCTCCTGTAGGAGATGGCGCAAGTATGGCATAGGTATGGTCACAACTAACTGCGTTGAGGATTCAATTATCAGAGATAATGAAGGAAAAGGAGAAGTGCAAACATGTTTGGTGTATAACATGTAAGACATAATGCCACAGAAAGGAAGAATGTCCAACCTTCGTGCACTATATGGCCACTAGAGCACCAAACCCATTGGCAGGAGGAATAGGGTACTACAAGATATGTAAGACATGGTGTAATACCCGTAGGCTGAACCCAAATGTAAATGTAAATGCAAATGTACTTAAGGTAGTGAAATGTTTGATATCATTTTTGTATGCACCTTCCATGGTATAGTGCACACATATACTGTGCACTAAAATGATGAAGTGTGCACATTCTAGGATACCACACACAACAAAATTAAGTTCACACGATTTTGAGGCCAGGGACCCTTTGTGTATATGTTGTGTTTTATAGGCTGGTGAGCCAGTTATTACAATCTAGGAGGCTTATGTGTTGAATTAGGCTGGAGAGCCTAGATGCTAAAGGCTACTGAGCCTATTTTTGTATATGTCTTATCATTAATATAAAATACATCGCTGTGTGTAGACCGACCTCGATAAAAGAGTATGGGGGACTAAACTCCACTAGTTAGGGAAAGGGGGGGATAAAAGTTAAGGAAAAGGGATAAGCTAGGGAGCTTAAGCCAAAAATGAATATTATATTAATATTCCTTAAAGTATAAAGTATGGATAATTATTCTATCCTAAGTTCTAAGGATGGGGACAAGTGGGCCAAAGTATATCTCAACATGACAAGTGTTAAGTTGGGAACATGCATACATATAGCTTAGAATTAGTTCATTTTCCAATCATTCCATCATCATTCACTCACTCATTGAGCTGTCCTCCGTACCTTCCTGTACCTATATCCGTAACCATACCTGTATCTGTACCTAGTTAGCTTGGGAGTTGGACTGAAGAAGCAGGTTGTCAGGCCCATGGGATATTGAAGAGGCGGGTTGTCAGGCCCATGATAAATTTTTCTCTAAGTGAGAGAATTGTTGGGAATCGATTTCTGAAGGTGCTAAACTGCAGCTACAAGGCTCTGAGAATTCCTGTCCGGCCTATTGCTGAAGCCCTGGAAGGGAAGTGGGGTAGCCGAGGGACTGCTGAACAGAGAAGGGGCACACTTCCTAGGGTGGGACATGCATGTGGGAAATGAGGGACTATAGGATGTTAGTTTGATTTGGCACCTGTGACAGAGTCTTTCCTGTTGTTTGAGATACATCAGCCTGGTTAGGAATCCCTTTACCCGAGTGGAGTTTAGTCCCATCTCAGGGGTGACCCACTAATGAGAGTGATGAGTAGTGTGGTATAAGGCTGGGAGGGTCGTGGAAGGTCTACATGCATTTGGTGATATTATTACCAAGATAAGTGTCAATTGTGTGTTAATTTATATGCGGCATTATTAATTATGTGTTTATTTTTATGGGTTTTTCGTGTGTGTGGTTTATACTTGTCGTTATATTAATGGGTATTGCCTGTCTATGCTGCATGTATATGTTTACTATTATTTCCGTATGAATCTGTGCATTTACATAATGTATTTGTCTATTTTAAGTTTTATATATAAAGTTCCTCAAGAGTTTCTCTGTGTATATGGTTTAATTTGCATACAATTCATTTTTTTTTACATGGCATAGCCCAGTTGGACGCTGGGGATGTTACAATATGGTATTAGAGCTTCAGTTTTCAACACTAGGCCTGGATGGGCCGAGCAAGCTGAGTTGAAGTGAAATTTCACAGAGGATTGATTTCAAAGTGGCCAAAATTCAAGTTACAGAGCATCCATGGTAAAAAGTAACAACAATTGCGTGGAATTGGGAAAAAGCTCCAATTTCTGTTGTTAAATTCATGGGAAAATTGAGAAATTTGGCCATGTAGTGAGATATTCTTAATTTAATATCTGTTCTAGCAAATTCAGGCTTGGAATTGGTCGAATTTGAATTTACAGGGAAACCATGACAGATGGAGCGAGATTAGTTGATTAAAATTCTCAATTCGTGAATTGAGTTTGGGAAAAATTCGTTCCAGAAATGTCAACCAACAATGATTTGTTGTTGCAGAGGTTGAATTGTTGTTATTAGGGTGAAATTAAACAAATTTCATAGTTGCAAAATGTTTATGGTGAAAATTGTGAATTTTTTTGGCAAAAGCCCCTATTTCTGCAGCGGAATTCACGAGGAATTGATGCGCATAAAAATGAATGTGTGTCGGTGTGCGCATTAAAAATGCATGATGCGTAGTGAAAATCTTGTGATATGTGGAAAATATTGATGCAAAGAAAAATCTTGGTGTGCGGGTGCGTGCGCTAAAATTTGGCGTTGTGTGGTGCAGAGTGGCATTTCACAGAAAAATATTGGTGTGCGTGCTAAAATTTGGTGCTACGTGGTGCATAGTGGAATTGCGCGGCAACTATTGGTGCGTGGGCGTGCACACTTAAAATTTGGCACTGCGCAGTGCATAAGTGGTAATGCGTGACAAGTATTGGCGCACACACTTAATTTTGGCACCATGTGATGCCGTGTGTGCACACATAATTTTGGCACCATGTGATGCAGAGTGGTAATGCGCAGAAGTTTTTGGCGCACGGGTGTGTGCACTAAATTTAGCATTGCATGGTACAGATTGAGTGTAGCATGCGTAATACTGGCATGTGCGGTGTGCACACACATAATAATGGTACGCATGGTGTGCGCAGTAGTGACAGAGCGTAGAGGATTTTTTTTGGTGCGTGTGCAATGTGGGTAAAGGTTGTCACGCAATAGTTTAGTTAATGGTGCACACGAGTACTGGTGCATGGTGGGGGCATACTAAAATTTGGCATGGTGCAGTGCGTAGAGTGAAATGCGTGCAAAATATTAGCACGTGACTTAAAAATTGAGTGCAATAGGTATTAGCACATGAACCAAAATTGTTCATGGTCGATATTGGTGCACGACACAAAAGTAGTGTGCACCAATTTTTGGCGCGACAGAGAAGCGATACACATTGGTTATAGGTGCGCAGAGCATGCACTACCTTATGGTATTGCTGCGATTGCTAAATATGGGTGTACAGGTTCAAATTTGTGTGCACTAAGTCATTTGGATGGTGTACAAGAGAAGAAAACCAACGAATTTCTGCGACGTTTTATACTGTTTGAAGGTCATCTTTTTGCAGCACGTTTTTGAGGCCCTTAACAGTGTTTTTAGCTACTCAAAAACCACGAGAATATATTTTACCAAGGAAAACTTTGTCTCTGCATATCAAATGAAAGATCCCAAAGAGATATTTCTAATGGTGTAAACCGTTTTTCAAACAAAGCTATTATGAGGAAGTTACAAGACAAACATTGGAGGGCAAATTTTAAGACCCAACTAACTTCGAAGGGACATAACTTTCTGCTCCAGAATCAGATTGAGGTGCAGGAGAAGTCAATGGAAAAATATTGAACCATAGAAGACATTCCTAGATATGAAATAAATTTCTAGGCAAGTTAAAAATGTTTAAGATGGAAAAGAAGGTACTTGTAGCATTCTAGACCAAAAACACGAATTGGCCTAGAACTTCAGCATGCGGTAACTAGCATCCTAGAACCTAGAAAAAGGTGAAACTTGGACAGACTATCCAAAATACATATATGAATTAACCCAATTGAGATCCTACTAAAAACCCAATGGAGTAGGTGCGATAATACATAATTACAATGCAAAATTGCTCCAAGTTGAAGAATGAACAGAAAAATTAATGGACAATTTTCAAATAACCATAACTTTCTTCTTAAGACTTGGAATTGAGCATGGAAGTAGACATTGGACAATATAATATAATTATTCACCCAGAAAATTGATTTGGTCAATCAAATTTTTAAGAAATTAGAAGAAATAATTCTGATATATTATTGAACTAGAATGGTTAATATTTTCATGAAATTGATGAGTCAGTTAACCTGACAAAGTTTTGTTGGCTACACATTTTGCAGAGTTAACAACAACTAAATCATATCAGGATCAACACATAGTTAATAGGAATGGAATATGAACATGGGGATTACAACCAGGAAGATGAGATCAGAGGGATGGATGTCCATACCAGCATTGAAGGAAAAAACTCCAATGGGCATGGAGAAGGAAGGGATGAAAACATGAATATGGTAGAGACCATTAAAAATTTGCAGAAGGATGTCCAAAGACGTAAAACTGATAATGAAAGGATTATGAGAGCCAAGGAGAAACATGAGGACTTCAACATGAAGTGAATGCAAAGTTTGAATAGAATAGAAAATAAATTGGTTAAGGAGAGTGGCTCAAGCAAATCAAGAAATCACAGGTCTCCCGATGAGAAAAGAAGAAAAATAAGTGATAGCAGACATCATCATCACTCCCCAAGGCATTCCAATAATAGAGCACACAACAACTCAAGTCCATCCCCTGTCAAGAAGCATAATAGGTCTGGGGTGGATGAGCTACGAGGAGAAATGAACAAAATCAAACCTCCTACATTTGATGGTGAGCACAAGAAGGATGAATATGCAGAGATAGGGTTGCTGGGCATGAGAAAGTATTTTCAATTGCATAATTATTATTCTCATGCATAAGGAAGAATTACCATCTATAAACTCAAGGGAAAGGCATCCATGTGATGGGATCAACTTGTGCAGGTGCAACACATTAAAGAGACAAATGTTACTTGGAGGGAATTCCAGAAGTATTTTGAAAATAAGTACTTGACTAAGAGATACTATGACAAGAAAATGAAAGAGTTCTTTGAACTCAAGCTTGGGAGTATGACCATAGATGAATATGAAAGAGGGTTTTTATAACTACTGAAGTATGTTTCTTTCATCAAGGATGATATTGTTAAGATTCAAAGGTATTTGAGTGGATTTCCATCATTCATCAATGAAAAAATACATTATGATGATCCAAAAACATTGGAGGAGACCATAAGGCGAGCCAAATTCCTATATGATCAACAAAAATCAAGGACAACTTTCAAAAAATATTGAGAAGAAAAAAATAAATTCAATATGGATTAGAGGAAGAAGGGAACTAATCCAACATTCTTCAAAAATAGTCCTCAGGGACAACCAACTTCTAGAGAACCCAGAATGATGGAGACAGGGGATCAAAGGTCAAGGAAACCACCTATTCAATGTTGGGGTTGTAAAGGATATCATATGTTTAGAGATTTCCCTCATAGAGGTGAACATGTGAGGACTGTTCACAATGTACAACAAGCTGAAACAATGGAGGACATGGGAAGAAATGTACCAAGGATCTATGCAGCCCTAGACAACAAGCAAGCAGAGTATCAATAACATATGATTGAAGTGGAAGGTATGATAAACAACCAAACCATCACTAATATAATTGATTTAGGAGATAGTCATAGTTATATAGATCCTAAGATGGTGGAAAGTTTTCATTTTCCAAGAAGAAAGCATGGAAAATCTTGGTTGGTGTAGCTGGCTACCGGAGCCAAAAGAAAAGTTAATGAGATGGTTAAGTCATGTTCTATGGACATGAATGGACTAAACACCAGGGCATATTTGAACATCTTGCCTTTAGGTTCCTATGAATGTCTAATTGGGATGGATTGGTTGGACCAACATCATGCTATCCTAGAATGTCATAAAAAGACATTTATTTGCTTGGATGAGGAAGGGAACCTAAGGACACTGCAAGAAATTCCTAGGGCAGTAACCATTAGAGAAATTTCAGCATTGCAGCTAAAGAAATGTTAGAGAAAAGGGTGTCAATTATTTGCAACACATATGGAAGAGACACCTGAAGATAAGGTGTGAAATATTGAATATTATGCAGTCGTAAAAGAGTTTGAAGATGTGTTTAAGGAAATACCAAGATTAACCCCTAAAAGAGACATTGATTTCTCCATAAATTTCATGCCTGGAGCAACTCCAGTATCCAAGGCTCCATACAAGATGAGTACACCAGAATTGGAGTTGCAAATACAAATTGAAGAGCTGCTGAATAAGGGGTATATATGCCCAAGTGTGTCACCTTGGGGTGCCCCAATTTTATTTGTGAAGAAAAAGGATGGAACATTGAGACTTTGCATTGACTTTAGGCAGTTGAACAAGGTAAATGTGAAGAATAAGTATCCTTTGCCAAGGATTGATGACATCTTTGATCAGTTGAAAGATGAAAAAATATTCTCCAAGATTGATCTTAGGTCCGATTATCATCAAGTAAGAATTAAAGAAGAAGACTTCAATAATACTGCGTTCATAACAAGGTATGGTCATTATGAGTTCACTGTGGTGACCTTTGGATTATCAAATGCACTAGCTGTATTTATGTGTTTAATGAATGGTATTTTCAGAGAATACTTAGATAAGTTTGTCATTGTATTTTTAGATGAAATTCTTATATATTCTAAGTCGGAGGAAGAGCATGAAGAACACTTGAGGATGGTATTACAAGTATTAAGGGAGCACCAGTTGTATTCCAAATTGAGAAAGTGCTCATTTTATCAGAAGCAAATTCATTATTTGGGACATATCATTTTAGAGGAAGGGATAACAGTCAATCCTGAGAAGGTAGAAGCCATTAGAGGATGGTCAACTCCAAAGAATGTGACATAGGTCATATCATTCATGGGAATTGTAGGTTACTATAGGAGATCTATTGAAGGATTCTCAAATATTGCACACCCAATCACTTCCTTGCAAAAGAATAGGGTGAAGTTTCAGTGGACATTGGATTGTGAAAATAATTTCCAACACTTGAAGCAATTATTAACTAGTGCTCCAATTTTAAGGATTGCAGATCCAAATGAAGACTTCATTGTATGCACCGATGCATGTAAAGAAGGACTTGGTGGAGTCCTCAGTCAAAATGGGTTTTTTGTATGTTATGAATCAAGGAAGTTGAAGGAGCATGAAAGGCACTATGCCACTCATGATTTGGAATTAGAAGCCATAGTACATGCCTTGAGGAAGTGGAGGCACTACCTCATGGGGAAAATGTTTGAGCTGATGACATACCATAATGGCCTGAAATATTTATTTGATCAACCAACTCTAAATGTTAGGAAAAATTGATGGCTAGAATTTCTCAGTGAATATGAATTTGATATAAATCATATCAAGGGGAAAGAGAACAAAGTGGTCGATGCACTCAACAGAAGAGTGCATGAGTTTCATGATACAATCATTATCATGTACCAATCAGATTTGAAACAATGAATTTTAGAGGCTGCAAAATCAGATTTGCAATACAAGGAATTATTGGAAAAATTACAACAAGGTATTTTGTAGTAAAAAATTGAAGACTATAAGCTAGAAAATGATGAAATTCTTATGTACGTGTGCATAATTTATGTGCCAAATTCCCAAGAATTGAAAAATATGATATTGAGAGAAATGCATAATGTACCTTATGTTGGGCACCCAGGTTATTAGAAAACTATTGCAGCTGTCAAGAGCCAATATTATTGGCCAGGCATGAAGAAAGAAGTTGCTGATTTTATTGCCAAATGTTTGGAATGTCAAAAGGTAAAGGCTGAGCATAGACACCCAGATGGTTTGCTACAACCATTACCCATTACTGAGTGGAAATGGGAAGTTGTAACAATGGATTTCATCACCAAACTCCCCAGAACAAACAAGCAACATGATTCTATCATAGTAGTGGTGGATAAGCTTACTAAAGCTACCCATTTTATTCCAGTTAAGATCACTCACAAGGAAACCAACATTGTTGATGTTTATATGAGAGAAATTGCTTGATTACATGGAATACCCAAGACAATTGTGTCTGACAGAGATCCAAAATTTACATCAATTTTTTGGAAGGGATTATTCAAGGGATTTGGAACAAATTTGAATTTTAGCACAACTTATCATCCATAGTTAGATGGACAAACATAGAGGGTGAATCAAGTGATTGAGGAAATGTTGAGGATGTATGTGATGGATAAACCATCAAAATGGGAAGATTACCTACACTTAGTATAGTTTGCTTATAACAATGGGTACCGAACATCTCTAAATATGAGCCCATTTGAGGCACTTTATGGCAGAAAGTGCAACACACCGGTAAGCTAGGATAACCCAACAGATAGAGTAGTGATTGGGCCATATTTACTTAGGGAAATGGAGGAGAAAATGTTGAAAATAAAACAAAATTTAAAGGCTTCCCAAGACATGAAGAAAATCTATGTTGATAAGGGAAGAAATCATAGGGAATTTAAAGTGGGGGACCATGTAATATTGAAAGTGAAGGCCGACAGAAGTTCCCTGAAGTGGGGAAATTGTTCAAAGTTGGCAGCTCACTATTGT
Organism: Picea glauca; assembly: GCA_000966675.3. Lineage (NCBI taxonomy): Eukaryota > Viridiplantae > Streptophyta > Pinopsida > Pinales > Pinaceae > Picea > Picea glauca. Next base: position 652,444 of record JZKD02S1679138.1, read on the forward strand.
GGGCCCTTTGAAATCCTAGAGAGGATTGTTCCAGTAGCTTATATGATTGCATTTCCTGCATCTATGTCTGTTCATAATGTATTCCATGTATCATTGCTCAAGAAATATATACCTGATGCTAATCATATAATTGATTGGAATGTGATTCAGGTGGAGCAAGAAGGCTCTATCCAAGTGCATCCGGTACACATTTTGGACCAGAAAATCAAACAACTCTAGAATCGAGCCATAGGGCTTGTAAAGGTCCAATGGACTTGGTACGGTCTTGAGGACGCTACTTGGGAGCATGAGGATGCAATGTGGGTAGAATACCTGCATATTTTTGAAGATTTTGGAAATCTTGTTGATATGTGTACATAATGCACCGAGGACAGTGCATAAATAAGTGGAGGGGATTGTAATACCCCTATGATGAACCCAAATGTAAATGTAAATGCAAATGTACTTAAGATGGTGAGCTATTTGATATCATTTTTGTATGCACCTTCCATGGTATAGTGCGCACATGTACTGCGCACTAAAATGATGAAGTGTGCACATTCCAGGATACCACACACAACAAACTTAAGTGCACATGATTTTCAGGCCATGGAGCCTTTGTGTATATGTTGTGTTTTATAGGCTGGTAAGACAATTATTATAAGCTAGGAGGCTTATGTGTTGAATTAGGATGGAGAGCCTAGATGCTAAAGGCCAGTGAGCCTATTTTTGTATATGTCTTATCATTAATACAAAATACATCGCTGTGTGTAGACCGACCACAATAAAAGAGTATGGGGGACTAAACACCACTAGTTAGGGAAAGGGGGGGCTAAAAGTTAAGGAAAAGGGATAATCTAGGCTGCTTAAGCCAAAAAGGAATATTATGTTAATATTCCTTAAAGTATAAAGTATGGATAATTATTTTATCCTAAGTTCTGAGGATGGGACAAGTGGGCCAAAGTAGCTCTCAACATGACAAGTGTCAAGTTGGGGACATGCATACATATAGTATAGAATTAGTTCATTTTCCAATCATTCCATCACCATTCACTCACTCATTGAGCTGTCCTCCGTACCTTCCTGTACATGTATCCGTAACCATACCTGTATCTGTACCTGGTTAGCTTGGGAGCTAGACTGAAGAAGCGAGTTGTCAGGCTTGTGGGATATTTAAGAGGCGGGTTGTCAGGCCCGTGAGCAGTTTCTCTCTAGGTGAGAGAATTGTTGGGAATTGATTTCCAAAGGTGCTAAACTGCAACTACAGGTCTCTGAGACTTCCTGTCCGGCCTGTTGCTGAAGCCCTGGAAGGGAAGTGGGGTAACTGAGGGATTGTTGATTAGAGAAGGGAAACACTTCCTGGGGTGGGACATGCATGTGGGGAATGAGGGACTGTAGGATGTTAGTTTGAGTTGGAACATGTGATGGAGTCTTTTCTGTTGTCTGAGATACATCAGCCTGGTTAGGAATCTCTTTACCCAGGTGGAGTTTAGTCCCATATCGGGGGTGACCCACTGCTAAGAGTGATGAGCAATGTGGTCTAAGGTTGGGAGGTTCATAGGAGGTCTACACATAGTTGGTGATATTCTTACCAAGATAAGTGTCAATTGTGTGTTAATTTATATGCTGCATTATTAATTATGTGTTTATTTTTATGGGTTTTTATTGTGTGTGCTTAAAACCTGTTGTTATATTAATGGGTATTTCCTGTCTATGCTACCTGTATATGTTTACTGTTATTTCCACATGAATCTGTGCATTTAAAGAATGTATTTTTCTATTTTAATTTTTTTATATAAAGTTCTGCAAGAGTTTCTATGTGTATATGATTTAATTTGCATACAATTCGAAAATGTTTACGTGGCATAGCCTAGTTGGACACTGGGGATGTTACATGATGCAATTGTTCTGCCAAAGTCTTGATGTATATGAGGATGTCATCCCGATACACCACTACAAATGAATTGGTGAAAGGTCGTAAGATATCATCCATCATCCTCATGAAAGTTGTCGGGGCATTTTTCAAACCAAAGGGCATGACCAACCATTCAAAAAGACCTTCTTTTGACTTGAAGGCAGTCTTCCATACATTTTTCTGCTCCAATGGGACCTAATGGTAGCCATACTTTACATCAATCTTACTAAATTATTTCCCCCCCTTGAGCTGATCAAGCAGATCGTCGATTCGGGGAATTGGGTACAAGTTCCAGACTGCGATTTTATTTGGGACCTGGTAATCAATGTTGAGTCACTAGGTCTTGTATTTCTTCTGCACAAGCATGATTGGTCTTCCACAAGGTGATGATTTGGGTTGGATGTGCCCCTTTTGGATGAGTTCTTGGATCTGATGTATGATCTCCTCATTTTCTAACAAAGAGTGACAATAGACTATCCCATTGGGTAGCAGTGTATCGAGGTTAATATCGATAGAATGCTTGACATGACAATGGAGAGGTACCCTAATAGGTGAGGAGAAGATGTATTTGTATTCTTCCACAACCTTATCCACTTGATTCTACTGCATTGAGAGGTCAGTTGCGGAGGCCATGAATGTGGCTGCCATATTTCACTCACTCTAAGAGTGAATCATGAAGAAGACAAAATTCCTAGTCTGAGATATGATCATGAAGAAGACAAATCTGTTGGGTATCCTGTACAATTTCCTATACAAAGTAATAATAACACTGCGAGACCTAGACTCATATACAACATTATGTTTCCATAAATAAGGTTGGCCCAAAATAACTTCACAAATTTCAAGGGGAGAAACATCACACAATACCTCATCTTTGAAGGGCTTGATGTCATAGGATAAGTGACACTATTTGATGACGTGAATGTCACTTTCTTGGCGGAGCTATCCGATGGTGTAGGGATGTGGGTGCGACATTTTTGGTAGGGCTAGCTACTTTTTGACCTCTGCTGAGATGAGGTTCTTCTAGCTACCGCTATGAATGATGAAGTGTAGCGGGGCGCCTTTCACCCACATATATGAATGAAAGAGGCACTTGCCTTCCTCTAGCTCATCAGGTTCACTAGACTGGATCTTGGTGGTATAAATGGTGGCACTAGGTTCTGTGTCAATGATCTGTCTCCTCTTTTCTAGTTCTGAATTAGATTCAAAACCCACATCTGATTTAGAGGCTTTCACCTCAGCCACCAATGACTTCTTAGAGAAACAATTAACAATGTTATGCAAGGGGCTCTTACGAAAGTCACACCACTTCTCGATATCTTTATTCATCTTTCCATTGTCCTTATTTTCTTGTGGCTTATACTGGTTGTACGCTATCCATATTTTCTCTGCCCTTTGTTTTGTGTGTTGGGGCTTCCCTTTCCTTGCTTCTGTTGTGAGGGGTTCCCAGAACCAAATTGTCACATCTTTTGTTTAAGCTTCTGCTCAATTTTGATGGCATATGGATAGGCTGATCCTAAGGAAGATATGTACAGAAATGATCTAGGTGGATTCTATGTCCACCCAACTGTTCCAATTAGCTCAAAATAGTCTTCTGGAAACTTACTATTTTTAATAGTTTTTCAGTTCCTAAACTTTCAAGGCCATTTTGAGGGCCTAAATGAAGTTTTTTTGGGATTGAGAACCTTAATGATAATCAAACGCTCTTATTGAGCCCCCAAAATGAATCCCCTTGATGATACCTTTCCAACTAGCTATCATGCTCCCCAAAGGAAGATCGTATGCGAAAGTTACATTCCTGGGAAGTTGATACACCAAACTACCCAAAACGGGGTCCACAAAATTGTTGGCTTTTCATATTTCGGGGTTAGGGTTTTGGATTTTATTTATGTTAAAAATGCCTTTAGAGCCTCATTGTGATCCATATTATTTCTAATGTGAGTAGCCGTCACATCTCTTTTTAGAGATAAGATGCCACCATTCTAGCGAGTCTTTCACTTTGTATTTCTACATTTTTGTACATTTCCCTCATTAATAGAAATTGTGTATTATTTATCTCTGTGTTTATGGTTACACCTATGATATATATTTGTTGTATTATTGGATATCTAATATCTTTCTGTGCATTTATTTATTATATATTTTCTCTCATTTCATGCCTAAAATAATCTGGATTAGTGGTATCATAACAGATTGCTCTTGATCGTTTTTCAGTGCATGTCCCCAACGAGGTCCGAGTATAGAAAGTTGGGTCTCAAGCTTGTCTCTCTTTAGGACAATCAGTCTCGCATGCTCAAGAAAACCTCCATGGCGGAAAAAAAGAAAAATGATAGAGCATAAAATTCTATTAATCTGTTGCTTGAGCAAGCTCTAACACGACAGAGGTACAAAATGTTGGAGAAATTTTCCCACATCCTTCAATGTCTACCAATAAAAACAAATGCGTCTTCATCAAGAAGACACTTTGGAGGCACCTTGACTTTCAAGATACAAGTTAATTTTGATATTCCCATATTTGAAGGATAGATAGATGCAGATGTCCTATAAAAATGGTTAAATCTGCTAGAAAGTTATTTCTCTGTTCATAATTTCTCCGACATGGAAAATATCACCTTCACACTCCTTAAGTATATCCCCCATGTCAAACATTGGTGGGAAACTTACTGGGAGAAAATTTCCACAGAGGAGTCTAGAATATATGGGGTTGATCCCACTTGATATTTTTTTTGGATGTGGTCAAGGAACAATATTACCCTGTTGGAAACTATGACAACCAATACATGAGATGGACCATGCTATGAAAAGAGAGGGGGCAATAAGTTTCGAAGTTCACCAATACCTTCCATATCTTGCACACCAAGATGGGTATAAAATACTCCAAGCGACATCTGGTTCTGAAATATCGTGGGGCTCTACATAGATACATCGAAACTAAAATGGATTTTTTGGACATCTCATCACTGGGTGTTGGTTATCGATATGATGTTAAAATCAAGCAGGAATTTAAGCACCAGAGAAAGTGGGAGTTTGGGTATGCAAATCCGCAAAAACCAAAGTATGGTAAAGATGACCCTAACAAATAGGCTTCAAAAAACCATTCCAAGCCACATGAAAAGAAGATTAATGTAAAGATAAAGAAGGACACTAGAAAATGGTGTGATGTACAGAAAATCCCCTGGCACAACACCGATGAATGTATTTAAAAACACTCATTAGTGGCCAATATCAAAGTCAAGGAGTCGAACCCTGATTCATAATCTAATTAAAAAAATACTGGTAGAAGACAAGTCATCGACGCAGACCCCACTACTATTGTCACGACCACAACAATTCAACCAGAAGAAACAACATATATTGAAGAGGGGGAGTTCCTTTTTCATTCACATATGTGGGTGAAGGGGGCCCCACTGCATTTTATTGTTGATAGCGGAAGCCAGAATAACCTCATCTCAACAAAGGTCGTTAAACAATTGGGATTGTCGACAACACCACACCCACAACCATACAACATTGGGTGGCTTTGTTAGGGATGAGATACTCATGTCATCAAGTAGTGTCGATTGTCATACAACATCCATCCCTTCAAGGATGAGGTATTATGTGATTTTTCCCCACTGGATGTCTATTGTTATCACTCCGTAATTTCCCTTGGTTGTGGGAGGAAAACTACAAAGGTAATCACATACCACTTTGAGCTTCGAATTTGACTTTTCCAATCCAGAGAGGGATCTCTCATTGTATTTTAGGCTTAGTGACTAGATCTGAGATGGAAATAAGTTTTTTTTTTAAATTATGGTGGCAGAGTCAAGAGATTAGAAGCATTGGGAATGGAGTCTATTTTAAGGTAATGGGAACTATCAATGACTGGTTGTGGAATTCTCAAGGAAGAGGAGGCAAGATAGTAGATGTTTTGAGTTATTCAAATTGTTGTAGTATGGGTGAGGTACAAAAATCTAGAACCAAATGAATTTGGAGCATCAATCACATGATGAATTCCAAAGCATTTCAGAGGAAAACATATGAAAATACTCATCAAATATAAAAATAGAGCATAGCAAATGAATTATGTAATCATAAAATTGATGCTAAATACTAAAGAAATTTAAAATCAAATGGAGAAAAATGAGATAAAACATATACATAAAGACAAAGAGGACACAAAACTCAAAACCTTCCACACAAGAATCTCTGATAAGAGTAATTTTGGACTTCTGATTGATATTCCATTAAAACTCAAAATTACACAAGTGCTCAGAGAGATGTCTCTTCTACAATTTTTTCCAACTATTAGTCAATCAAAATTAAAAACATGTATAGAAAAAAATCTTCCCCAAGTTTAGGAGGTTGAGCTCAACTACATTCCAAAGTTGGATTTGGTTACAAAATTATAGAAACACATTTAGAACTACCTGCTAGGAAATATGAATCAGTTTTCTGAAAAATAAGGGTCAAAGATAACATCATATCTTCTGAATCATGATATTTGTAACAAACCTGAGAGAGGTTTTTGTGAATGGGCTCATTATTGAAAAATTCCTTTTTCAATTTTCCAAAATTCCTCTCCAGCATCTCGGGATATGCGCCCAACGATAATGAATAAAACAAGAAATCATTATATGTTTAAATCTGAAAAATAGGTTGTAAAGATCCATTTGAGTATTCCAAACCATGACACTTGTGAAGAAACTGAGAGAGGTTTCTGTGAATGGGATCCTTCTTCAAAAAATGATCTTTCATTTTTCCAAAATTCCTCTCTAGAGTCTCGGGATCCATGCCCAAAGATAATGAATAAAACAAGAAATCATTAAATGTTTAAATATGAAAAACAAGCTATAAATATCCATTCAAATATTCAAAACCATGACACCTGTGAAAACACCGAGAGAGGTTTTTGTGAATGGGATCATTCTTGACAAAAGCCTCTTTCATTTTTCAAATATTCATTCTCATTTGGTCAGAAAATGATTTTTAAGTTGACTACAAAAAATTCATTTTCAAAACTTGCGTAGCGAACTTGCACAACAAACTTGTGTAGCGAACTTGCACAACGAACTTGCGTAGCAAACTTGTGGAGCGAGGTTCCTTTTGATTTTTTTTTCTATTGTTTGGCTTTGATTGATGGCTAAAGGTCACTGATTGATAGTTTGAAACTTGATAATAATCCCTAGGACAACTTCATTACCCTTTCAAACACCATTTTCTTCAAGATCCTAATATATGTCAAATACTCGATTCATACTTTGACCCTTGAGAGAATTATAGAACACTAACATTGGCTCCAATGAGGATTTTTTCCTACCTATATGAAGCAAATAAATCGCTGACCATGTGTTTTCATCCATTGGGTGGTTTCCAACCTGCAAACTGACTGGTGTCTTTCTCCAACTGAAACCAAACCCACTCTTCAAACTATACAGTGGAATATGAAAACAATGTTGCAAACTAAAAACTGAAATGAAAACTCACTACTGAAAAATATTCTTAGAATGTTGAGCTTATTCACACACCTACCCACTCTAGCTGATCCATGAATTGTTAATCAAGTGAAGTCAAATATCCAGTGAAAACATATAAGCACTTTATCCACTGTTTGATTTTCTTGCATATATTTTTTCAGGAATAAAATGCAATACTTGCTTAATGAAAACTCAAATAAAAAACTTGTAGTCAAACTCAATATTGATAAAAAATGAAAAGTCTGAAAGTTTGAACTCACTTACTGAATCCAAACATGTTGTAAAAGGATCATCAAAATAATGCAAAGTGATGTCCAGACATTGCTCAATATTTTCACTATGATGTGTGACCCCTCCAAATTCATTTTTGCCTTCATGCAAATTTAATTGATAGTTGTCACAAAGAGGTTGAAAATCTACACTAAATTTATGCGATGAAACCCCTGCTGGAAAGAAATACATGGCTGATTCTGACATCAACTGATCATTATCTTCATTTTCCAACTCAGGGTTATTCAATGGTTGCAAATTTTGACTGCTAAAATTTTCCATATAATCAACTACGAGGTCACGAAGAACACAAATAAATTGATGATTTGAATTGTTGTCATATTGCTCCAAAAAGGTAATATCTCTTTGCATCAAATTGCAACCCTTAGCTTTGTTAATGATTTTGAAATCTTCTTTCAACAACACAAATGAAGAAAAACATAAGGATAGAGGGTTACCTTCAACCAACTAACTATTTTATTCATATTCAATAGCATAACTATCATACAAATACTGAATTCTTTCTTTAAACTGTTGAGAAGGATCATTTTCTAATAGAGAACATGCATTTGGTTGTTCTAAGAAATCAACATTATAATTAACTGCATAATCATTATCACACTCATCATACTTAGGAACATCAAACACATCTGCAATTTCATCAATCAAGAACATTGGGACATCAACTTGCTCTCCAACAAGATGATTTGCCAGTTCAATTTCATGACATTCTTCATTGAAAATTTTGAAAAACATTCACGGAAAAATCAACATTCTACTCATGATGAAAAGACTTAAAATTCAAATCAACAACAAAATGTTTTGGGACAACAACTTGCGGATCAAAAACTTGTTCATTTTCCTCTGCAAATACATCAACATTAAAAACTTCAAGAAAATGCATGATTTTATTAACCCTCTGCTCAAAATTCAGATTGGTTACAATTTGTTCATGGTCACTCTCATGTTCTACAATATCCAACTACTCATTTCAAATCTATTATGAAAGATTCCCATAAGCTTGAAGGTTATCTTCCACTTCTTGTGCATCGTTAAACATTTTCTACAAGGTAGAAGACCTCCTCTACATTAGAAGAAAAGATAAGTCTGGATGAAAAGCTATTGCATTACACAACATATTAGCAACTTCTGAAGGTTGGATCCTTTTAGGCATCATGTAGTACACATTAGAAAACCTCTTACTAAACATAAAGATTGTTTCATTGCACTGTCTTTTCATGGCACTGAACTCAGAAAGGTATTGATCCAAGGAATTCCTCTCACCCCAGAACTTTAGAAAACCATCCTTCAATTCTTCCCATGAGATGATGATCTTGGGTTGTAAGTGTCTAAACCACTGTTTAGCATCTCCTTGCAATGATTGAGCAAAGGATATCATACAAACATCATCATGCTCAATTTCAAAGAAATCTGCAAACTGCTCAAAAGCATGGATATGTTTCTTAGTTGTAGGGTTACTGGGTTCTCCATCAAATAGAGGTAGGTATTTATAGTGATTTGGAGGAAAATCATGTAGGATATGAGGTAACTGAAGTGGTCTGTATGTCCCTTTGATCTTGGAGGGTTGAGGCTTAAGCATAAGAGATATGATATTTGCTTGGGTATCTTGAGGCTTATCATATTGATCATGTACATCATATAATTCGAATGAAATCTCTTGGTCAAGATCAGTTATGCAAGGAACATGAGATGTATTTACATTTTAGAAGAAGGATACACAAATGTAGTTTTCTGGTGATCATTAGGATTCAACAGGTAAAGACAAATTATCTTAACATGTTCAGGAAAGGACAAGACGTAACTGATGAAAAATAATAAGATCTATTGGAAAAAACTAAAGCTTTGATACCAATTTTTCCCATGATTTCCTTCCATGTCTCTATCAATGGATCTCATCCCCCAGTGGAGTCTTTGAATTTGATTGAAGCATGATTGGAGTTGCCAAGTGAATGGTACAAACTTATTTGTGTTTGATCTCTATTCACCATCAGAAGTCAAATCTGGTCTTTGTCGTTTTATCCCAGGGAATATTTCACCTTCACTCCTTGACAACGACGCAAAAAATGTTATCACTCCGCAATTTCCCTAGGTTCTGGGATGAAAACTAAAAAGGTAACCACATACCACTTTGGGCTTGGAATATGGCCTTTCCAAACTAGAGAGGGACATCTCACTATATATTAGGCTCAGTGATCATATCTGAGATGGAAATAAGTTTTTTTTAAAATTATGGTGGCAAAGTCAAGAGAGGAGAACCATTGGGCATGGAGTCTATTTTAAGGTAATGGGAACTATCAATGACTGGTGGTGGAATTCTCAAGGAAGAAGATGAAATATAGTAGATGTTTTTATTTATTCAAATTGATGTAGTATGGGTGAGGGACATAAATATAGAACCAAATGACTTTGGAGCATCAATCACAGGATGAATTCCAAAGCATTTCAAAGAAAAACATATGAAAGTACTCAACAAATATGAAAACAAAGCATAGAAAATGAATTATGTAATAAAAAAATTGATGCTAAATACTGAATAAATTTAACATCAAATGGAGAAACATGAGATAAAACATATACATAATAAAAAGAGGACACAAAACTCAAAACCTTCCACACAAGAATCTCTTGTAAGAGTAATTCTGGACTTCAGACTAATATTCCATTAAAACTCAAAATTGCACAAGTGCTCAAAGAGATGTATCTTCTATAATTTTTTCCAACTTTTAGTCAATCAAAATTAAAAAATATATATATAGAATTTTTTTTTCCCCAATTTGAGGAGGTAGAGCTCAACTACTTCCCAAAGTTGGATCTAGTTACAAAATTATAACAACACGTTTAGAACTTCCTGCTAGGAAATAGGAATCAATTTTCTGGAAAATAGGGGTCAACGATAACATCATATATATCGAATAGATATTTGTTACAAAAATAAGAGAGGTTTTTGTGAATGGGCTCGTTCTTGAAAAAATTCTCTTTCATTTTTCCAAAATTCCTCTCCAGCGTCTCAAGATCCATGCCCAAAGATAATGACTAAAACAGGAAATCATTAGATGTTTAAATATGAAAAATAGGTTGTAAAGATCCATTAGAACCTTCCAAACCATGAAACCTGTGAAGCAACTGAGAGAGGTTTTTATGAATGGTCTCTTTCTTGACAAAATCCTCTTTCATTTTTCCAAAATTCCTCACCAGAGTCTCAGGATTTGTGCCCAGATATGACTAAAATAGGAAATCATTAAATGTTTAAATATGAAAAATAGGTTGTAAAGATCCATTCAAATATTCCAAACCATGACATGTGTGAAGAAAATGAGATAGGTTTTTTTTAATGGGCTCGTTCTTGACAAAATCCTCTTTCATTTTTCAAATATTCATTTTCATTTTGTCATAAAATGAATTTGAAGTTGACTACAAAAATAGTCATTTCCAAAACTTGTGTAGCGAACTTGCACAATGAACTTGTGGAGTGAGGTTCCTTTTGACATTTTATTCTATTGTTTGGCTTTGATGGATGGTTGAATGCCACTTGATATTTTGACACTTGAGATGATGATAAGAATCCATAGGACCACTTCATTACCCTTTCAAACACCATTTTATTCAAGATCCTAATATATGTCAAATACTCGATTCAGACTTTGACCCTTAAGAAAATTATAGGACACTAACATTTATGATGTTCTCTTGGGCCAACCATATATGTGGAAGAACCATGATATTTATGAGTCTTGACTCTGTAGTGTTATTTTTACTATGGGGGGTAATCTCTATAGGATACTAAAGGTAGTTTTGAATACTGTCCCACATAAACAGTGTCGCAAGTTAATATCTCATACTACAAAATTAATCTTCTTCACAATCTGTTCAAAATGTGAACATAAGGACACTACAACCACCACAATTTCGGTCCAAGCATATTCTATCCAACATAAACAGTTCAAAAAGATTGTAAAAAAATGTAAAGATTCCTTCTACACACATGAATCTCATGTATCCAGATTGGATAAAAAGGTCCAACCCTTCCAGCTATAGGTTCGTGACAACCTTCAACAAGCTAAGCAACATAAATTCTCCAATAAGGAAAACAACTCATCAAGATGCAGATTCAATAAACAATTTTCTCTCTCCCCCGGGCACTCAACACAATGGATACCATTGTTTTCTAAGGAAAGAGGATTGATACAGGTGGATATCAGTGGCCACCCACCTATTCCAACTAGCTCAAAACAGTCTCCTGGCAACCTACTATTTTTAGCAGTTTTTTCGGTTCCTAAACTTTCGGGGCCATTTTGAGGGCCTAAATAATTTTTTTTGGATAGAGCACCTAAATTATATCCAAAGGCCTTAATTGAGCCCCTAAAATGAATCCCCTCTATGATACCTTTCCAATGAGCTATTGTGCGCCCCAAATGGAGATCGTATGCCAAAGTTATGCCCTCGGGAAGTTGATACACCAAACTAACCAAAACAAGGTCCACAAAATAGTTGGATTTTCATCTTCTGGGTTTAGGGTTTTGGATTTTATTTATGTTAAAAAGGCCTTTAGAGCCTCATTGTAATCCATATTCTTGTGAATGCGAGTAGCCGTCACATCTCTTATAAGAGATAAGCTGTCGCCATTCTAGCGAGTCTTTCACTCTATATTTCTACAGTTTTGTACATTTCTCTCATTAATAGAAATTGTGTATTACTGTATCTTTGTGTTTATGGTTATACCTATGATATATCTCTCTTATATGATTGGATATATGATATATTTATGTACATTTCTTTATTATATCTCTGCTCTCATTTCATGCCAAAAATAATATGGATCAAGAAACTCCATTTCTTCTTGGATGTATCTATGCAGACCACTGCAGTACTTGAACACCAGATGTTGATAAGAATATTTGATACCCAGCTTGGTGCGCAAGGTATGGAATATATTTTTGAACTTTGGCACTTCTTGGTCCCTTTCCTGCTGCAATGTGGTTCATTTTGTATACAAGTCGTCATAACTTCCAATAGGGTAGTATTGTTCCTTAATAACATCCCAGAAGGAACCCCAAGTCCGTGCAACTACAAATAATGTATATCCCTCTGTTTCCTTTTTCTCACATAAACTCTCCCACCAATATTTGACATGAGGGACGAGATTGAGGAGTGAAAATGTAATCTTTTCTCTATCAAAAAAGTTGTGGACATAAAAATACCCTTATAGAAGTTTTAACCATTTATCTATGACATTTGCATCTTTTTGAACTTCAAATATAGGAATATCAAAATTGATATGTACCTTGAAGGGGGCGACGCCTCTGCTTGAGGTATATGCGTCACTTGTCGGAAATCATTAAAGGATTTGTACAAATTTATCCATCATCTTGTTCCTCTATCACTTGAGGGATTCCTCGAGCAACATTTTGAAAGGATCTCATGTCCTGTCGTCTTTATTTTCACCCGCCATGGAAGGTTTCTTGGTTGTGCGAGAAAATTTTTCCTCAAGAGAAACAAGCTCGAGACCCAAATCTCTATACCCTGACCTCGTCGGGGACATGCGCTAAAAATGACAAGGAGTAGATTGCTCTGATACCACTTATCCATATTTATGAGCGGAACGAAATGAAAATATAGATTTATAATATTAACACAGAGACACAATGAATAATAGCAAAGATACAGTGAAACTTGACTTCTATTAAATAAAAAATATGTTAAAACCGTAAAATGCAGACTGAAACAAGCTTGCTAGAATGGTGGAAACTTATCTCTGAGAAGAGAAGTGACGAATATGATCATTAGTAAGAAGATGATTACAATGAGGCTCTAAAGGCCTTTTTACATCAAACATGAATGCAAAAACTCTAGACATCCAAAAGCCTAACCCTAGGAGATGAAGCGCCAAAAGTCATGTGGGCCTTGTTGGGGTAAGTTGGTACATCAACTTTCGAGGTCATAACTTTTGCATACGATCTTCGTTTTAGGCATTCGATACCTCGTTGAAAAGGATTATCCGAGAAGTACAACTTCCAATAAGTGTTTAAAAATGTTGTCGGCAACCCCTTGCCCCCCAAAAATAGAAAAAAACATCATTTAGGGCCTCAAAATGGCCCCGAAACTTTGGGACTTGAAAAACTGTAAAAAAACCGCCAAATGTAAAATTGCATGTGAGCCAGTTGGAAAAGTTGGGTGGCCACCAATATCCACCTAGATAATGCCTTGCCTTCACTTTCCTTACCCTTCCTTCACTTTTCTTGCCTCCCCATGCCTAAATGCCCAAAAGACTAGTCAATGATTCATTAATGCACTCATGTGCTTGTTTAGGTTGTGTAGTGGGTATATGTAAATTTTGATAAATCCATCAATTATTAATAACATTTATTACTTATTCCATGATGTCCACTAAAATTACTGATTTTGATCAATACAATGAGATAGTTAACATGGAAACTAGATCTTAGAATGGGTATCATTTTCCACCTACAAATAAAGGTTTTGAGGTTAAATTTCATGACACACCATAGAAAGTAATACCTTGCTACCAAAATTCCTCCAGGGAGACTTGAAACCATTATTATTTTCCCTTCACCATCTATGATATATTATTTCCATGCCTTTTCATTCCATGCCATTGCATCCCATTGCCATTCCTTTCCATGCCATGCCTTGCCATGCATTGCCTTGCCTTTCCATGCCATGCCATTCCATGCCATGCCATTCCATGCCATGCCATGCATTTCCTTGCCTTACCATGCCATGCCTTGCCTTGCCTTGCATTTCATTTCCATTCCATATCATGCCATGCCTTTCCTTGCCTTCACATTCCATGCCATGCCTTGCCTTGCCTTCACATTCCATGCCATGCCTAGCCTAAAAAGGTGTTAAATTGAAAAACATATGTAATAATCAATGAGAAAAACCATAGTGGAGGAGATCCTCCAAAAAATGGTTGTCCTGGAAACATAATTACATCATATGGGCCCCACTAGTCGAAACCCGGTGCCTCGAATCCAATGCAACCGACAATTTTTCCATCCAAGTCCCGGTTTGAGTTTTATCATGAGTTGCAACTCACCTCCTCAAATCATTCAGGGACATGTCAACACTTTGGTTTAGGGGCATAAAATCCAAACTGAGTAGCATAATGAAGTTTTGTAAGCTCCCTCACGTCTATTTTTCCAAGGCCCACATGACTACACTACCCACAATTTTCCAGCACAATGTTCTTGAAAATTGACCTCTCGTTTAGAAATTGCATTATTCCTCATTGAATAAAACCATAGTGTTGGAGATCCTCCAAAAAATAGTTTTCCAGTCAAAGGAATGACAACAGATGGGCCCCACTACTTGAAACTCGGTGCTCTAGATCCAATGCAACCAACATTTCGTCCATCTGAGTCTTGGTTTGAGTTTTATCATGAGTTGCAACTCACCTCCTGAATCCATTTAGGGGCATGTCAACAGTTTGGTCCAGGGGCATAAAATCCAAATCGAGCAACATATTGGAGTTCTGTAAGCTCCCACACTTTTGTTTTTCCAAGGCCCATGTGACTATACTAGCCACAATTTACCAACACAGTGTTCTTGAAAATTGACCTCTCATTTAGAAATTGCACTATCCCTCATTAAGAAAAACCATAGTTCCAGAGATCCTCCAAAAATCAGTTTTTCAGTCAACGAAATGAAAATATATGGGTCCCACTACCTGAAACCCGGTTCCTTGGATTCAATGCAACTGGCAATTCATTCATACGAGTCCCAATTTGAGTTTTATTGCGAGTTGAAACTTGCCTCCTCAATCCATTCAAGGACATGTTGACACTTTGGTCTAGGGCATAAAATCCAAACCAAGTAGCATAACGAAGTTTCGTAATCTAACACACGTCTATTTTTCCAAGGCCCACATGACTAATCTACCCATAATTTCCCAACACAATGTTCTTGAAAATTGGCCTCTCATTCAGAAATTTCACTATGCCTCAATGAGAAAAACCATAGTGCTGAAGGTCCTCCAAAAAATGATTTTCCAGTCAACGGAATGACAATGAATTGCCCCCACTAGATGAAACCTGGTGCTCCATATTTAATGCAACCGACAACTTGTCCATTCGAGTCCCGGTTTGAGTTTTATTGTGAGTTGCAACTCACCTCCTCAAACCATTCAAGGACATGACAAGGCACGACAATGCAATGTTTTGGTATAGGTCTAGGTCTAGGTATGGAAATGCAAGGAAAGTCAAAGCAAGGCAAGCCAAGGAAAGACATGACAAGGATAAGAAAATCTATATATGGAAAGGAAAGGAAAGGGGCATGTTGGCACTTTGGTCTAGGGGCATAAAATCCAAACCAAGTAGCACAATGAAGTTATGTAAGCTCCCACACATTTGTTTTTCCAAGGCCCACGTGACTACACTACCCACAATTGCCCAACATAGTGTTCATGAAAATCAAAATCTCATTTAGAAATTTCATTATGCCTCATTGAGAAAAACCATAGTGTCAAAGATCCTCCAACAAATGGTTTTCCAGTCAATGAAATGAAAACGGATGGGCCCCATTGCCTGAAATCCGGTTCCCCAGATCCAATGCAACTGACGGTTCATCCATACGAGTCCTAGTTTGATTTTTATCACTAGTTGCAACTTGCCTCCTCATGCCATTCAGGGACATGTCGACACTTTGGTATAGGGGCATAAAATCCAAACCGAGCAGCATAACAGAGTTTTGTAAGATCACACAAGTCTATTTTTCCAAGGCCCACATGACTATACTACCCATAATTTCCCAGCAAAACATTCTTGAAAATTGACCTCTCATTCAGAAATTGCACTATGCCTCATTGGGAAAAACCATAGTGCCGAAGATCCTCCAAAAAATATTTTTCCGATCAATGGAATGACAATAAATGGGCCCCACTAGCTGAAAACCGGTGCTCCAAATCAAATGCAACTAATGATTTTCCCATCCGAATCCTGGTTTGAGTTTTATTGAGAGTTGCAACTTGCCTACTCAAGCCATTCAAGGACATTTAAAGGTATGACAAGGAAATGTTTTGGCATAGGTCTAGGTCTAGGTATGGAAATGCAAGAAAAGTCAAAGCAATGCAAGCCAAGGAAAGACATGACAAGGATAAGAAAAGCTATATATGGAAAGGTAGGGAAAGGTCTAGGCCTAGGTCTAGGTCTAGGTAAATTCTATTAATTATGATAATCCATGTTTCACAACTATGAAAATACCTTAGATATATGAATAAAGAGATCTTATGTTATGCCATTGAAATTCTCATGCAAGTATTTTTATCTAAGATAGATGGGATAAGAATTAGTATAATTACATGCTTAATTAATCCTTTGATTGTAATTTTTATGTATTGAAGGTTCATTTAGTACAAGAATTGTTTTTTTAGGCAAAAAGTAAGGTATGATACATGAATGCCATTAATTTTTTATTAAATTAACTTAATGAATGCCTTGGCATGGCATGCCATGCCTTTCATTCCCAAGCCATGGCATGGCAAGGAAAGGCATGGATTGGAAAGGCAAGGAAAGGCAAGGCAAGGCATGACATGGCAAGGCAAGGCAAGGCATGACATGGCATGGCATGGCAAGGAAAGGCATGGCATGTGAAGGAAAGGAAAGGCATGGCATGGCATGGCAAGGAAAGGCATGGCATGTGAAGGAAAGGAAAGGCATGGCATGGAAAGACGTTTGAAGGTACGATAATGCATGGCATGGCAAGGAAAAGGCATGGCATGACAAGCCAAAGGCATGGAAAGGCAAGGCATGGCATGACATGCAATGGCAAGGAAAGGAAAGGCATGGAATGGAATGACATGTGAAGGAAATGAAAAGGCATGGCATGGCATGCAATGGAAAGGAAAGGAAAGGCATGGAATGGCATGACATGTGAAGGCAAGGCAAGACATAGTATGGCATGGAAAGTGAAGGAAAGGAAAGTCATGGAATGGGAAGGCAAGGCAATGCATGGCATGGAAAGGATTGGCAAGGCATGGCATGCCATGGAAAGGTAAGGCAATGCATGGCATGTGCAAGATACCAGATATATAAAATATGCAGAACAGAAACAAAATGCTAGAAATGACAAAATAATGATAAAATACCCATCATAAT
>JZKD02S1679138.1:675620-693862 GCA_000966675.3 Picea glauca
GGTCTTCTTACATCCGCCTTATTCTATTTTATTGAAAGGTCTTATTAATATTGACCTTTATTACATCCGAATACATTGATCTACCTATGTGCGGGTTAGGACCTTAACAACATGGCAAGGCAAGCCAAGGCATGGCATGGCATGGCAAGGCATGGAATGGCATGGAAATGCTTGGCATTGCTGTCACTTGTCTTTCCATGCCTTTCCATGCCATTCCTTGCCATGCCATGCCTTTCCATTCCATTCCTTTCCTTGTCATGCCATGTCATTCCATGTGATGCAGGATCATCGCCATCAACATTAAAGAGGCTAGGAGGAGGAAAAATCAATACCCAACACGCGGATTTGAAGTTGTTTTTGAATTCCAAGGAGGAGCACATCTTTCCTTTTTGAAAGGATTGTATTTAAAGCTTTAAATGTTTTGAGGCTTGAGCCATCAAATAAGGCTGCCAAGGATTGTAATTTTTTAAATTAGGAGATAAGGTTGTACACATATTGAGTATCGAATCAAATCTGAATGTAATCACCATTCAATGTAATAGTCCTTAGTAAATGGATGAATTAACTGTGATAGGATAGCTCTAAGGTAGTTTGGAGGGAAGGCTTGAGAAGCCCCTCGTTGTATAAATATATGTATTGTATGCCCAAATGAGGTTGTTGAATATTGTAGTTGTTGATGAATTTTATTGTTATTGTTAAGAGAGATGTTGAAGATTATGAGGAGTTGCAAAGAACTGTATGAGTCCATGTACATATTTTACTGAACAAATACAAGTAGATATGTTTGATTCCAATTGTATGGTGTTGCGTTCATCTGAGTTATTTGAGTACAAGTGATGTTTCTTTATGCTCTCTGTGTTTTATCTGTTTATGTATCTTTTATGCATGAATATGTTTTTCATGGTTAAGTTTGGAAACATTTGATGTTTTTGTAAGTTTCACTTGTTTTCTCTTTTGAGATTCCTAGTGAAAGGAGTGCACAAAGCCCACAAAGAGTGCATACACTGAGTCGATATAGACTTAGAAGCTCAGAAGAGATAATGTGAATTTACAATCGAAGTGCAAAGAGTGCATAGTTGTTCAAAGGAGATCAAAGATTTGAGATGACCCATGCAAGGAGTGCATCGGGCCAACACTTTCTTTAAGTGTTGAAGAAGTTTCAGAGGAGACAAACACAAGGAGTGCATGGGGATATTTTCTTCAAAAATATTTAAGCCTAAGGGTTTCTCAGAAATATCTAAGTCTGAAATTCATCAGAAGTTTCAGGGATGCAAGGAATGCACCAAAGGTTCATAAACCTCAGAGGAACAAAGCTCATAAGAGATAGCGAGTATAAAAGTTCCATATGAGGGACTTAGAAAATTTCTAAGTCTAGAGCTTTAAAGTATCAGAGGAGCGCACATGGGGTGCCCAAGATTCTATTTATCTCGCACAAACAAAGCTCAGGAAGGATAGATGTTATAGCAAGATTTGCCTCACCCCATGCATTCTTGCACATAAGGCCTTTTTCCATTTGCCTATGCAGACTTGTCATCCCTTTTAGCAAATCCCATAGCTAAAAATACAATTTTTTGACATATACGCACCTTTCCTACTATACATCATGCATATATGCAGGTTGCACCACTACAACCCACGTACATCGAGAAATGTGCCCAAAATTGAAAAATAGTGTCGGGTGTCCATGTAACAATAGGAGATCAATGATCCTTGGCCTTCCATATACTGGAAATGTTCTGACTCAGCCCTTAAGTTCCACTTGAAGGATATAAATGGGCCAATTCTGAGCTATGGAAAAGAGGATAAATAATTCAACTTTGAGAGAAAAGTTACTCTGGAGGAATTATTCACTTCACATTGTGTCTGCATCCCTTTGTCCTTTAAGTCTGAACACATTGTTCAACCCCAAAGCTCTTCTCTTATTGATAGATAATTTCATTGTATCTCTTATATGAGCTTGCCTTTGGTGGAGGATTGAAGTGGTGGAGGCCCAACTGGAAGGAACTTAGTTTTTCAGTTCTGAACCATGCTGACATGGAAGTCTGTAACTTATTCACTTCTATTGATTACATCTTAATATAAATACTCTTTTCTTGTCCAATTGATATCTTGCAAATATTTGAATTATTATTCCATCGGCGTATTTTTTAATGAATGTTAATGGATTATGCTATTGAATGTGATAACATCATATATTATCACCATATGCTTGTTTTTCTTGGTTGTTGAGGACTAGTTGTAGGTATATTGCTTTGGGTAGGCATTTTATCTTGTCTTGCTAGCATATTTTTTTATATAGCGTACTTGAGAATAGAGTTGATTTCTGCAGTCATTTCTGTCTGTTGTGGTTTTCCCCTAGCAATAGAGAGATTTTCCTCGTAACATAATTGGAGACCATACTGGGGATTAAATCTTCTTTCTTGGGGTTTGGAGTGTTTTTCTCCTTATATTTCTCTTGTTCATATTGAGTTTCTTGTCGTATGATTTCTTGACAACCTTTTTTCACTCTGGGTCTGAGTCTTTCAACCTTCTGCTTAGCCTAGCTGTGTTTTTGACACATTTATGTGGTTTTTTGCTTGATAATTGCGTACATACGATTGTTGTCCTTTTGCAAGCTGCGTAGATGCACAATTTTCCCTTGAATAGTCACGTACATCAACCTTTGTTGCTTGTTTGTTGGGTTAGGTGGTTGTTGGGTAGGTTTTGATGATTGCTGAGTCTTCTTGGGTCTATGTAGTGACTATTAAGTGTCTGTGGGATGACGAGAAACCTGTCTTTGGTTGAATTTTTGGGCGGTGCCTTTCTCATCATCTGTTCATTTTGATTTTCCTTGCACCTTGGGCTGGGTATTTTTCTCCTTGATATCCTACTTGGGTTGTCTCTGTCTATACACAATAGAGTCTTTATATATCAAGTTGCTGTTCAGTCCATTCATTTTCATTTTTATTATATTGAAAATACAAAAATATTAGGCATTTTACATTGATTTCCTTTTTGATCTCTTGAGTCTTTGTCATTTATCTTAGTGCATGTAAGGAAAGATTGCATTTTTATTTAGAATTGCAGAATTGAATTGAAAATTACATTTTTAGGAAGCATATCATTCTATTGAAAATTGAAGTTAGGACTTTGCATTGTTTTCATATTCATTTACTTTACTTGCTAATTCATAACATCACTAGTTTCACGACTGCACCTTTTGAGTAAGGATGGCCATTAAAATTAACGCTATAATTTAAAATTGATTAGTAACAATTTTATTTTCTAGGGTGCACAAACTAGCTTAGGATTTAGTGCCTTGGAATAGGATTTTATGAGTAAACTTCTCCAAGGCTATTAAATAAACATATTTGTATGACTAAGGGAGTGGAGAAATCCATTGTATAATTGGTAATATCAGAAGGCTCTGCTTACATTAGAGTTAATCACGAGGTCACGCGAGGTCGGTTGAAGGGATATCCCCCCAATACCTTCTTAGCATCAGAGATATTTCTAGGGATCTATTCATATCTGGGAATCTTGCTAGTGCCCTTAGCCCTGTGAGAGGTGATGATTTCAAGGTTTTAGGATTTTCTACCCTCCCCATACGATGGACCTGACTTACGACTGATCGCCTATGCATAAGTTATACCATGGTTTCTTAGTTTCTTGACTTAGGTTCCACATAGGTTACTTGCAGGGGTTATTTTGTAGGTACTCTAGGTCAGATAAGGGTCGTAAAGCACACAACCTTTATGGAGGATTACCTCTACGGGGGGATATGACCGACTAGTTGTTAAGACCACGAGGTCCCTTATAACTGATTCAGTTACCTCCGATCTTTAGTAGGGAGTCTCAGGCTCCTCTTGGGAGAGACATACCTACTTTAGGGAGGGAGGCCCCTTTCAGTCACTTTATCCTGTGTGTGTGCATATTATCCATTTTATTATTTTTGGTGTGCTATTTTATTACTATTTGGCTGTAGGATTTGTTTTTATATCTAGAGTTTTAAGTCATCGTGGAGTTAGACCAGCTTCCCTGCTGGTATCGTCGCTTGTTACAGTTACCACCGGATTTCGAGTCTTTGCCTTCTAAAAGGCCTAGAGTTATTAAACATGGTACATACACCTCCACTTATCAGACTTGTGATTCTACAAAGATGAGTACTGAACCGAGTCATCAAAATACTAGGAGCCCCTCGACTCCCACACCTACTATAGTTAATGGCACCCCTTCAACCCCTGCAACCATAATGGTTTTAGTGTCGGAGGCACCTATCATCACTGCTTCCTGTCCTATAGTGAATGCTCAACCTATTGCCATGAACTCATTTGGGTCTCTTGGTCACTCACCGGGATATAATGTTCAATCCATCCCAATGTCCTCTAGTCCTTTTTCCGATGGTATGCCGAATTTTACTTTGCAGTTTTCAAACTCCATCCCAACTGCTGGCCCTAATGCTAGCATTGGACTTGGGGGCACAACTCCTCCTTATACTCTATTTTAGTTTGGTGGCTCTCATATCCCTCAAATGAATCCTAACATGGGAGACATTCCTTATTTTAACCCCGGGTCTAATCCTATTTCTTTTGGGTGGAGTAACCAACCTGGCGAACAAACTTCTGCTCAAGTTCTATCCTATACCCTCACCTCCTCAGTGCTGATTTGGACCAACACATTTGGAATGATGAATCCACCTTTATCCTCCAGATTCACACCTCAAGGAGGTCAGTTTCACACCTTGGGCAACCCCCAACCTAGAACCACTCTGACTCAAGGTAGTTTTTATAACCCCCATCAGAAAATTCCTACTCGAATGATGCCCAACCAAGCTCTTATGAATCAGCCCAGAGGATGGTCTTACAATCCTGGACAGGGCCATGGTGCTTACCAGAACCCTGGATGGGATGTGATTCCCCAAACAAAATCTTTCCAAGGAGCTGGGCAAGATGTTGCAACCCTATCTCCCTTTTCTGTCCATGCTCAACCTGCTAGACTTGTCTAAGTTGATGAAAAAACCTGTGTGTCATGATCCTACATGGCCCCCCATTCCCACCAAGCTTCCTTCAGAAATTCCAAAATTCGAAGGAAAGAATGACGAGGAACTTGGTGATCAAATTACCACCTTTCACTTATGGTGCTCTTCGAATTCCCTTAACGATGATTACATTTGGTTAATATTATTTCAACGCAGCCTCATAGGAGTTGCCATGAAATGGTATATAAAGATACCTAGGGGGGCATACATGACTTTTAGTCAGATGGTGCTAGTCTTCCTTACCACTTCTAGGAAAGTCAGTTCATTATGATACTGCCCTAGAAATTATGTCAACCTTACACTAGGACAAATCCACTCACATCTCGGATCACATCTAGGAGTGGCATAGACAAAAGAGGTTGATCAAGACCTATATAACCCCATATTTCCTATTAGAATGGTTCCTTAAGTCCTTACATCCTCCTATTTCGAAGGATGTTGCTACATCTAGGGTTACATCTGAGGAAGAAGCAATATTCAAATCCCATCAGTTAGATCTTATATATGCTCAATATGGGATGCTATACGAGATTCTTTCGGACGCACTGAGGTAAAAATATGACCCTAGACAAAATCTTGGACCTCATGCCGATGGCATTGTAGGATCCACCAATGTGAAATCCACAGACTCAGTGACAAGCCATTTGAAATAATTGTCTCTAACCCAGTCTGTAGGAGGGCCAACTTCATCTATGTCTTCCAATCCCACTCAGTTGATGGATGTACATTCCGTGCAATTGTCGATCGACCCAAATGGTAACCAACAACCAGCAGGAATAAGAAGAAACGATTTAATAATAATCGTAAGGGTGGGAAGAATAATAATAAACCCAAGGACAATGTTAATAATGAGAGGATGAATAATAA
The DNA here is from genome assembly GCA_000966675.3 of Picea glauca. NCBI lineage: Eukaryota > Viridiplantae > Streptophyta > Pinopsida > Pinales > Pinaceae > Picea > Picea glauca. Next base: position 681,505 of record JZKD02S1679138.1, read on the forward strand.
TGCTAGTGAGGGAAAGAAAGAAAGGCATAAGGTGAAATTTCCCTGTAAGCTTTGTACAAATGATCATCTTACTCATTTATTCCCCAAACTTGTGGAAGCTGTGAGGCTCTTATCTATACCTCCCTTCATGCTAACGAATCCTTTTCCACATAACCAACACATGGCCTCGAGCTCCTCAAATGCTAGAAATGTGGCCAGTGGAAGTCAAAACCTACCGACATAAGATGGTGACCGTTTATGCATAAATATGGTCAATTCTCAGGTTAATGTAGCCACCCGATCTCATGATTACAGTTCTTCCCAAAATGTACCTGGTCTAGAATCTCTTCCTCCTCTGGAGACACCTTTGCAGATAAAAAAACAAGAGCCATTGCCTCATATTCTAAAAGGAGTACTTAAGCACTCTACCCACAATCCAAATGCTATATCTGCCCATAATTACTTTATTGTTGAGGACCTGGGTCAAACCCCTTGTGCGATGTCGGCCCTGGAGGTACTCCAGACATGTCCCTCACAGAGGAATGCCTTGCTATCTATGTTAGAGCTCTAGAGCCCAATGGCTCGAAAGTTATCAAGTTTGACGTCAAATATGCGAAGCCTCGCTTTCCTTACCATGTGGCATTCCAAATCCACGTGGGGTACTCAAAGTATACCATCAAGCGTATGGTTGTTGATGAAGTCACTACAACATGTGTGATGTCCCTCATCTGTTGGAAATCTCTCAGATCTTCGACTCTCTCTCAATCTCCGACCATGTTGACTACTTTTGACGGTCGTTCCTTCCACCCTCATAGTATTATTCCTACCTTTCTGGTCCAGCTAGGTGGGAAGATAGTAGAGGTGGATGTCGAGGTGGTTGATGCACCCCTTAATTATAACTTGTTACTAGGATGCAATTGGACTTATGCTATGACTGTTGTCATATCATTCATCTTCCACACTCTTTGTTTTCCTCATGATGGGAAGATCATGACAGTTGACCAGTTATCCTTTGCGTATGCTAGCCCTAATGCATTTACTGAACCATTGATCCCTGTGGTCGAAAATTCTCAGCCAACAACTGAGAATATCAATGTCGGAATGTATTCATCCCTTATGGGTATCTTCGACTTCATGGCATCGCTTCACCATGTTTACGCCATGTCCAGTAGGCCCATTTCATCAGAGAGGTCCGTTCCTTTCTTCACTTCCTATTTTAATGATCTTCGGACCCTACCTTCCTCGACTTCGTCTTGTAAAGGTAAGTCGCATGCTGGAATGGCCATGCTACTATCGACATCAAAGATAGCGTATCAAGTTGTTATTGACTCATCCACTGATCTCGATCCTATTAGCTCATCGATAGATGAGGAGGATCCTATTCTTAAGCCCATGTGGGCCACTTCATTGTCTTGTTAACATGACTGCCTCAATGAGACTTTGCTCTCAGACGAAGCTATCATTGAAGCCATGAATGGTTCTGACAAACCTTGGGATGATATGCATCATCTCTCTTATTTTCTACTAGAGCTTGCTAGAATTGAACAAGATGAAATTCGATCTACTTTGAGTGAGATAATCGGTCATGCCGTAGTTCCACTTGATACACACGACACATATGCCGAAGGAAATATGGCGAGTATCTCTCCTACCATCATGAACGACCTTCAAACTTTGAATTTTCCTCAGCATCTCTTGCAAGATGACCAACGACGTGTACGATACCAAGCTAAAAATTACATTATCGTCGGTGACACTTTGTATTGTCGAGGAGTAGACAATATCCTACTTCATTGTTTAACTCATGAAGAAGATGAGTCAGCTCTAAACGATTGCCACCGTGGGGCTTGTGGTGGTCATCTATCCGGGCTTGCGACAACCTAGAAAATTTTGCAAGCCGGTTATTTTTGGCCATCTATCTTTAAATATTGTGTTGAAGCGGTTAAGAAGTGTCACCCCTACCAGGTGTTCACTCAAAAAATGCACTCACATCCAGTCCCTCTCCATCCAGTCATTACCGTCTGTTCGTTCACCAAGTGGGGGGTGGAATTTGTGGATTGAAACCCAACTTTGGCTGGGGGGCATCAACATATTATCGTGGCCATATAATACTTTACTAAGTGGGACAATGCAATGCCTACAGTTAAATCTGACGGGAAGACTACCGCCTTCTTCATATTCAATCAAATTATCGTCAGGTTTGGTATCCCGAGTGAGATTGTCACTGATCATGGAAGTCAATTTCAAAATGAAATGATGGAAGAGATAGAATCCAAGCTGGGGTTTAAGCATGGTCATTCTTCCCCTTACTACCCCTAGGAAAATGGATAGGTAGAGGCCCTCAAGAAGTCTCTCAAGACCATTTTGCAAAAAACTGTCAGCGAGAACAAATGTGACTGGCATATTATGCTATATTTTGCACTCTGGGCATACCGAACCTCGGTCAAGACTGCCACCAGATTTTCTCCTTTCCAGTTAGTACACGGTGTGGATTCAATATTATCGATTGAATGCGAAATCCCTTCTCTTATATTGGAAATCACGCTCCTCCTTGACACTTTCGATCTCAAGCGATGCCTCGTACACCTAGAGAGCCTTGACGAGCATCATCAAGATGCATCTACGGATATCGAGGTGAATAAAATATGTGTCAAGGTCCAATATGATAAGTCTGTCTATTCTCGGTTGAATCCTGAGAGTGACTTGGTCCTTTTATATGATCAAGCCAAAGAGTTTGGGGCAGGAAAGTTCAAACACATGAGGCATGGTCTCTATATTGTGTGACGTGTCTTAGAAAAAGGAGCCTATGATTTAGAATATTATGAAGGGAATATGCTGGCCGAGCACAGGAATGGGATCTACTTGAAAATATATTATGCTTGAGCCCAAAACTTGGGCGTAACTCTTTGTATACTAATGTAATTTAGTGTATATACATTTTCCCTTTCTTTTTTGTCTTCATATTGCTTATTGAGTTTTCCCTTGGTTGGAATATGTCAATAGAGTCTTCGGTCTACTTAGGATTCGCAGATGGAGCCAGTCGTCATACATAGAACTTGACTTCTGCCTCTTGGGTGGTTTACTCACTCGAGGGTATACTGGTGTCTTTAGGTGGTGTATGCCTAGAGCCATCCATGAATAATGTGGCCGAATATAGAGTCATTATAGAACTTTTGCACAATTCCATTTCACATGGTATTCACTCTTTGGAGGTTCGCTTGGATTCCTAGTTAGTAGTATGTCAGTTGAATGGCAGTTACTGTGTGCGCGATCCTACAGTGCTTCGATGATTCCTATGAGTACACCTTTTAGAACGACAGTTTGATTTTATTACTTATCATCACATACCTAGGAGTTCTAATTATGTATCCGATGCTTATGATAATTTCGTTTTAGATTGGCATTTGTCACATAAATAAAGAAAATAAAACAATCTCATCAATGTACACATTGTAATATAAGTAAAGTTGAAGAACCCTATTTTATATATATTTAAAAAAAAATATGATGTTTATAGTAAAAAATTGGCTCCAACACCCTTAATGCACATATACAATCGATAATAAAAAATACATGACATCTACGCCTGTGGCACCAGATGCATGTCATGATAACAAACTATGACATTTGCGAGATGCCGAAAGAGTCGCACCCAAGATCTAGGCACACCAACCACCTGCCACTGCACGGATTCCGACAGATCCTCTACCTGAACCATCCAAATTGTATATGTCAAATGAGACAGGTTTCCCTGGATGTTTTGAAGGATTCTCTCTGCTTCCCCTCTCGCCGCCTCATCTCCCCGGTGCCTTTGACGATGTCGTGGAAGCCTGTCCGACCGTCACTGACCTACGTCTGCATCACAGAAGTGTCTAGTTAGTACTTAAACATCATCCATTTTTTTTGTTTTACCATACAAAAATACAAAAAAATGAAATATTTAAAAACTTTGACATACCTATGTCCCCATAGGCGGTCCCTGGTGGCAATGGTATGTTAGGGTCCCCTCTGAAGTCGATCCCTACATAAGGGTAGTCATCTAGAGCAATGACATGTCGTCTCCACCAATAAAATAAATCATTGTTGTAGGGTTTGAGCACCCTACCTCCCCCCTTCCGTCTCATCACCTTGGTCCAGCGTGCCATGGATGGATCGCGAGGTCCTCGAGGAATGATCTTGACTCCAGGTCCCAAACTTAGAACCTGCTCGAAGAAAAATATACACAAGCTAGATGCAAACCTGAATTTACTCTTGTCACCGTATTTTCATTCTGTCAATTGTCTCTTCATATTAGCCAGTAGTGAGGTGCACCAATCGTACACCGTGGGTCACAAAAAATCTACAGAATAGAACATGAGCGGCCTCGATACCCGGAGAAATGAAGCTGACCCTGTGATTTGGGTCAAAATGAGGACAACAATTTTGAGGCTTAGATTGTTGATCGCTCAGATGGGGAGTTGACTCCTGACCTTCTAGGTCCCTGCTATACAATGAGCATCTATGTACTCTTCTATCTTCATACCACTCCCAGATCCCTGACCTTTGAGGTTCACCACCTCACCTCGATGCGACAACCCAGTCAAGAAATATATATCCTCAACTATAATCCTTAATGGTTTCCCATGAAGGTTGAAGGTCTCATTGTCTGGATCCTAGTAATCCACGAGCAATTCTAGCAACCTCACTTGGGCCCTCATCCCTTTGAGTGCCCAAAATTTGTACAAACCGCATCTTTTCAAGGCCATTTGGGCCCACAAATCTCTTTCCACAACAACATCTACCTCCTCGTGTTCCCTTTCCCTCCATTCTAGCACCATCCTACCAGAGAAACATCAATTTTTGAGTTAGCAACCATCAAAAAAATTGTTTACAGACTTGTACGCGGGCTGCAACATTCACAGTCACGCATAGGTCTAAGTACACACAATATGTAATTTACATAGTCACGTATAACCTCGCGTATACACGACCCAATGAGTGGTAGCCCGCGTACATCTAAATACCTAATTTGCGCCTTAAATAACTCAAAATTTGAAACCTAAATAAAAAATGTAATCCACTAGAAAGGAAGAGGAGGGGAAGAGGAATTACCTGGTCCAAACGGTCTTTGATTCCATCACTCGATGCTCCTACAATCACTAGTTGAAGATCGGAGGTAATTTAGTCCAAAATTCACTATTTCGGTAAAAAAGTGAAATGACATAGTAAAATTTAGTTTTTGTTACTATTTATGGCAGTTTTTACCCTCTTTACATAGTTTCAGATCGTATTTTCGCCTAATGAACTAATACAACAGTGGATTGAGTTGGTTTTTGTAGTTTTCGCCAGGGATTCTTGCGGTTTTTAGCATTATGTTGACCGTTCGTAACTACATACATGTATTTTCACTACCCAACATATAGGATAGGTATCCATTCCATCATGCACACTTTCATTGTCCTATAAATTTCACTTATATGCCTTAGGTACGAATCCATTTGATAGTGACATAGAACCCTCCTTCTTCTACAAGACATGTCGTTATTAAATGGTAGAGACTTACCAAACATGGGTACCCTAGTTAGATCCTCTGCTTAATTTGGTGCCCATGCATAGATTTTTTCCGTAGGACCGGGATTCCCTTATAGCTAATACATGACTTTATGCTGAGGCTCATTTCTCACTCATAAACATGCTGACCTATACCTAGAGGAATCCCAGACGATATTGATTTAAGCTCTTTTCCAACTCATTTTCAAAAAGTGAAAAGATTGCCGAGTGAACTTGTCTCTTTCACGCTCATAAATTGGATTTGAAAGGACGTCTATTTGGTACAATTTTATCCCTTTTGCACACCAAGTAGACTAATATTATGAAAAATTACATTTTTTGGCATTAAGTTGTGATCACATCTCATGCCCTGGCTTGTAGTATTGAGCCTATAGCCGGTTCTCACTTTACGTTATAAACCATTTGCCTCAATGGTTTTTCATCCTCAACCAAACATAGCCTCATTTATATCCTTTGCAACTTGACACCCTATACCCAGGAGGGAACATTCCCCCGAGTGTCAATCTCCCACATGCACCTCCTTGCATTGAGAATAGGTATGTTGCACTACTGGAACTAGTTTGCTTACTTGTGATACTTGTTTCCTCCTCTGTATCATAGCATTCATTTGACTATGAAAAAAAAAAAGACGGGTGAGAAGGGAGTATTATCTTATATTAGCAGAAGTCGTGTCACCTTTGAACATAGCACAAAGTTATTGATTCCACTTGTCATCATAATTTTGGGTTTAACATGGCCTTAAGAAGCTGTGATCGAGAGAGTTTTCTCCCCCGTTTGGTTACTCTTCCAGTCCCTATGGAGAATTTGATTGATGCCTCCTGCATCTCATGGTTTCATCATTGAGTCTATGCTACTAGAGTCTTCCATATGTCTCATGCTCTTGTTCAAAGGATGTCTATCAACCTGTGTCGGCCATTCCTCATAACTCTTGAATTTGCATGTCAACCATACCCTTAGTTTGTCTCAGAATCACATGAATCTGTAGTCCTATTACACACCCCGGTCCTACTTTCCTCATTGGTAGGTAACCTTGAACCTAGCAATTGACATTTCATCATTGGTCGTTGACTGGGTGGTCTCCCTTGTGTTCGACGAAAAGACATCTATTCACACATTGGGATTTGTGCAGTGTCTTGGATGCCATTAGCCTTATTGGTGGTTTCCTCACCTTTCTCAACAGTTTTCCTCATTGGATGCTATTCAGAGGGTCTTTTTCGTGTACCTCTTGCACTTGGACCACACAAAACACGCACATGGTCGATGGTTTGTGAACATGTTCTTCGTCCGATTTCCTCCAAATCATCAAGCTCCTACTTTGTACCTCATGCAGAATGATGAGAGTTTCCTTAATGCTCTCCTTTCAGTGGGTCTCCTTCCATCGAATCCAGCTCATCTATTCTAGAAACAATACCTAGATTCCTATGAGTACCTAGAAGCTTGCAGTCATTAGTGGTAGGTTCTCCCTCCATCGACTGTTGGGAATACATCAATGTCTCATGATCGATGGATTCTTCAAGTGTTCGACCTCGACTCCTTTATTCATACTTGTAAGAATGTACTTTGTTCCTTGATACCTACTTTCATCATCGATAGGATGTCTCACATTTTTTAACGGTATACCTCAATGACCAGTAATCAAATGAAGTCTCGTTGTGTTCGACCTCAACCCCTTTATTCACACGATGTAGACTTGCACCTTTGGCGGATTGTGTCGAAGACTTGAATACATCAGTATGTAGCCACAACTTTCCTGAGTTGTTTCTTCCTTTTCATTGAACCAGTACCCGTGTGACTTCAGTGATCATGGGAGATCAAATTGTACTCCATTGTATACATATATCTTCAGATTGATTTTGAGACTGGTTCTATTGGGCCTTGTTTGTGACTATGACAACTTTTGGCATGTAACCTCATTTGTATTTGCCTATTCACGGCCACAGAAAATTGTTTGGTATATTTTCACATGGATTTGTAGTGTAATTCAAATTGGTAGCCATGTATGCAAAGTTAGTACAGATTGTAATGAGAAACTATTTCTTCCAGCTGGGTCCCCATTACTCCACTTATGGGTTTCTATAATGTATTTTGGCCATCGCAGATAATCCTCTGACCTCACACATTAGGGGGAATCTGTTATAGAAATATTTACCTCACCCTATGCAATATTGCACAAAAGGCCTTTTTCCATTTCCCTATGCAGACTTGTCATCCCTTTTTGCAAATCCCAGAGCTAAAAATACAATTTTTCCACATATACACACCTTGCCTACTATACAACATGCGTATACGCAGGTTGCACCACTACATCCCTTGTACATCGAGAAATGTGCCCAAAATTGAAAAATAGTGTCGGGTTTCCATGTCAGGACAAGAGATCAATGATCCTTGGCCTTCCATATACCGAAAACGTTTCGAATTGACCCTTCAGTTCCACTTGAATACTATAAATGGGCCAATTCTGAGCTATGGAAAAGAGGAGAAAGAATTCAACTTTGAGAGAAAAGTTGCTCTGGAGGAATTATTCACTTCATATTGAGTCTGCATCCCTTTTTCCTTTAAGTCTGAACACATTGTTCAGCTCCCAAGTCCCGAAAAACATCCTAGCCGTCGATCTAAGAGGGAACACATGGAGGCAGGAGAACTTGTTCAACATTTAGGCATCGAGAGATATAAAGTGTTGTGTTTTTTTATGACCAATGGAAATCCATGAATCCCGAAAGGAATTGATCTGGACCATCCATTTGATCAAATCTTGTGGACCGTCGATCTAAGACTCGTCGAAAGTGCTTTTCGGTGATCCGAGAAAGTTGTGGAAAAAATACGACGTGAATAAAATCGTTGAAGCCAGAAATATATAATATGGGCCATTGATCTCAGAGCTCATTGTGGATAGTCGATCTAGCTGCCTAGTGTTCGACAGTTCAAGGAATTTGTGTTAAGAGATAAGAAGAACCAAAAGTCCTGAAGTCCTGAAAATTTTGGGGTTTAAAGCTTTGGCCCACGGTTTTGGCCCTCGGTCTCCGGGGAAGTTTTGTAAGCCCTCAGGGAGTCCCAAAAACAAGAATTACACTCGGGAATAAGGTTTAAGGACCTATGCATTAATATTTTGGGTTCGAAGGGAGTCTACGATCTAATTTAAGCTCTTGACTAGAACGATCCTAGACTGAGAGGTCGTGCAGACCAGGTTGAGGGAGGGGGTCTGAATCAGGTGGTATCAGAGCCATAATTAAGCTCTGTGTGAAGAAAATTTGGAACCATGCCACCAATAAGACGCAAGGATAGACCTGTAGCAAATCCATACATGGAATTAGAAATGAGGCAACTTCATGTGAGATTAGATTCCATGGAGATAACACAGAGAAGAGAACCTATTGTTGGTGACATCAACGAACCTGAGAGTGAAGAGATGGAAGTAGAAGAAGTTGCAGAAGGAGATGCTGTAGAGGAACATTTGTTGCAATAATGAGAGCCAGACAAAAAATTGAAATCCCAATGTGTGAAGGCAACTTGGATGTTGAGGAGTTGTTGGATTGGATAAGAGCCTTAGACAAGTACTTTGATTATGAAGATATCAAGGATGAAAATAAGGTGAAGCATATTGTTACCAAACTAAAGGGACATGCAATGCTATGGTTTGATGAATTGCAAGATGACAGAAGGAGAAAAGGTGAGAAAAAGACCAAAAATTGGGATAGGATGGTAGCTAAATTGAAAGATAAGTTCATACCCAAAGACTATCAAATCAATCTGTTCAGGATATTGCATAACTTGAGACATAAGGGTTTGTCAGTGAAGGAATACACTGAGGAGTTTTACAGATTGAAAATTAGAGCAAGACATCGTGAGAGTAATGGGGAAAAGGTTGCCAGGTATATTAATGGTCTGAGATATGAAATATAAGAGGAAATCAACATGATGACCATGCGAATGGTGGAAGATGATTATCAATCAACACTAAAGGCAGAGGAGAAGTTGGTCAGGAAACAAAGACAATGAAACAAATGAAAGAGTCCAAGTAGAGGCAAGGGAACTATCTGAGAGAAGTTCCAAAAACCCAAACTTGAAGCAGGAAAGTCTCACAGTCATACAAAAATAGGAGGACTTTCCATAGGTGGACAACATGGTGGAAGAATCTCTTTTTCTCGAGGAAGAGGAAGAGGTAGAGGAGGAGAAGTGAGATGCTATACCTGTGGAAATATGGGTCATATGTCTTGGGAATGTCTTGAGAGGAAAAAGAAAGAAGGAGGTGGATAAGCTCACATTTATGAAGCTCAAAGAAGGAATGCTGAGACATAAGCAACAAAATATGGAAGTCCCTCATGAAGAGTTAAATTTTCTTAAAGCTTGAGAAAGAAGCAAAAGAGCCAGTTTAGAGGAACAATATGTCTAGGACTACTTGCAAGAACAAATACATCGTGTGCAAGGTGATTATAGACAGTGGGAGCACTGATAATTTGGTATCCACATAAATGGTCGAAAATATGGAGTTGGAGACAACTGCACATTTGAACCCGTACACAGTATTGTGGTTGCAGAAGGGACACCAAGTCATGGTAAGTCAACAATGTAATGTTGAATTCAATATAAGAGGTTATTAAGATGAGATTTTGTGTGATGTAATCCCCATGGACGTTTTTCATGTTCTGTTGGGAAGACCGTTGAAATTTGACAGAAATGTCATACATGATGGGAGAAAAAATACTTACACCCTTGAGAAGAATGTTCATACACATATGTTGCTACCAATGGAGGATAAGAAATTGAAAGAGGAATCTATCCCAAGCATACTTCTCATGAGTGGGACGACACTCTTGAATGAAGTCAATAAGGAACAAGAGATGTAGTTTGTTGTGGTGAGAAATCCCAGAGTCATCCTTACAAGTACTTATGTGGATGATCTGCATGTAGAAATTCATGTACTGCTGGATACTTTTGTTGATATTGTGGTGGATGAGTTACCTTACTCTTTGCCACCCATTAAGATTATTAGTCATCACATTGACCTTATTCCAGGAGAAAGTTTTCCAAACAAAGCAACATATATGTTGACACCTCAAGAGAATGAAGAGGTAAAAAATCAAGTCCAAGATTTGTTGGATAAGGGTTTGGTCAAAGAAAGTTTGAGTCCATGTGCAGTACCAACTGTGTTGAGTCCAAAGAAACATGGAGGTTGGAGAATGTGCACAGATTCTAGAGCCACCAACAAGATTACCATCATATATAGATTCCCTTTACCCATAATGGATGATTTGATGGATTGCTTGAGTGGAGCAAATTATTTTTCCAAGATAGACTTGAAGAGTGGCTATCATCAGATAAAAATGAGAGAAGGAGATGAATGGAAGACATCATTCAAGACAAATGAAGGGTTGCATGAATGGCTTGTTATTCCATTTGTCTTAACAAATGCACCAAGCAAATTCATGAGATTGATGAATGAAGTACTCAAAGACTTCATAGGTAAGTTTGTAATTGTGTACTTGGATGATATCCTAGTCTTCAATAAAACTGAAGAAGAGCACTTAAGGAATTTGAGATTAGTGATGAGAAGGTTGCAACATGAGAAGTTGTTGATAAATCTAAAGAAATGTTCTTTCATGAAGACATAACTCATATTCTTGGGTTTTGTGATCTCTTCAAATGAATTGAATATGGATCTAGAGAAGGTGAGGGCAATCAAAGAATGACCTTCTCCAAGAAGCATATTTGAGGTAAGAAGCTTCCATGGATTAGAAAGTTTTTACAGGAAATTCATTAGGAATTTCAGTGGAATTTTTGCACCTATGCTAAACACTATAAACAAAAAAGATAAGTATTTTAATTGGATAGAGGAAGATGAAAAAACCTTCAGAGTATTGAAGGAGAAGATAATAGAACAACCCATTCTAGTTATGCCATATTTCAAGAAGATATTTCAAGTGAGGTATGATGCCAGTGGAGTAGCTATTGGTGCAGTCTTGAGCCAAGACAATAAGCCTGTTTCTTAAATGAGTGAGAAACTAAATGACACTAAGAGAAAATATTCAACATATGATAAAGAGTTTTATGATGTAATACAAGCTCTAAAAAAGTGGAGGCACTATCTCATCCCAAAGTAGTTTGTCTTGTACAATGATGATCAATCTTTACAATTCATAACTAGACAAGAAAAGTTGAACCAAAGACATGATAAATGGGTAGAATTCATGCAAAATTTTACCTTTTTTACTAAGCACATTAGTCGTAGCGCTAACAAAGTTGTTGATGCTTTGAGTAGATGATCCGGATTATTTTCGGCACGAAATGAGAGCGGAGATATAACACATAAATATTTAGAGATATTGCAAGAGAGACAACAATATAACAGAGATATAGCAGAAATAACAATATTCACAGATATACAGTAATACACGATTTCTATTAATGAAATAAATGTACAGAGACTATAAAATACAGAGTGAAAGACTCGCTAGAATGGTGGCAGCTTATCTCTGAGAAGAGATGTGATGACTACTCGCATCCGTGAGAAGATGATTATTACAATGAGGCTCTAAGGGCCTTTTTAACATAAGTAAAATCCAAAACCCTAACCCTGGAAGATGAAAAGCCAAAAGGTTTGTGGGCCCCGATCGGGGTAGTTGATACGTCAACTTCCCAGGGGGCGTAACTTTTGCATACGATCTCCGTTTGGGGTGATCAATAGCTCGTTGGAAAGATCTATCCGAGAACTGCAAATTTTGGGTGAGAAACATGATCTATGATCCATGTTGCTCCCCGTTTTCTCAAAAAACATCGTTTAGGGCCTCAAAATGGCCCCGGAAGTTAAAAACTGCTAAAAATAGTAAATTAC
>JZKD02S1679138.1:693912-714150 GCA_000966675.3 Picea glauca
TAGAAGATGTCTGATTATGAAGGAACTTCAAGTGGAGACCATAGGGTTTGAACACCTTAAGGAAATGTATCATGAAGATCCATATTTTAAGGAGGCTTATGAAGCATGTGAGAACCCTTTTCTAAGGGACATGAGTCAGTGGATAGAATATCAAATTCAATATGGATTGTTGTTCTAAGGAAGCCAACTCAATATTCCAAAATGCTCAATGAGAGATAACTTATTGAAAGAGAAAAACAGTGGAGGATTGGCTGGACATTTCGACCATGACAAGACTTATGCACAACTGATTTCTTCATACCATTGACTAGGTATGAGATTTGATGTGAAGAAATTTGTGGATAGATGTAAATTTTTCCAGTATGAAAAAGGGAAGCAACATAACACTGATATGTATTAGCCATTTCCTATTCCAAATAGGCCATGGGATGCCATTAGCATGGATTTTGTGTTGGGATTGCCAAGAACCTAGAGGGAGAGTGATTCCATATTTGTTGTGATTGATAGATTTTCAAAGATGGCACATTTCATACCATGCTAGAAAATCAGTGATGCTACTCACATAGAAAATTTGTTTTTCAAGGAAGTTGTGAGATTGCATGGTTTTACCATAAGTATCATTTCTGATAGAGATACCAAGTTTGTAGGACACTTTTGGAGAACCCTATGGAAAAGGTTGGGGAAAAATTTGTCCTTCAGTTCATAATATCACCCTTAGATATATGGACAGACTGAGGTGGCAAATCAAAGTTTAGGAATTTTGCTGAGAATTTTGGTCACTGAACATCATAACTAGTGGGATCAGATTCTTCCCCAGGTAGAGTTTGCTTATAATGATTCTCCAAATAGAAGCACTAGAAAAAGTCCATTTCAAATAGTGTATGGAATGCATCTGAGAGGAATTTCATATTTAAGGGATTTGAAACATGATGAGTTCAGAAGTGCATGAGCAAAAGACTTTGCTGCAGAGATGCATAAACTTCATGATTAGATAAAGAGACAACTACAGGAGAGCAGTCGTAATTATAAAATCCAAGTTGATCAGAAAAGAAGAGAGGTTCATTTTGAAGTTTGAGATCAATTTTTAGCACACCCGAGGAAAGAGAGGTTCCCAAGGGGAACATATAAAAAATTAAAGATGAAGAAAATAAGACCATGTAAGATCCTCAGGAAGTTTGATGCAAATGCATATGAGATTGAGTTGTCAGAGGATGTGGGAATATCACCTATATTCAATGTTTTATACATATACCCTTACATTGGTCCAAGTGGATATTGGTGGCCACGCACCTATTCCACAGGATTGAAAAACATTTTTCCATCATGGCAATTTTTCGGCAGTTTTTCAGGTTCCAAACTTATGGGGCTGTTTTGAGGCCCTAAACGATGTTTTTTGGGGGCACTAACTTGGGCTAGTCGAAAATCATTCTTCTCAGTTATACTCTTCCAACGGTGTATCGAGTGCCCAAAACGAAGATCATATGCAAAAGTTACACCCCCAGGAAGTTGACGTATCAACTACCGCCGTCGGGGCCCACAAACCTTTTGGCTTTTCATCTTCCGGGGTTAGGGTTTTGAATTTACTTATGTTAAAAAGGCCTTTAAAGCCTCATTGTAATGATCATCTTCTTGCAATTGCGAGTAGACATCACATTTCTTCTTAAAGATAAGCTTCCACCATTCTAACAAGTCTTTCACTCTGTATTTTTACAGTTTCTGTACATTTCTTTCATTTATAAAAATCGTGTATTATTGTATATCTGTGCTTGTTGTTATATTTCAAATATATATTTTTTATATTATTGTCTCCCTTTCAATATATATGTATATTTATGTGCTATATCTCTACTCTCATTTTCGTGCCAAAAATAATCCAGATCAATGGTATCAGAGCAGGCTTCTCTTGATCGTTTTTTAGTGTATGTCCCCAATGAGGTCCGAGTATAACAAGTTGGGTCTCGAGATTTTTTCTCTTGAGGAAAATTTCTCTCGTATGCCCAATAAACCCTCCATGGTGGAAGAAAATAAAAATGACAGAGCAACATATTCTATCAATATGTTGCTTGAGCAAGCTCTCATGCGACAGAGGGACAAAATGCTGGAGAATTTTTCCCACATCCTTCAATGCCTGTCGATAAAAACATGCATGTCTTCATCAAGTGACTACTTTGGAGGCACCTCACCTTTAAAGGTGCATGTTAATTTATATTCCTGTATTTGAAGGTCAGATAGATGCAGATTCCCTAAACAAATGGTTAAATATGCTAGAAGGTTATTTCTTTGTTCACCATTTTTATGATAGGGAAAATATCACATTCACACTCCTTAAGGCTCTCCCCCATGTCAAACATTGGTGGGAAACTTACTAGGAGAAAATTTCCACAGAGGAGTCCAGAATATATGGGGCCGATCCCACTTGGGATTTTTTTGTGGATGCGGTAAAGGAACAATATTACCCTATTGGAAACTATGAGGACCAGTACATGAGATGGACCACACTGTGGCAAGAGAGGGGCCAAGAAGTTCCATATTTCACCAATACCTTCCATATATTGTGCACCAATTGGGTATAAAATAATCTAAGCGACATTTGGTTCTAAAATACTGCAAGGCTCTACATAGATACATCCAAATTGAAATGGATTTTCTGGACATCTCATCACTTGGTACTGCTTATCGATATGTTGTTAAAATTGAGAAAACATTTAAGCACCAGAACAATGAGAGTTTGGGTCTGAAAATCTGCAACAACCAAAGTATGATAAAGACAACCCTAACAAACGACCTCCCGAAAACCAATCCAAGCCACAAAAAAAGAAGGGTCATGGGAAGACGAAGAAGGACACTGGAAAATGGTGCGATTTCCACAAAATCCCCTAGCACAACACCTATGAATGTCGCTCAAAATAGTCATTGGTGGCAGATATCAAAGACAAGGAGACAAACCCTGATTCAAAATCTGATTTTGAAAATACTCGTAAGAGATAGATCATCGATGTATACCCCACTTCTATTATCACGACCACAACAATTCAACTAGAAGAACTAACAGAACATGAAGAAGGGGAGTGCCTTTTTCATTCAAATATTTGGGTGAAGGGGACCCCACTACATTTTATTGTTGATAGAGGAAGCCACAAGAACTTCATCTCAACATAGGTCATCAAACATTTGGGATTGTCGACAACACCACACCCACAACCATACAACATCGGGTGGCTTCGCCAGGGACGAGATCTTCATGTCAGCCAATAATGTCGACTGTCATATGACATCCAACCCTTCAAGGATGAGTTATTATGTGATGTTTCCCCACTGGATGTCTGTGATGTTCTCTTGGGCCAACCATATATGTGGAAATGCCATGTAGTTTAAGAGTCTCGATCCCATAGTGTCATTGTTTCTCTGAGGGGTCATCTCTACAAAATAACAGAGGTAGTTCCAACTACTATCCCAAGTAAACAGTGCCTCAAGGTAGTATCTCATACTACAAAATTTATCTTATTCACAATCTGTTCAAAAGGGGAACAAAATGATACTGCAACCACTACAACCTTGACCCAAGCACCTTCTATCCAACATAAGCAGGTTGACAAGATTGAAACAAAACACAAAGATTCCTTCTTCACACAGTCATCTCAGGTAGCCCGACTGGTTGAACATAGTCAACCCCGTCGGTAATAGGTTCATGACAACCTTCCTCAAGCTGAGCAACGCGACATCTCCAGCAAGGCAAACAACTCACCAAGATTCATATTCAACAAACTCTTCCCTCTCTCCCCCGGGAACTCAACGCAATTGATACCATTGATTCCTAAGGAGAAATGATTGATCCAGGTGGATATCTGTGGCCAACCACCTATTCCATGGGCTCGAAAAACAATTTTCCATCTTGGCATTTTTTCGGGTTCCAAACTTCCAGGGCTGTTTTGAGGCCCTAAACAACATTTTTTGGGGATTTTGGGCCCAAGTGACTACCAAGGGATCTTACCTGGGAAAGTCGAAAATCGTTCTTCTCGGTTAGACCTTTCTAATGGTGTATCGAGCCCCCCAAATGAAGATCCTATGAAAAAGTTACGCCCCCGGGAAGTTGACGTATCAACTACCCCCGCTGGCGCCCGCAAACCTTTTGGATTTTCATCTTTCGTGGTTAGGGTTTTGGATTTTCCTTATGTTAAAAATTCCTTTAGAGCCTCATTGTAACAATCATCTTCTTGCAAATGCAAGTAGCTGCCACATCTCTTCTAAGAGATAATATGCCACCATTCTAGCGAGTCTTTCACTCTGTATTTTTACAGTCTCTGTACATTTCTTTCATTAGTAGAAATCGTGTATTATTGTATATCTATTCCTCTTGTTATATTTATGATATATCTTTGTTACATTATTGTCTCCCTTTCAATATATCTGTATATTTATGTTCTATATCTTTGCTCTCATTTCGTTGCGAAAATAATCCAGATCATACAGGATGGATGATACAAGAGGATCAAATGATCAAAAGGAGATACAGTGGGAGAAGCAGATGCCAACAAAAAAAAATACACAGATGGAGAAGATCATAAATCAAAGAATTGGTAAGAATACTAGGAGGAAGACTTATTTTGAGTACTTGGTGAAGTGGAAGGGTCACCCATCAGAGGATGCTAGTTGGGTAAATGAATCTGCATTAAGAAGCAAGGAAAAACAATGCAGGAGCTCATGGAAAAGAGTCCATGATTTTTTTCCATAGGACTATGATGTAGGAGCATCATCATCATCATTAAAGAGGCTAGGTTAAGGACAAATCAACACCCAACACATCGATTTGAAGTTGTTTTTGAATTCCAAGGAGAATCGTGTCTTTCTGTTTTGAAAGGATTGTATTTAAATATTTTAAATGTTTTGAGGTTTGATCCATCACATAAGGCTGCCAAGGATTGTAATCATTTTAATTAGGATATAAGGTTGTATAGATACTGAGTATCGACCCATATCTGAATGTAGTCACCATTCAATGTAATAGTCCTATTGGTAGCCACCAATTTTCCGTCAAATTTTATCATGTTTAAAAGTCATCACAAAGAGATACAATCTTTCTGTAGCTACCTCCTCCTTACATTTATAAACATTTCTATATTTTGGCCTCAAGGATATTTATTGGGCTAGCTTATTATATGAGTTTTTCATTTTTATTTTCGTTTTCTTTGTTTAAATTTCATGACTGCAAGCATGAAATTGAAACAAAAACTTGGCTTGGGTAATCATTCTCTAGTTTGTGATTTCTTCTTTTCTTTTAACAAAGAGATTACACCTTAAGGGGACCTATATGTTTATAAGTTTTAAGTTTTATAATATTATTGATTAATCCACTGCCACATTTTTATGCACTATGGGAAATTTGACTTGATCTTATCTATGACTGATTGTATGGTTTTAATTCTTGATAAGCCTAATCATGCATAACCTTGGATTAACATTTGAAATGTGCTCCTTGCTCTTACCAGTCATATCGATTTCATATCAACCTGCTTGACTGATGTACTCACAAATACACATCATCCTATTGTCCTGAACATTTAAGGATTTCATTCATTATTCGAATAGGTAGTTGATAATGGTTGGGGTTTAATATTCATTATGCATAATGGTTCTTGATCCTATGTGTCCTTTTATTTTCTGTCACTCCAAACTTAAATTATCAAACATGACAGCCTCCCAAGTTCGTAGGTATCGGGCCATTTCAGTTTTCACAGAACTCTCCTTGTTATTTGTCTATTGGAAGATGAAGCCTCCCTCTCATGGTATTTACTGGGTCTGTTTGATAGAAACCATGGCCCCCATGGTGTGAATTGAAGCTAATGGCTCTCAAGCCCTTCTCGCGCACGACGATACCATAAACGATTTACAGGCACACGATTGGGATATCTTCATCTGAAAATTTGAAGGTTATAACCTGGCGGTCGCACAATTTTTTGCTCAAACATTTGATGGCTTTAGAGCCAAAGTTGTGGATTTTCAATTGGAGGTCATTGAGGACTCTATAGCCCGAGAAACATGACTGTCACAGGAAGGCAAAAAATGGTTCAAAAATGCCAAGCTAGAAGGCTTGCCTTGGAGCCTGTTCATGGTATCTAGGAAATCAACATGTTTCCCTAAGGGTACTCCTATTACCCTCTTGAAACCTCGATGGCACGACCTCCTTCTGATTCTGAAATAGTTTATAACGTGTGAGGGTAGGTATGGTTTAGTTTTTTTGTATCATATCTGACTATTTATGTTGTTCCTAGGGTTTAAGCTAAACATGCCCTTCTATTTGTTGATGAGCCTTCATAAGATGCCAAAGTGCTATAAGAAACAAAGTTTAAACCCTCTGTATCGCCTCTTCCACCATGGGATTATATGAATTTTTCTGCTATCGCATCTGGCTCAAATTGGGGACACTTGGGAAGACTTCTCGTGTCGAAACAATTTTTCCCTACCTGAGAGCACAATGAACTCGCCTTTGCATTCAAATATAAATCCCAATCCTTGTAACCTTATGACTAAAAGTCAAGGTGTCGATTCACATAGAGACCGTGAGCTCAGTGAACCAATTTCTGTTTCTATGCAAAACCCTCTGGGTAAAAAACCCCGATATAATTTTGCACCCAAGAAATCATTAGAAGTGGTAGTGTATGTTTTGAAGGAGAGGGTTTATCTTGCTTTTGCTATTGAGCCAACTCAGGGTTTGCATGACAAACCAACTATTAAGAAAAATCGTAAGAAGAAGAAATAGGGTAACTCAAACCTGAGTTTCATAAACAAAAGACAAGGCAGGTTAATTTCCAGGAGTCTGAGAAATCAACAACAGGATCATCTGAGCTCGATCTTGGTGATCGAGGTCGATGATCACTTAACCAATAACGAGATCAATGATTTCCATGCCCTATAAGATGTGGATAACCAGGGTCTTGGAAATGAAATCATTAGCGAAGCTACACAATATGATTTTGTTTCTAAACTACCTCCATTTCTAAAAGACCAAAAGGTCTTTGCTGGCATAGGTCATGATTTGAAACAAGCTATAGGAAAAACGGAAGCACCCATTGTTGAGTACACTCAACCTCAGCCTTCTATAGGACCAATACACTGTGACAATTGTCTAGACTGGGTAGAACACTACTACAGGGACATACCATATTTACAGGCACAATTAAAACATTTGGCATCTCGAAATTCTCTGCTGGAACGAGAAAATAATGAATTGAAGGCATGCACAGATCGGGAAAGTAAAAGGCCCAAAAGAACTGATAGTGTGATCATAAAAAATGCAACCAATTTCAATGCCATCATTAACTTAGAATTATTCGACCCTTCACTATCTAATTTCTAGAATGGTAAAAGTGGTTTTGTTTTTCTTTGAATTTATTCTATTATAAAAGTCAAATAGGAAGTTTTTTATTTTTATTTTCTTTGTTAATATAAGACTAGCTACAGAATCTCATGATTATGTAGCTAGTCTATTTCTAAATGTTAGTTTGTATTATTTTCTAAAAATCAATTTTGTTTTGTCATTTACAGGAAAATAAATATTATGGTGCTATTCACAAGGAGAAGCCATCATGGATAATACGTTGTATAGTTTAGTAGGTTCTTTTTTGTTTGATAAAACTATGCCATTATGTAATTAATTTTGAAAAATAGACTCCTACAAGAGTGGTTCCCCATTGTACTATTTTTGTAACACAATCTATTTTTTTTGGGATTACCCTCTATCTTGCATGATAAGAGGTTTTCAATCCAAGACTAGTTTAAATAGTGATTGCCGTTAATAGTAAAGACAACTTTTCCTGGGATACAATATGGACATGTGATTTTGGAAAATGACATGGGAAATCTATTCACCATTGGCTTTAGACCTGTGTGATGCTTATTCCATTATGTTATTCTATGGCCTTGGTCTTATGAAATATTATTATGTTTGATGCAAATTTAGACTTGTCATCATATGATGTTTCATATTGTTAAGTATTTAGATGTTGTCCATAATTTTTTATTCCATTTTGTATCCGTGATCAATCTGCCATTTGATTATTATTGATTTATTACTAATGTTAAATGATGGATAATATTGACACTCAGAATTGAGTTTTCACTCATTCTTAAATATTGATTATCATAATATCATAGGATTTTAATCAGTTATTATTTTGTTCTATTCTCGCTCCAACACATTAAATGCTTCTTTGAATTTATTCTGGAAAGGACTAGTTTTGTTTTGTCACAGGTTTCCCTTACATGTAGGACAAGTAGGAGTTCGAACGGTATAGAAATATAAGCTCAGTTTCACTGATCAGTTATAGGTTAGTCTGTGTGTTATTTATTTAAGTTATTTATTAATGAAATGATGATTGCATGAATTAGCTTTGACTGTTTATGTATCGTCGTTTCAATTGTATTTGCTTAGAATTTATTAGTTTTAAATATTTGAACATTCAAAAAGAAAACAAAAAAGATTTATGTGCTTTCTTTATCTCGTTTATAAACACTTTTAAGAACATTCATTCCGAAAGATTTCAAGTAAACCTTGCAAGTTGTATATACACTGTTTATAATCATTTGTACATATTCATGTTTCTATTTGAACACTTGTAAACTTATATTCTTAGTATCATAACCTTAGATTAGTTTATTTATTTTATCATTTTTAGGAATTTAGTTAGCTAACAAAGCCATTAAACCCGTTGGTTCATTTCATTCCAAATGGTTTGGGTTAATTAGACAAACCCGATCTGGATTTGATATTCCAGTTGAAGGTGTGTCACTTACTCTCATCAAAAAATGGCACTAGAAGGAGGGCCTGGAATTAATTGATGGCATGTGGAGGTCGTAAGACCCCCCCACACACTTGTAGTCTTGTCGTAACGCATAGTTGCTCTGACAAAAAAGTTACACTTGAAACAACTACTACCTCAAACGATAACCCTGATATTTCTATCGAACCAGTGACACCACTCCTCAAGGGATTGGTATCCAAGAAATTGTCCGCCAATCACTTATAAGAACTCAAAGTGCCTTATCCCGTATTAGACAACCTAGTAGACAACTCAATCAACCCCTTGACTTTACAAATCTTCAAGAACAACTTTAAGGCACTGGTTTGTCCGAAAACTCTTTAGGTGGAAATACTACCAATCCTGTTGAAATACTTATCCCTAGAGCTGGAGGATTTGGTATCCCACCATCCCCACCTGGTTCTTCTCCATCCTCTTCAGGAGGAGAATCCTTGGATGAAGGCAGTTCTTCATCTGAAACATATCAACCTTCGACTCCGCCAACTTCCATCACAAAACAAAATAATCCTTCCAGACCTTGGTTCGATCAAGATGTTGTGGATGTTCCTGGACCCCAACACCCATTACCTAAACATATAGAGAAACAACTTCCCAAATTTGATCCAGATTCAAAGCAATCAACTGAGGATCAGATCAAGAAATTTATGCTAGCCATTAGACTCTAGAGTGTTGAAGACGAAGATGTAGTATGCATATTATTTCCTTATACTTTTGAGGGAAATGCCTCAACCTGGTATTTTTCTTAATA
The DNA here is from genome assembly GCA_000966675.3 of Picea glauca. Taxonomy (NCBI): domain Eukaryota; kingdom Viridiplantae; phylum Streptophyta; class Pinopsida; order Pinales; family Pinaceae; genus Picea; species Picea glauca. Next base: position 703,477 of record JZKD02S1679138.1, read on the forward strand.
GCCTCAGACCATCGTCTCTTGGGACAAGTTTGAAACTTGTTTTTTGGAAAAATTTGGAGATCATAAATCTCTGGAAGTCTTGGTTATGGAACTCTCTAGATTAAAAATGAAACCTAAATAAAAAGTGGAAGAATTTAACCAAATATTTCTAACACTAAAAAACAAAATCCCTATAGATTCGATGCCTGCAGAAAGCTTAATTTTTTCATATAATACTAAGGCCCTGCATAACAACATAGCCATATGGGTTAAAAGGTCCAAAAAGAAAACATTGTTAGAAGCTTTTGAGGAGGCAAGTCAAATTGAGAAAGATATATTGAGATTAAAATATAATCTAAGTAGTGAAGCTGAAACAACGTATTCTTCTAAGAAGAAGATAGAAATTCTCACCAGGCCTCCTCAACCTAACAATAAAAAAGAAACATTAGACTTAGAGAGCTTGCATAAATCTTTCCAGAAACTGTCCAATCAGGTTGTTGACTTGAAAATTTCTACTGAGGAGGCATGTACAAGCAAAGGAAGTTTCAAACCTCCTTTTAGAAATCCTTTCCCTCCAATCCGTCCAAACCCGACCATAGATGGTTTAAATTTTGAAAGTTTACAATATGCTTTGCAAACGATATTAGAAGCACATGACAATTATGTTTCTGTTCCTCTTGAATATTATGATGATGCAGCTGAGGAAGAGGTAACAGAAGAGGAAGACTCATATCCTTTTGTTTTCGGGCACTTGTGAGACAACATTTTCCAAACAAATTTTGAAACCGTCCACCCCTACAACACTAGGAGTAAAAGACAAAACAAGCCTCCACCCGAAACACGTAAAAATGTGTTTCCAAAACAGTCAAAGAAAACTAAAGTTAGACAAAGCCTAGCTACCCTAGTTTTATAGTATGATTTAATTGAAGATATGAAAAAATTAAGTGCAAATATTTTTGTTTTTGAACTGCTGAAATTTCCTCTTATTTTGCATAAAATGCTTCAAAGCATCGCTAAAAGCAGTAAAAAGAATGATGTTAGCAAGAAAAAATCAACAAAAATTGAATTAAATGCAACTAAACATGTCCCAACTAAAAAGACATCTGAACATAAAGATAAAAGGGACTTAGCAGAAAAAACTATAGGAAACCTAGATACAACTATTTCAGGAACAACAATAAAAAATCAACAGAATTTTGTTGTTTCTGCACGAAAAAATGTGCCCCCTTTTTTATTGACTTTTGAGATTTTTAATAGGAATGTACAAAATTGCATGGTTGAATCCGATGCATCATCAAATGCAATTCCTTTGCCTATATGCCAAAAAATTAATGCAGAAGTAAGACCTTCTGATCTAAAAATTATTCAGCTAGATCGAACGAATGTTAAAGTGATCGGTGAACTTAAAAATGTGTTGATTAGATTATCGTCCAATTCCAAAGTTCATAAAATAATTGATATTATTTTTTTTGACATTCCTGAAGTTTATGGTCTGTTTTAAAGCATAGATTGGTCAGAACAACTACAAGGTTATTTTTCTACAGACTGGTCTCATCTGTGGTTTCCTGAAAATGGACAGCCCAATAAGATCAGAATAAACAAAGAACATTACCTCAAGCATACAGTGACAGATCTGAACGATCCAAATGAGACTTTCGTTCCCACTAAAAGTTCGATTGAAAAGCAGAGAATGAATATGTTTTTTGGTAATTTCATGACTGAAATTTCAGCTATCACTGATCCATAACAACGATCTGAAGTAAAAACCTATACTCAGGCACCAGTTTCACGAAATTCGCCAAATATTGCTAACGACGCACAAATCTGGTCCCTATATTTTGATGGATCCAAATCTCGAGAAGGGACAGGTGCTAGTTGTGTACTCATCGACCCTACAGGTAATAAAACATTCATTGCTTGTCGATTAGAGTTTGAATGTACTAACAACACAACAGAGTACAAAGAACTTCTGTAGGGACTTCATAAAGCACTAGATATGGACGTGTAAAATTTGGTAGTATTTGGTCACTGCATCTAAAGAGTTACGAAACCGAGGTATGGAGTTAATGCATAAATTTATAGAATTTAATATAAATTCCATTCCTAGAATGAGTAATTTAGATGTTGATTTACTAGCCAATGTTGCTTCCAAATTGTTGCCCGCTGAAGGTCTTTCTCCTAACGCATTCTTGGTCAAATTGTTATTCAGGCCATTGATTCTAGAAAACATCACAAATTGGAGAGTATTTGATTATGATCAACAAATCATCAACTTTATGCATATGGAAGACACCTTCCGGGATGAGTTATTGATGAAGGCACTCTCGACGAGAATCTCCGAGACTTCATGGTAATATTCAATCCTCGATCTCCAGAATCATCATCCGAGCTGGTAAACTCTATCCCCAAATCTATTATGATATTAAAGAAATTTTATGACTTGCATGAGAAGTTTAGTGGGGTAGTCAATTGCAAAACTAACAGTTCCTCTTTGATCTATGAAAATTTTAATTTAGGAACAAGAGATAATCCTCAAAATATTAATCTGGGAAAGGGATGTTTGGAGTAAGAAAGATCCTCTTTCATAAAATTATTTAAAGAATTTAAAGATGTGTTTTCTTGGACATACGAGGACTTGAAAATTTTTGATCCAAACATCATACAACATATAATCCCTATGAAACCTAGACTTAGCCTTTTCAACATAAATTGAGGAAAATGCATCCTAAATTGGAACCTATCGTTAAAAAGGAACTGAATAAATTACTAACTACAAAGATACTTTTTCCAGTTAGTCATACTCAATGGGTATCTAACTTAGTCCCTTTGAGGAATAAAAATGGTGAAATTCGACTTTGTGTCGATTTTCAAAATTTAAACCGAGCATTTGATAAAGACAATTACCTTGTTCCTCCAATGGAACAAATTATACAACAAGTGTCTGGTTCCGAGAGACTATATTTATTAGATGGTTTTTCGGGATACAACCAGGTCCTTATGTCTCCTTCGGACAAGCTTAAAACCACCTTTCATACCCCGTGGGGCACTTACGCCTACAGGAAAATTCCTTTTGGACTGATAAATTCCGGTGCCACTTTCCAAAGAGAAATGGATATTGCTTTCCATGGCCTCATTATGTAGTCAGTTGTGGTCTATATTGATGATGTCACTATCTTTTCAAAAAACAAGAAATATCACTTGTCCCACCTTAGGGTTGTCTTGGAACGATGCCGCAAGTTCGACATATCTCTCAATCCCAAAAAACTAGTCTTTGCACTAGAATAAGGATAATTTATTGGGTTTATAGTGTCTAAGGATGGAATGATTATTGGTCCCGAGAGAACCCAAGACATTGCTAAACTTCCTCCTCCTTCTTCCAAAAAGGCCATGCAATCCTTTTTGGGTAAGATTAATTTTGTCAGACGATTTGTCCCAAGTTTCTAAAAAATGGTTAGACCTCTACAAAATCTAATTAAAAAGGATGTTTTGTACCGATGAGGACCATAAGAAAGTCGGGCTTTCAATTCAATTAGAAAATAAATAATAGAATCACCTTCGCTAATGAGTCCCGATTTTTCTTAGGATTTCACTCTTTACACTTTTGCATCTAACAGATCCTATGCTGCTATGCTTACATAGAAAAACACTGAAAGAAGCAAGATACCCATTTCCTTCATGATCTATGCTTTTAAAGGAGTAGAAATTAATTACCTAGCGGTAGATCAACAGACATATGCTATTTTTAAAGTAGTGAATCACTTTAGGTCTTATCTGTTGTAATCTAGGACCAAAGTTGTCGTTCCTTATCTTGCTGTGAGAAATCTATTATTACAAAAAGAGTTGGGTGAGAAAAGGGAAAATTGGATGAAATCACTATAGGAATATGATCTTGAAATAACCCCTACCCAAATTGTTAGAGGTCAAGGCTTGTGTAAACTAGTGGCTGATTCAGTTGAGGAATTAGAAATTCAAATAAACACATCAACTATAAATCAACATAATGAAAAACAGATCAGCTATGCACAAACTACACCCAATTCTTGGTATGAGGACATTAGATTTTATTTAACACATGGATCTGCTCCCCGCAATCTTGACTCCAAAAACAAAAGAGCACTTAGGCTTAAATCTGCATCTTTCCAATTAATCAATGATATATCGTTTCGAAAGAACTTTGATGGTGTTTTTCTACATTGTTTGGGAAGAGAGGATTCCGAAAAAGTGATGGCTGAACTTCATTCCGGTGATGTCGGTGGTCATTTTGGTGGAGATACCACTACCCAAAAAGTGCTAAGGGATGGATACTATTGTCCCACCTTGTTTAAATATGCCCATGCGTTGTATCGCAAGTGTGTGATATGTCAAAAGGTTGCAGAACGGGTGAAAAAGACAACTTTTCCTTTGCAACCTGTTACTGTAGATGCACCTTTTCAACAACGGGGTCTAGACATTATAGGACCAATCAATACCCTTTCCTCGCAACAACACAAGTACATTCTCATGAAAACAGACTATTTTACAAGATGGTCTGAAGATTTACCTTTAAAAGTGGTCAACACCAATCAGGTAGTGTCTTTTCTAAACTCCCATATCATCACTCGATTCAGAATTCCTGAATGTCTGGTTTTTGACAACACCTCTTATTTTTCATCCCTTGATATGAATGTTTTATCTCTGGAAAAAGGGATTAAATTGAAGTATTCTGCCAACTACTATCCTAAAGGGAATGGTCTACCCGATTCGACAAATAAGAATTTAATCAAGATTATTAAAAGGATAGTTTCAGAAAACCACAAGAATTGGCACAATGCATTGTACAAAGCACTTTGGGCTGATAGGGTAACCCAAAAAGCCTCCTTTGGTAATTCTCCTTTCTTCCTCATCTATGGAAGAGAAGCCATCCTCCCCCCACATGTCTTACTTCCTTCTCTGCAATTATCACAGAAATTTCAAGAAGAAGAGTGTCCTCCTCTAGAAAACCGGATAAATGATTTATTAAAACTAGAAGAGGTGAGAACACAAGAAAAACAAAAACTAGATCAACACCAATAAGTAGTGAAGAGATGGTTTGATGTAAGTTCATATTCTGATAGGAATTCTGATGTTGGGGATTTGGTTCTCAAGTGGGACAAAGTGCACGAGGGTAAGGGGGAACATACCAAGTTCCAAAACCTGTGGTTGGGACCATTTGTAATTTCAGAAAAATTGGGTCCTAGTTCTTTTTGTCTGCATAACTTGGAGGGAAAACCGTACACTTTCCCAGTGAATGGCTAGGCTCTCAAGAGGTATTTCACTTGATGATTTCTGATCCACCCTCTTGTAAATATTTTTTAATTTTATTTTTTGTTTTTGATTTTGGTTCTTTTCATTTTGCTTGATTTTGATTTGTTTTATAAATAATCATATCTAAATCACCATTCATTTGTTGAAGGGAATCAAAATTCTAATTCATTAGAAGCAGTTGATAACATTTCAAGCACCTGGATAGTAAATGCTAAACTCAGATCAACATAAGTAAGTTTCTATGCAATCAATGTTTCTGGTTTCTCACTAAAATTACAGGAAGACACGATTATCCTTAACAAACTTATAACACCATCCCTGTTTTAATGAGGACAACTCAATTGTGATTCCCCATCCTAGAGATGATTTCCTAACAGAAATATAATTGTCCAAATCATGATGAAAGTCACCAGAACATAAAAATGATTCTTAAATGATCAATCTTCTCATTACCAGACTATGAGATTTTCAGTATCACCCCACTCTCTTGAATATCATGAAGTTTTTGGAAATTTTTAGAGAGTTGGAAGCACTATAATGTGTGGGAATTGTATGTAAACTCGTCGGGACACTGGACAGGTCTGCTGGCAACGGGTAAATGCACACATGATACCAAGGCAACTTCGTCGGGGTACTAAATAGGCCTGCTGGCAGCGAAGTAATGCTGGGTTTAAGAAGATCCTCAGATATGTCTTTTAATTTGATCAAGTATGAAGATGTTTTTATCATGAATTGATGACTCTTGGATAGGACATAGGTACTAGAGTGGGTTAAATGACATCCCTACCAAGGCTATGGATGCCTGCTAGCAGCAGTGGCCCTATCAACGGTATAGAAGTCATCTGTATAAACATCGCTACACCTGTAATCCAAATAAGATACCAAATTACATTTTTGGATATAAATACATCCAATGCTATGAATGTACTACTTTCTGAGTTATTATCAAAATGCTTGATCTATCGTTATCTATCTCTAAAATTTATTCCATCTGTGCCCCTGATATAAATTTTTGGTGATGCAGAGATAACTGCTTCACCCAATGTGTCACCATTGTTGGCAACCACCAATTCTATCAAATTTTATCATGATTAAAAGTCATCACAAAGAGATAAAATCTTTCTGTAGCTGCCTCCTCCTTACATTTATAAACGTTTATGTCTTTTGGCCTCAAGGATATTTATTGGGATAGCTTATTATATGAGTTTTTTGTTTTTATTTTCGTTTGATTTGTTTAAATTTCATGAATGCAAGCATTAAATTGAAACAAAAACTTGGCTTGGGTAATCATTCTACAGTTTGTGATTTCTTCTTTTCTTTTACCAAAGAGATTACACCTTAAGGGGACCTATATGTTTATAAGTTTTAAGTTTTATAAGCTTATTGATTAATCCACTGCCACATTTTTATGCCCTATGGGAAATATGACTTGATCATATCTATGGCTGATTGTATGGTTTTAATTCTTGATATGCCTAATTGCGCACAACCTTGGATTAACATTTGAAATGTGCTCCTTTATCTTACCAGTCATATCACTTTCATATCAATCTGGTACAGGATTGATGTACACACAAATACACATCATCCTATTGTCCTGAACATTTAAGGATTTCATTCATTATTTGAATTGGCAGATGATAATGGTTTGGGTTTAATATTCATTATGCATAATGGTTCTTTAGCCTACACGTCTGTTTTTCTATCACTCCAAACTTAAATTATCAAACATGACAACTTACCAAGTTCATAGGTATCGGGCCATTTCAGTTTTCACATACCTCTCCTTGTTATTTGTCTATTGGAAGACGAAGCCTCCCTCTCATGGTATTTGCTGGGTCTGTTTTATAGAAACCATGGCCCCCATGGCGCGAATTAAACCAAATGGATCTCAATCCCTTCTCACCCATGACGATACCATAAATGATTTACAGGCACATGGTTGGGATATATTCATCCAAAAATTCGAAGGTTATAGCCTGGCGGTCACACAGGATTTTGCTCAAACATTTGATGGATTTAGAGCCAAAGTTGGGGATCTGTAATTGGAGGTCACAGAGGAATCTATAGCCCAAGCAACAAGACTGTCACTGGAAGGCGAAAAATGGTTCAAAAACGCCAAGCTAGAAGGCGTTCCTTGGATCCTATTCATGGTCTCTAAGAAATCAACATTATACCCTAAACACACTCCTATTACCCTCTTGAAACCTCGATGGCATGACCTCCTTCTGATTTATAAATAGTTTATAACGTGCGAGGGTAGGTATGGTTTAGTGTTTTTGTATAATATCCAATTGTTGATGTCCTAGGGTTTAAGCTAAACATGCCCTTCTATTTGTTGATGAGCCTGCATAAGATGTCAAAGCGCTATAAGAAATAGAGTTTAAACCCTCTGTCTATCCTCTTCCACGATGGGCTTATACGAATTTCGCTGCTATCACATCTGGCTCAAATTAGGGACACTTGGGAAGACTTCCCGTGTCGAAACAATTTTTCCCTACCCGAGAGCACAGTGAACTCACCTCTACATTCAAATATAAATCCCAATCCTTGTAACCCTATGAATGAAAGTCAAGGTGTCGATTCACATAGAGACAATGAGCTCATTGAACCAATTTCTGTTGCTATGCAAAAACCTTTGGGTAAAAAAACCCGATATAATTTTGTACCCAATAAATTGTTAGAAGAGGTAGTGGATGTGTTGAAGGAGAGGGTTTCTCCTGCTTCTGCTATTGATCAAACTTAGGGTTTTCATGACAAACCAACTATTAAGAAAAATCGTAAGAAGAAGAAACAGGGTAACTCAGACCTGAGTTTCATAAACAAAATACAAGGCAGATTAATTTCCAAGAGTTTGAGAAATCAACAGCAGGATAATCTGAGCTCGATATCGGTGATTGAGGTCGATGATCACTTAACCAATAATGAGATCAATGATTTCCTTGCCTGAGAATATGTGGATAACCAGGGTCTCAAAAATGAAATCGTTAGCGAATCTACACAATACGATTTTGTTTATAAACTACCTCCATTTCTAAAAGACCAAAAGGGATTTGCTGGCATAGGCCATGATTTGAAACAAGCTATAGAAAAAACCAAAGCACCCATTGTTATCGGATAAATCAGTAGGTGCAGACACTAACTAATCTCCCTAGATCCACTTGGATCTAGAACAAAATAGGACATGGTATGACTCTTTCTCTAAGTTGCAATCATTGAATCTACTACCGAGAAGGAATGAGTGACATACCTTTAGATCACTTCCTTAGGTATCTGTTGTTCCTACTTCACTTCGATGCTCTTGTGAGATCAGGTCCAAGACAACAAAAACCAACCAAAGTGAAGATAGAAAAGTATATTCAATGTCAACCTATGCATATGATCAAGGAGTTATGCAATAAAATAAGAGTGATTTTATGGGAAAGGGACATGCCGCTGTATTATATTAAATGAAAGTAGAAGATACAACCAGATTTCCTTGATGTCGCAAGCTTCCTTTCAATGATCCTTGGTTCCAACACACACACTTTCTCTACACTTGCATGAAGAAGATCCAGTACAATTTGATAGACAAATAGAGTCTTCAAGCTTCAATCCAAACAGGGTTCTTCACACAATTCTTTCATCAATTCTTCATTCAATCTTGCTTAACCTCTACCTTGAGAAACCTTTCATTATATAGGAGAAGGAGAGATGGTTAAAGGGACGAGGATGATCCCACTAAATCTGAGAAGTCAGTAGGATGCCAACCATGCGAATGCCACCTCATTTTCTAGAAGATCCCCTTCTAGAACCTTCGTAACCTCTTCTCTTTTCCAAGCTTTGAAACAGGTTTGCACCCTACCTATAGAGCAGACTGTGAACATTTCTCACTCCAAGTATAGGGTTTCCTGCAAGAATGAAAGATTTTTTCACCCTATAACATAGGCAGCCTGTGAACTCAGCTTAAAAATATGCTTTTTAAAAGAAGATAAAAATCACTTTTCTCAGGAAAAAGGTCTTCATGAGAGCCTGGACACTTAACTTGTAGAGACATCACTAGAGTGACCAAAATAATGTGTAATAGAATTCCCCCCAAAGTTTGAGGCTGGAACTCGTGACAACCAAAATACTTTGTAAAATGCGTGTGTGTGTCAGAAACAAGGAGCACACCTATTCAGAAACCTGTAAATAACCAAGCATCTGCAAAATATAATACTAGTTCTGAGATAGGCATTCCCATGCTCAGATCACAAATGAATGAAATCATAAACGTAGGCCATGGCCACCAATAATACACTGTGTATCCATGTCGTCAAAATGATACATAGCCACCAGGAATACAATGTGGATCTATGTGAGAAGACTCGAATTAAGACATAGCCATGTGACATACAAAGTGGATCTATCTATCGATACAAATCATACATACTCCATCTCAGCCTAGATAAAAAAAGATGAGATCCAGGGTCTTCAATCTCGTCACCTGAAAGTACGAATCTATCCATGGGATTACATGTGTTGAAGTCAAGCATGGTAGAAAACACTCAATTACTAGTCACTGATGAAAACTATTAACAAGTGTGAGGGAAATCATCATTGATGTCAATGACTCCCAAGGTACCTAAGTACAATCAGAACAAATGTGAATAAATGAGCTGAAGTCAAACATTTGGAGGAATCTCTCGATCAGGGACCAATGATGTGAATCCACTGTCGAAAGCGAAGATACCTTCCATTAAGGCATGCAAGTTCTAAGGTACTAAATGATTTCCAAGTCTTATTCCCGGATAATGAGTTGGAGTCGATGGAAAAATATTCGTCATAGGAGGGCCTTGATGTATCCCCCATAAATGACACAAAATAAGTAACAGATTTTGAGGGAAAGTCAAAGTACGAATATGATTTGAAACAGACACAGGGAAGGCTGACATGGTAAGAATGGACAACTGCAGATGGCCGACTCAATGGAGGGCTTGTTTGGACTTCTCTTGAACATATGAATGACATGACAATGGCCTTGGAATCATTGACTCAAAGACGACCCAATATATGATCTTGTAGTAAGTCAGACGAGGGACAAATGGATTTCCCAACCCAGATTCAAATGAAAAACAGGGAGTGTCATGTTCAAGAGCGACACTTACTACCACTAATACAAATACCAAAACACATCCCTTTCCCAAAATTTCCCCCATCATTTCTGGCGAGTACCTCTTTATTTTTACACAAGCTTGAGGAGGATAACATATGCTTGTCGATGTAAGCTCATTCTTCAGACGAGTCCCTCGGAGTATGTTTAGCGAACCCTAGGAAGGAGTGGTTCGGTCCCATTATGGGTCTTTCGATGTTTGTTTAACGAGTCCAAGGATAGAAAACTCAGGGGTTTTTCATGTTTTGAGAGTCTGAAAAACACTTAAAGAGAACTCTCCC
>JZKD02S1679138.1:714548-748735 GCA_000966675.3 Picea glauca
TTTTTAAATGTTTTTGCAAATTTTATTATATAAAATGTTTTTATATTTTCGATCCTAATAAAAAATTTCTTTTGACAACATAGATGTGGGGCTGTATCAACCGCCAGGGATGTCTCCCATTCAGATGCGAGGAGAAATGGATCCAGTGGAAATATGGGATGCTGAGGACTACGAGGTGATTGAATAGAAATTAGAGGGTCTGACTACAGATGTCCCAGGCATCACTATTGGAGAGATCCCGAGACGTTATCAACGCCATACTGTGGGCGTGTCCGAGTCTCTCAGTCGACTACTCCGTAGGGTATCCAGAGAAGTTTTATGTTATCATGAGCATCATCCGTGATGCTATTTTGTGGAAGCCATGGACTTCATATTTTGAGATTTTGATCTTTGGACATAAATGTTTTGTAAAAATTTTTGATCATTATATACATATATACGACTTCTACTAGCTTATTTTGTGTTGTATAATGCATGTGATGTGTGATTGGTTCATAATGTCCCAAATGTCTGTCTAACACATAATTAGCTAAGGCATCAGTCAATGTATTTAGACATCTAGGAATGTGTTGATATTCGATATAATCAAAATAACATTCCAAGAGGCAAATTCGTAAATATACCCATAATAAAGTAGGACTTCAGATAGCATAGACATTACTTAACTGTAGTACTACTAGCCGCGAATCAAGTCGTATAACCAGGTGGAGGATATCAAGCGAAATAAGATCAATCAACAATTCAATGACGATGCTATATTCTGCGATATTATTGGTCGCACAATTGAGGCACACACCTCGTAGACTGATAAATTTGTTTGTAGGTGCGTAAATTTCCCATGCAGCAGAAGCAAGGTTATGAGTACTACGACTAGCGCCATCGACAAAGTCAATGTGGGGTAGATAAGAACACTCAACACCAAACTATCGTTGAGGTAAGTGGCTATCGTGATCAGTAACGATAGCTTGAGGAACACCAAACTGAGCAATGATGTGATTGAATATGAATAATGCTGCAGTCTTTCTGGTATTTTCGAATGTTGGCATCGTCTCGGCCCATTTCATAAAATAATCTACAGCTACGATAATGTATGCATGCCACCCGGTCGAATGAGGGTGACATGTCCTGAAATCGATACCCCATTTTGCAAAAGGACCAATGGAGACCATAGGGTGTAGAGGAGCAGGGTGTGATCGTATTTTGTTGTTGTAGGTTTGGAAAGTGTGGCATTTTTTGACAGGGATTATACAATCGTTGAATAAAGAAGGCCAAAAATACCCTGCTCATAAGATCTATTGGGTAGTAGCATACCCAGACATGTGACCACCACATGCTCCAGAATGGCAATCATTCAGGGATTTCTCAGCTTCGTCAAATGTGAGGCAACGTCGAAAAAAAGATTCAATCCCACGGTGATAAAGAGTATCACCGAGGATAATATACTGACGGGCTAGGTAGTGTATGCGACGATGGTCAGTGCTAGACAAATCGGGCCGAAAAGTATGTTTCTGGATATATATGATGATATCCCCATACCAAAGGTCATCGAAACTAATCAAGAAAAGGGATTCATTGGGTAATGAATCCTCTGCTACATTTTCCGTCTTAGAACATGGAAGGTCGCATATCAATTCGACAAACACCAAGGATTTCTTGGACTTAGCATGTTCAAATTCTAAGTCAAACTCCTAGAGTATTATGATCCATTTGGAGTATTTTCCCCCTAGTAATTGGCGTGTAAGAATGTGCTACATAGGGTTGCAGTTGGAAATCACAGTAGTCTTGCGTAAAAGGATACAGTGCCAGAAATGTTGAACATCTTGAACGACAACCAAGGCCATTTTTTCAACATATAAATACTTGGTTTCGGTAGTCGTGAGACTTCGACTCAAATAATAAATGACATGTTCGTCATGAGAATCATCCTCCTGATTCACAGGGATGATTTTAGGGGCTAAATTTCGCTCATGGGCTAATTTTCCATGGTTTTTCCAAAAAAGAGATTCGCTATTTTAAAAATTATTTGCCCAAATTCTATAGGATACAGTTATTTTACCTTAAAAATCACCAAAAATTTATAAAACCTATATAAAATCCTTAGAAATTTGAATATTTTTACAAAACTATCGCCAAACATTTATAGTTGGCATATGAAGGATTAGTAATATTCGCCAAGATTTCTACATTTTAAAATAAATTTACATCCTTAAAATCATCCCTGCTCCTGAACGAGTACCATAGTGATGGCATAGTACGAGGTTGCGAGATAAAGGAAATAATCCTGACTGTAATTAGGTGGGAAGAGTAGTGGGGTACGAGTTAAAGACAGTTTCAAAGATTCAAAAGATTTGTTAGTAGTGGTATCCCATACGAACTCAGAACCTTTCTTGAGCAGTCGAGTAAATCCAAGAGTTATCTCAGCATAGTTTGGGATGAAATGATGGAGAAAGTTTGCCTTCCCTTGCAAACTTTGTAGCTGGTGAAGTGAGGAAGGAGGAGGAAGATTGAGAATCGCCTCGACCTTCAAAGGATCTACCCTGATCCCTTGACGTGAAACAATAAATCCTAGAAGTCGGTCGGATTCTACACAAAAAACACATTTGTGAGGGTTTAAGCATTATGGTAGAACCGACATCGGAGGAAAATGGCTTGGAGGTGTGTGGGATGATCGACACGGTGCATGGAATGAGCCGGTAGGTCATCGAGATATGGTTGGAAAATGTGCTTTATATCATGAAAGACATAAGACATAGCACATTGAAAAGTTGCACGACATTCTTTAAACCAAAGGGTAGTTTCCGATAGGCGAAAGTGCCCCAAGGACAAATAAAAGTGGTCTTGTGTTGGTTGACGGGTACGATATTGATTTGATTATATCTAGATAAACCATCCATCAAAGAGAATATTTCACTCCCGACGCAATCGTCGATGATTTGGTCAATGAAGGGGGTGGGAAAGTTGTCTTTAGGACAAGCTTTGTTAATATCCCTATAATCGACGCACACATGGATCGTACCTTGTTTTTTGTTAACTGGAACAAGATTGGAAACCCAGTTAGTTAGAGCCATAGGGTAAATAAAGCCAGCTTGAAGAAGTTTCTCAACTTCAAGCTTGATAGCAGCTGCTTTACGTGGGTGGACCGGATGAAGTCGTTGCCAGATGAGTTTAGCACCTAGGTATGTCTTAATCTTGTGAACAACAATGTCAGGGTCAATAAATGACATTTCTTCATAGCTCCAGGAGAAGACATCACAAAATTCTTGAAAAATAGATTTATAGGTGGCAATTTTGTCATTGGAACACAACACTCCAATGTGCACATTTTTGACAACTCCAAGTTTAATGGATATGTCGAGGGGGATGATGCATGATATATTACTTATGTTCCCTTCGCAGAACAGATCATGTGTAGACTCGAGAATGATAGAAATGACCACAACGGTCGACAGAGTCGAGATTCGTTAGTAACTCTCAATGGTGTGTTGTTCCAGGAAGAGAATGGAATGATGATGTCCATCATCCCAAGGAGTATCTTCAATGGAAATAACAGACATAATCATCTTGTCGGTAGGAAAAATGATGTGGAATGGATCCAGAGATAACTCACCAAGAGAGGAGGTAGAAGGGGTGGCCGATTGAATGGCTTGATAAGCGGACTCGATCGGGCTTGAAGGAATTTGGTCACCATAATGAATATGATCACTGAGGTTGGGTACTATCCATGGGTCATAAGACACAGGGGTTTTGCGAACAGAGGTGGAGATCATGTTGATCGAGGCGACAAATGGATGTGGAACATCAGGTGGTGGAATGGGGAAAGTACCCATCAAAGAGGAATCTTTAAGAAGACCCACACCGATGTTCTCATATCTAGGGGGGGTTTTGCAATGAAAGGAACGTTTCCGGTACGTGCATCAGAGTGAAAGAAGGCCAATTGGTCCACCGTAATTACTTTTCCTTGATGTGGAAAATGTACGACAAAAAAAAGAGTGGACACAACTGCATGCATGGAATCGATCCAGCGATGACTAAGTTGAAGGTTGTAATCGAGAGGAGCCTCAAATACCTCCACTTCAACGTTGACCATTTTGCCTTCTAACGTAATAGGCAACGAAGGGAGGACACCGTAAGGCTTAAAACCAGAGCCATTGAAGTCTTTGAGCATGTTGTGGGATTCAGTTAAAGGAGGAGAGCCGATGGATTTCCAGTAGGTAATAGACATGAAACACGTCGAGGCACCCTCATCAATAACTGTTCTACAAATGTTCTTGTCAGAGACAATAACTTGCATTTGGAATGCGAGTTGAGGGGGTAACCTTGGAATGTGATCTTCCAAGTAAAAAATTATTAAATTTGTATCAGTAGGGTCGATTCCATCAATAGCTTTCAATAGTGCCTTTCGTTGTATAGGAAAAATCTGAAGGACTTCGAGGGCTGACATCATGGACGGTGCTTGGGCTAGATCTTCGACAATATTGTAGTTATGGGCAACACGTGCATGAGGATTGAAAACATATTTTCAGACAATACCCTTTGGGGGAGGGTGAAGAACTGTATCTAGGCTCGGTTGTTCGAGATGAAAAGGACCGTTGGTAGGTGGATTCGTGGGAGATGGTTGGACCAACGAAGCAGGTATTTCATCAACCTTCTCTTTGGAGGAAGAATAATCTTTTGCTCGAGTGGTAATTGTGATGTCATTCTTCTTTGAATAACCTGTACACATTAAGACATAGGATGCAGTGGAGGGGGAAGGTTGGTCATGAATGACCAATTGGGCCTATTGTTGAGAAGGTAAGGGTTGTGACAACACGGCCAGAGTAGGCGGTTTCGGGGTCCCTTGAAGGAACTTAGTAACCTCGGCTCATCTTGGACAATCCTTAGTGTAGTGGTCATCACCACAGATAAGACAAGGGTATCAGGGTTTGTGCTTATCCTTATCATCAACAGGTTGTGTTTTGGTATTCTCAGATTGCGGATTATTTTTATCCTCCTTGTTCTTACCCTTGCCTTTTTTGGATTTGAATGATTTCATGAACCACTCTGCCAGCAACTGATTGAGAAGTTTGAGTTTGATGAGGCGTCGTCTCCATCGCCACTCATGAATGTGATCATAGATATGAGTGGCTTTGGTTTGTTTGAAAGAACTCAAAATTTTGGTTCCCGTTTCGTAGCGGATCGGTAACTGGTAGTGGGTGAGGAAAGCCATAGTCAGGGTGTTGAAGTTGGTGAAGAATCCTCATGGTAGTTCTATATACCACTTCATGCAGAACCTGTGAGAGTTCACTGAAAAAGGAGTAAACGAATAGAGTCATCCATCAAAGAGTTGGATGAACACCAAAGGTGAAAAGTCATTACATGATTGTTCGGGTCCTCTCCTAGTTTACCATCGAATTTAGGGATGTCAGATGGTAGTTTGGCCGGTATCGCAGGCCATTGAGGAGAGTGACAGATCAGATCATTTAAAATTCTCGACAGATCAGGGAGGTCCAGGCTGGATAAGAAGGGTAAATGTCTATTCACATGTGTGTACTGGTGACTTTGGGGAGGGAGTCCCATTGGTATACCAATGGGACCATAAGCAGTTTGCATATAACGCGAAGATCCGAGCAGATTCAGTTGTTGGTGTGGAGGAAAGTAATTTATAGGGTTGTATTGGTTGGGGTTGTTCCCTTGAACATGGGCCTGGGGTTGAGCGTTCGATCCCCAATTAGGATTGGACGTACCTAGATATGGTTGGCCTGTACTAGGGGGTATGAAGGAGCTAGCTTGAGGCTGTTGCCCCCCAGTCGAGTGAGGATTATTTTGGATAAGATAGTTCCAATACTAGGCCAAGGATGGAGGTATGTTTTGTCTATAGGGTGGGGTAGGCGGGGGTTTCCCTCCAATCGGGGGTTGCGTCCCAATTGGGATTTGTCCTGCAAAAGGGGATTGGGTTTTTCCTCCTTGGTGAAATTGTCCACCGACAGGAATCTGGTAATTAGGTGTGAAAGATGGGATGGTGCCACTAGGGTCCATGCCTTTGATAGAGGATGGAAGTGGTCCTCTGAAAGGGAGTCAAGGAAGTGTCAGAATGAAACCTGGAATGAGATGGTGCCCAGAAGGAGTGGAAATTCCAGGAGTCCCGGATGGGATTTGTGTAGGAGTGGGAATAGAAGTATTCAACACATGATATCTGGGGGGAAGTGTTGGGGTGAATCTAGGTGAAAGCGATGTGCCAATGGGAGCTTGGCTAGCCACCATAATCCCAGTGTGAGGACGTGTAGTATATGGGACCATTGTTTAATGGACTGTTTGTAGGGGGATAGTCAAGATGTGGTTGGATGGCAGAGCGTCTGAACCAGGAAAATAATAGGCAGTAGTAAAAGGTATTGCGTTTGGATCGAATGTTTTGGGCAGATCAAGTGTGACAGTGATATCGACGCCTTCTCCTGAGCCAAAGAGATCCCGTCTAAAAATGTCAGTAGTCCAAAAAGGATCTTGACCCTCAGGTCCTGTGAAAGGTTCGGTTGGTAATCCATAAGACTCAACAACTATTTCTATGGAAGAATTCACTCGAACAATACGTCTCACAGAGTTGGGAGGAAGTCAAAAGTCCTCTTGAGAATTGGTAATTCAGAACAATTCTAAAGAGTTAGTTCTTTCCACTTGTGGAGTGGAAATGTCTTAGACTTCACTCTATTGAGGAGAGCCCTCCGGTGAGTTGGTAGGAAAGGGTTGAGAACCTTCCAGATCTTCTGGGGGTAGGCCTTGCATTCTACGTGAACGAGGTGGAGGGTCAATTGTGATCGAGTTAAAATCTTACGAAATGAATTCAATGGCCAAATTGGGTAAACAAACAACACGTGCTAGTAAAATATAGGAAGAAAAACCAATCAAACAAGACCTTCCAATTTTGAAGTCACTAGTTGGTGATGAAATCCAACGTCGCGACGGAGAGACAAGAAGGGGCTGGGTGAGGGTGGAAAAGTTACATTGACAACCTACTTAACGAACTTAGTGCAAGCTCCCACACATAATCGTGGGTATACCGTCCAAGGAGCCCGAGTGAGTTTGGCCAACGTCGACTCCAGATACCGTGAAGACTTACCCCTTCATAGTCACCTTGTGTAATACCCTAAGAAGATAGGCTACTAAGGTTACCACAAACAACAATGATGCATGGGGAAATAGTTGATAGTCTGATCCACACACAAGGGAAGGTTATCTAGCCCGAAATCAACTTGAGAGGCTTCCACTCATCATTGTGGGTATACCTTCAAGTGACCCCTGTAATACGTGCAATCTCTACACCGAGATCAACAAAGCAGGGTGAGTAACTCTGTCAATATCAATGCGACCTCAGGTTTGACCCTTGTGTGAGAAGGGCTTCCCAGGACAAAATGTTGCAAATGGAATTTGACACTCCTTATCACAAGATATTATTGTATATTTTTGGCTTTGGAGAGTGTGTCTCATTGCCTATTCCAAAGCTCTAGCCTAGCTAATGTTGGTGCAAAAGAGCCCTAGAAAAAGTTACTAGTTGAATTTTAAAAAAAATGCGCAATATTATTAAAGGCTGTTGTTACTCAAGAGGGAGGCGGAGATGAAACCAATGTTGTGTAAGACTCTGACCCAACAATGCATAAATAGGGATGAATGATACAAATTTTCATTCGATGAATTATATCTACAGAAGGGAAAGAGGAGTTTTCTTGAACAATGCGAACTATGATGTGCGATCTTTCTTGAAATGTAATATCAAACAATCATGAACAATGAAAATTCCCTATTCGTTCTCTTTCAATATTTGAATGCCAATATTTTTCGAATAAATGATTGCTAAAAAAAAGAAAAGAAAATAAAATCTTTATTTTTTTAATAGAAACCAAGCAATAGGGATGGAACTAAGAAAAAGTAAGCAACCAATGAAAATGAAATACTCAACAAACACCCAAATCGATCTTTCAATGAAGATAAAAATAACAAATTGACTAGACTAGTCTCTTCAAATGCACATGGACAAAAATTTTCCAAGTAGTAAGCAATCGAAAAGGACAATTAATCCCAACTTTTAATCCAATCAAAGGATCTCGACCAAACAAACACTCAAATTTTAGAATAAGAGATTATACCCTTGTTAAGAAAAGGTCAAGAGGTAAAAATTGAGAAAAAATGATCAAGAAGAGTTTTCGATTTCCGAAAACTAATCATTCGCAAGATTTGAAGTTAAAAAACATTCAATCATTGGCAAAAGAAGTTCTTCCCAGATAAACAAACAAATATGGGCATCTGAAGACACAAAAAGACCTAATCCAAAGTTTTTACAGGTGAGTTCACAGTTTGGTAGTGGGGTACAGTGCGAGAATTAGGGATTCTCACAGCCTAGACACAGGCAGGGTGCGAGAAGGTCGCACTGAAATGAACACTAGGGTGCGAACTTCAATGATTCTCGCAGGCCACAGAAAGGTACAGTGCGAGAAGGTTTTTAATCAAGCAACATTTGGAAAAAGGATAGAACTTTTGAGTGAACTTCTGGATCTAGAGAGTCTGTAATGATCTCCTAAAGACTCAGAGATTGATTGGGAATGAAAAAGGGTAGGTCAAGAGAAAATGGCCAAGAAAAACCACAAAATGGGTTGTATCCCTAGTGGATTCACCAATTTTTTTATCGGATAAATTGGTAGGTGCAGACACTAACTGATCTCCCTAGATCCACCTGGATCTACAACAAAACATGACAGGACATGACTCTTTCTCTAAGTTGCAGTCATTGAATATACTACCGAGAAGGAATGAGTGACATACCTTTAGATCGCTTCCTTAGGTCTCTATTGTTCCTACTTCGCTTCGACGCTCTTGTGAGATCAAGTCCAAGACAACACAAACCAACCAAAGTGAAGATAGCAAAGTATATTCAGTGTCAACCTATGCATATGATCAAGGAGTTATGCAATAAAATAAGAGTGATTTTATGGGAAAGGGACATCACGCTATTGTTGCACCTCTTTTTTCACCTAGATGAGAAAAACAGAGGTGCTTGCAAGCTTAGTTGGGTTTGCTAAGCAAAACAACTGTAAGGAAAAGGGTTAGAGAAAGAAATATAAAAGAACAACTAAGAATTAAACTAAGAAATAAAATAACAACTAAACTAGTGAGCATAGGGACATAAGAACAAAAGAAACAATAAGACTCATGTCACCAATGGTAAGGTTTATATTAGTGAAAGAAAACACCAAGAAGAAAGATGACTATGAGTCCCTTCTTCCTCCAAGGGAGGGCTCTTGAACCCCCACAAATAAGCTCTTCTTACAACTTTGAATGAAAATGGTGAAAAAATTCCTTGCTAATCCACTCAAGGGGTGAGATGGATTGCCTAATGTAATGGTGCTAGTATACTCTTGATGAGAATAGAGGATTCCTCAAGAGAATAGTAGTAACATAAATTTGCTATTGAAATTCCTTAAGAATGAAGTGCACCCATGGCCTTGTTTTATAGCACCTCTTTGAGGTATTGTGCAACCAACTTGTAGTGTGAAAAGAGGCTAATTAGGGAATTTTTAGGTCTTTGACCAACCACCCAGTCAGATCCAGTCTAGATTTGAGTGTCAATTCAACTTGGACGCTGAACCAGAAGTGGGTGGGAGGTCGATCACTCTCATAAATGCGCAGTTCTCAGATGTGTGGGGCTTTTAGCGACCATAGTCGCGCATCGGGATCATGTGCACTTTTCCTACATTTCTGTTTTGCGCATGTGCACGCGCACCCTGTGTAGTCATAACACACTTTATTTTTTTACTGGTTGTATAGTTTTTGGCCCTTTGGAAATGATTTTGTGGTAGTTTTGGTCCATGGGTGACCTCATAACTGTTTGACGATGCTGGATTCTTGTAACCATTTGTGGACGAAATTTCAGTGGTAACAGATGCCCCCTGATGGATGAGGTTAGGAGCATATGTATAGCCAAAATTCATCAATGTTTCTTCTACTGAGAGTGTCTTTGTAAGAGATAACGATAGTGGGATTGTCAAGAGTTACCCGTTGGAGGGAGAAGGGAACCTGTAGAACCCAACCTTCCATAAAGTGTGTAAAAATAAACTGTGTACAAATGAGGCGGGCATGCCCCATGCTTATGTCATGTAACTCAAAAAGGAATGATGTGTTGATGTAGAAAACTGCAGCACCCTCGAGGGTGGTCGTGATAAAGGAAGAAGACAATTCTACAAAGGAACATACTTTGAATAGTAGGCAGTGACATCTCTAAGAAATATCACTGATTCTGTAGGCATTGATAGCCCGACCAAGTTCAGAGGTCTTCGACAAATATAAGAAATAACTGCAATAGTCGCAAAGTAAGACCCACCGTAACATGAGAAAGTGTTGAAGTCGAATGTTACGGGGGTCAACGATAGCAGGGAGAAATTGTGGTTCTCCCTGTGCTGTCTGAGACCTCTCATTGGAAAGGTAATGAGAGTCAAGATACTATTGCTCTTTTAGAAACTGTGCTGATGTCGACAAAAAGGGGGACGTGACTCCGAGAAGCAAAGAGATTCGTGAAATTTACTAGGTGAGGTTAGGAACTGAGGAGGTACATGGATAAAATCAAGATGTATGGAGACTCAAGACTTCCCTTGGTTGGGGGTATGTGTGAGGTATAAGTGGCCGCAACCGTTCAACTAGGTCGAGTGTCAGGGGGACAACAAGACAGAGGATAAGTTGTGCCAGAGGTCGGACAAGGTGAACAAACTTAGAGGGAAGAGGTAAGTGGCCTGTGGGATACTCAGAGTATATGGACGATGTCAACAGGGGTAGATGATAAGGAGTGCCCCAACCAAGGGTGACATGGGTTGCGTTTTCCAAAAAAGGGAAGAAGGTCATCAAAGGTGACGACAAAAGGATATGTAAATGTTGGAAACAAAGGCTTTTTACAATGAACGAAATAAATAAAGAATAATTTGGGATGAGTGTACAAATACAGAAACGGGTGCCCCAATGTAATATGGTTGGGCCAGTTAGGGCGCAATTTTCTTGGAGAACTGGTGGAGGGTGGGGGCCCCATGGGTGGGTTTCTGTATGAGGTAGGTGAAATGAAGGGAAATTTGCAGAGGGGCAAACTGATTTGTGGATGAAATGGAGGGTTCATGATATTGCGGGGGTGTAATCAAAATAGAACCTTGAAGAGATAATCTGGGAGTCCAGTGGGAAAGCTAGCAAAATGAGGAGAAGGAGTATGTGGCTGATTCGCGACATGATGTAAGACTATCAGGACTCCTATCCCTAAAGGGTTGAAAAAATAGCATGAGTGTCAAAGTGAAAAAGTGTGCTATGAATGGGACAACTCATGTGGGGGAGAGTGCTACCAGGTGACAATACCTAAGATGTAATGGAGGTGTTGGTACTGCAGAGCCGGAGATGGGGATCCTAAAGGCAAATGTCAGAGGGTGTGACTGGAGATGCAAATGATATTCAAAGGGAATGATTACATGACAATGCTGATTATATACTTGAAGGGGTTGCATTGATGTATGATGACCAAGTACCTGCACACATGAAAACCAAATACCCGATGTGAACAATATCTGAAGAGAATCGAACATACAAGTATTTATTTGATAATTTTGAACATGAGCATGCGTACCTGGACAGGGTATGAAAAAATGGCGCCTCGGGGGATAAGGATAAAAAGTGGCCCGAGGACTGTCTTGATGTAGATGACAGGATGCTGATCCTGTGGCTGAAGACAGATCGAAAAATGGACACCCAGAGCTCCCGGAATGGTGATTGGAAGTTTGGCAGAAAGGCCTATATATAGTTGTAGGGCCCACATTGCCACCTCATTTGTACATGCTTCCAGAGTGACTAGACGAGAGGTATTCAGAGGAGGTTTGGAGATTTTCAGAGAATGAGGCAGCTGATTCAGGACCAACGAGATTTAGGTTAGTAGTCTTATCGTCCTGCATAGAAGTAGGTTTTCCATTTAGGGGCAGGGCCTGTACGGAGGGTCGTACAGGGGGTTTTATGGGTGTGGGCCCCCCAGTGCTCGGATGATCCAGGAATATGCACGCATGGGTGTGTGCCTGTTATCTAGATAGTCATGCATGGGTGCGCCCATAGGGGGGACAAAGGCACGCATGATATATGCGTCTATTTGCTACATAACTGCGCATGGGTGCATGGCTGTGTAGTGGACAAGCGCTATGGGATGTGTACCTGTGTTCATGACAGGGGCACATAGAGGTGCCCCTATAGGGTGAGAAGGCATGCACACATGTGCGCTTGTGGGATGGATAGGCACGCACGCATGCACACCTATGGGATGGACAGGTACGCCTGCGTGTGCGCCCATGGGGTGAACATACACGCATATGTGAGCGCCTGTGGGGTGAACAGACGCACAGATGTGCGTGCCTATGGGTTAAACAACCACGCCTTGGGGGAAAGGCTAACGAGTGTAAAACTTATCTTTTTTAATGTTTTTTATGGTCAATATGGTTGACCTAGGACTGTATTATGTGGTTGCAGGCGATCATTTTGCACGATGCCGATCGACTGGTGAGAGCGGGATTGGTCTTAGCTGAGGGATGCCGTGGCTATTGAGGAGCCGAGGGTTCATGCCACTTTGGTAGCCTGTGGGCTTCTGAAGTTCTTTGAGTGCCTGTTGATACGGGTGCAGGAGTATCTCCTGCAGTTTCTGATATGGATGTGGAGTCTGGACCTACATTGTTTTATGTTGCAGGGAGAGCAGATTGCTTTCATTGTGGTGGAGGACATATACTTTTTGACTGGGCTCCCTTTTTGGGGAACGCCCCTACTGGTGGAGCCGATGTTACTTGTAGACGTGTCGTTAGCGACCTTGAGCCAGAGGTACTGTTCGAGGGAGAACTACATGTCAGGCTCCGTCGTGAGCATCGGGGAAATGGATGCTCTAGCACATTGTTGTGTAGTAGTGATGATTGTGAGGGTGTATGGGTCCCTTGTGACTCAGCGGATCAGTGGTGGTCAGTGAAGGGTTATGGAGAGGGCACTGGCTGGGGAGCACTTTTCCTAGGGGTTGATGCTACATGCCAGGATGGTAGGGAAGTTGGACAGATGTCGGTCTACCGACACATGGGACTTTGCTTTTGGGTCCATCTTGGTGGCCTGGTTTTTGGAGAGGGTGCCAATGTTGCGCCCTAGGATTTTATTGTGTGCTCCCGGTGCATGAGAGCCGTGACTGAGGTGGTGGTCGATGATTTTGGTTCGCCACGGTGGTGGTGAGGGCGACCATTTTTTCACGGCTGAGGCGACACAGGTGTGACGGCAGATGTCGTAGGTTATATTGCAGTATCCATACACTGGTGCTGACTTCTGGGGTGATCCGGACATGGTGTTACCTCCAAGGGAGGTGTTTGATCACCGAGGTATGTTTATGAGTTTGATATGTTTATTTTTGAGATAGCATGACATGTGCATTTTGTATAGATGCTGATACTATCGTTTGGTTGTTTGTATGTGTAGATGTGGGACCTCGTGGGTGTGAGGTTGAGCTGCTGAGAGCGTCGGCTTGCCAGGAGCCGGGGAGACCACCGCGGGGAGGGCCGTGGGTAGAAGAGAGACATCGACGCAAGGACATCGAGGTGAGACCAACTGATGACGAGAGAGAAACGAGGAGACACCATTTTGATGACCCAGGTGCTGGGAAATCGCATGCTCCTCTGACGGATGCCGGGGAAGATTTTGAGGATATTTTCCACCGCTTGGAGGCGGTGCTACAGGGCATGCCTGAGGGCATGTGGTCACGCATCCAGGATGAGGGAATCCTGGAGCAGTGCCTGGGAGTTTCACTGACATGGCGGGCCGTGGTGTGACGAGCAGCAGTAGAAGGTGCTGCGATGTCTGGACGGTTACCTCCCGGTCCAGAGGGACCAGTAGTGGGTGGGGGACCACCGCCTGAGGGAGGGGAAGGAGGTGGTGCTCTATATGCACCTTGAGTGTTGCTCTATGTATTTTTGTATTTTGTATATAGGCTGGTGAGCCCATTT
The DNA here is from genome assembly GCA_000966675.3 of Picea glauca. Taxonomy (NCBI): domain Eukaryota; kingdom Viridiplantae; phylum Streptophyta; class Pinopsida; order Pinales; family Pinaceae; genus Picea; species Picea glauca. The sequence continues at coordinate 728,546 of JZKD02S1679138.1, forward strand.
TGGTGTAGGGGCACCAATTTTGTACTGAGGTGCTTCACTGGCCTGTGGATGTTTGTATATTTGTTTGTAAACATTTTGATGGCACTGTGGACCTATATATATATATATATATATATGAGTATACATTTTGTGATCTATGTGATATTTACATGTGTTTTGTTAATGTGTTGATGATGTCTAATCTATATATGCTGTGACAGGTTCTTGATGGTTTTTATGTATGTGTAGAGGTATCTTGATGTGATATATGCCAGTCTAACACAATGTTAGCTAAGTTATCTGTAATTTGATTCAATTGTCTTGGAATATGTGTAATTGTAATGAAATCAAAATGTTGAGATAAAAGTCTAACTTGCAGGTATTTGTGAAAGAGGCAAGGATCGCAGACGCGATACACATTGTTGAGCTGGAGGACGACTAGTTGAGAGTTGAGAAAGATTATAAGGTGACGAATATGATGATGCTGGGCATCAACGAGGAGGCCAATGATGGTAGTGTATTCGGCTTGGTTGTTGGTGTATGAACCCAAACATATGCCGCTAGAGTGGAGCATTTCATGTGAGGGGGTATAGAGGGCCCAAGCTGCCGAAGTGAGATTTTGTGTCCAACGACTGGCGCCGTCGGCGTAACCGATGTGGTAGGCTGGTGGAGGAAGCAATTTTCAGTAGCACAAATGATAGTTTAGACGTGAGGGATGGAAAAAAGATTAAAAATGCTATAAAAGAAATAACCTAAAGTAGAATTGATACGCTTAGGCGTAAAATTTCTTTAAGTATAACCCGTTGACGAGTTCTTTGAGAGAGAGGCCTTCGGGGGAAGCCAGGATGTATGCAACTTTAGTGAGGAAATGTTGGATAATGTAGGGGCCATGCCATAGTGACTTGAATTTTCCATGACCGAAGGTATCGTGAGCGATATCGTAAGCAAGGATGAGGTCACCTTCGTGAAATGAGGGAAGGTTGACATGGCGATAAAAGGTGGACTTTGACCATTTTTTGGCTGCCTCATTGTTCTGTAATGAAGATCGACGATCTTCATCCAGGGACTCTAAGTTCAGAAAGCACTGCTCCATTGGAGCAATGTCGGGTAATAGCTCAATTGCAGTGCGTAAGGTGGGAATTTTGCACTCGATGGGAAGAGTGGCCTCAACCCCATGGAATAGATGAAATGGTGTGAAACCAGTGGCCATTTTCATGACTGTATGGTAAGCCCATAGCACAGAAAATAACATATGATGCCAATTGGTCTTATGTTTATTAACCGTGCACTGTAACATGGGTTTGAGGACCTTGTTAACTGCTTCGACCTGTCCGTTAGACTGAGGGTAATATGGTGAGGCAAACTCGTGGGAGAATCCTAACCGAGATGAGAGTTCGACGAAAATCTCATTCTTGAAGTGTTTCCCATGATTGGAAACTAGTTGGAGTGGCACGCCGAAGCAGGATATGACATGATTAAAGAAAAAACACGTTGCAGTGTCAGCAGTGTTGTTGAAGGTGGGCATAGATTCCGCCCATTTTGTGAATTAATCGACTGTGACAACAATGTATTTGTGTCCATTGCTAGATGGGGGATTACAAGTCATGAAGTTGATGCCCCATTTACAGAAGGGGTCGACAGTAATGAATGGGTGAAGAAGAGCAGGTGGTGCTCGTGCTTTGTTGGCGTAAAGATGACATTTCTCACATCGCTTCACGACATGAATGCAATCGTGAAACAATGTAGGCCAAAAATAACATGCTCGGATGATTTTTGAGTAGTGGACATTTCCGAAAGATGACCCCCACATGCGCCGCTATGGCAGTCATTCAAGACTCTATTGGCCTCATAAAAAATGTATGTCATAGCCCGTTGGAAAGTTGGACCAACATTCTTTAAGCCAAAAGGCATGACACAATATGAAAAAGTACCCCAAGGGGTAGTGAATGTAGTTTTGTATTGATCGGTTGGGTGAATTTGGATTTGATTATAACCAGAGAAACCATCCATGAAGGATAGAGCCTTGTGGCCAGTGCATTCATCGATGAAAGGCATTGGAAAGTTGTCTTTGGGACATGCGTGATTGAGATCATGAAAGTCCATGCAGACATGGATAGTGCCCTGTTTTTTGTTAATGGGTACAGGGTTGGAAACCCATGATGTATAGGCGATGGGGTAGATGAACCCAACCACGCGTAATTTTTCAATCTCGGCTTTGATGGCCACTGCTTTGGATGGGTGTAGCGGTCGCTATTTTTGATGAACTGGTGTAATGTCAGGCTAGGTGTCAATGCGATGTTCAATGATAGAGGGATCAAAGCCAGGCATTTCTGTGTATGACTAGGCAAAAATATCCTGATATTCTTGGAAGAGGGCTTTATAGGCGGTGATTTCTTGAGGAGTTCAAGCGGCGCCAATGGTGATGTCCTCGATGACTCCATTTTTGATGGAAATATCGATTTTGATGGTCGGGGAAATGTTGGCCACGTTGCTTTCTTCAAAATCATCAGGGGAAGGAATGGGGTTGTTGAACTAGTCGATATGCCCTGATGGGATAAAATCCTTGGTTTCAACCACGTATATGGAGTGTTGGTTAGGAGGCATGGAGGATTCTTGTGGAAAGAAGAGTGCTCTATGGTGTAGTGCATCCCATGGATAGTTGGGGGTGTTTAACTCTTCGAGTATGTGCTTGTCATAATGGAATTGGTGGGAATACAAGGGGTCTTAAAGAGTGATATCAGTGACTTTCACTGTGTGGCTATCCCCTGGTGAAGAAGAAGTAGGGGGAATGACGCAATGAGATTGCGATGGTTCGCTCGACATAAACCAAATATTGAAGTATTGAGGAGTACCAGTGGTAGTTAGATGTAAACTTTCCGTAGGGAGATGAATGGGAGAATTGGGGGCATTTGGGGGTGAATCCTTGGATAAGTCATCCAAGAACCATGGAGGCATCGGGAGTGCCTCCAGTTCAGGAGAAATGATATGAATAATCTCGAGTGATGAGGTAAGGTCAACCATCGAGTCTGTAGGGGGCGCTGGGGTTTGAATCAGGGTCAATTGGCGTTGCCTGTATTCAATGATCATAGGACATTGGTATGTAAAATGATCTAAGGATTCACATAGAGAGAAAGGGCATCTCATACGTTCATTGACTGAAGTCATGACATAATAGATGTTAGTGATTTTTAGTAGGGATGATGTAGCTGGATTGGGTTCGTTATGGAATATTTGGCGTACTACGGCTAATGTCTGTCGCAAGCGCGATAATGCTGGGCAATGGTGTGTATAATGGCCATATTATGAACATATAGCACAAGCGAATTTGGTTTGCAACACTTTACTACTTGATTGAGGGGTGGTAGCGACAATACTTGCTATAGTGGTGAGCGTTGATGGTGTTTTATTGAGTGGAATCAGGTTCCGTAACTCGGGTAGAGATGGGCAGTTGTTGGTTTGGTGTCCATCTTTCTCACATAGCATGCAAGGAGGTTGGACACGTGGGGGAAGTGGAGCTGTGGGCTCCTTCTTCTTTCTCCTGCCCCCAGCTATGGCAGGGAGGGTAGTGAGTGGGGGTGTAGAGGGTATGGTGGGAGTGAGTATGGGAATTGTCATTGGGATTCCTTCCATTTGGGGGGGAAGGGATGGTTGAGGGACCATCTTTGGTGGATGTAAATACCAAACTGGAATTGCTAACACCATATTAGGGAGGGTAAGTGTTGTGGCTACTTGGAAAGCTTGTATTCCTGGTGGAGGGTAAAAGAAGGGGATTTGAGTAATGGCTTGGGGAACTGTCTCCCAAACTGGGATATGGCCTTGGGGAGAGGTGAAATCATGGACTGGTGGAGTCGACGAGTTCGCAGGAGGCTCGTGAGGGGGGAGCTCTGCGACTAGTGGGAAGTCATATATGATAGAAGCCTCCCTAGGAGGAAGGGTATCCTCTATGTCAGTTCCGTTGGATGATACGATGCATACTTGATTGGAAGGATGAAGGAGTGGTGGTGCACCATGGTAAGTTCCTAACAATGATGGGTCTTTGAAAATTTCGGGACCCATTTTGATGAGTGGGTATGCGTCATGACTCGTGTGGATGAGAGGAAGAATGTTATCGATGTTGGCAGAAGGGTTAGGCTTGTAATGTGAGACTTGGTCAATGGTAATGATCTTCCCGTTATGGGGGAACATCATCGTTTGAAAGAAGAACGAGGCAATTTCCTTCATAGCGTACATGTAGCTATGACCGAATAGGATATTATAATCAAGTGGGGCATCAATAACTTCAATTTCAATGAGAATGGTCTTGCCCCCGAGTTCTATGGGGACATTTTGGAAGAGCCCTTCAGGAGATGATGGTCATCCGTCATAAGCTCTTAAGGTAATGGCAGATGGTATGAGTTCAGGGGAACCAAGTTTCTTCCATACAGATTTGGACATAATGCATGTGGATGCACCTTCATCGATGATGCACCGATGAACTGTAATGTTCTGAATTTTTACTGGGATTTGAAAAGCGATCAGAGTGGGAAGGCGAGGTTCTCTGTTGTCGAGATCAAATGTGATGGGTTGGGTATCCGCGGGGTTGACTTCCCCCAAGGCGGAAAGTAATGATTTCCGCTGAGTGGGACAAGTCTGAAGGACCTCTAAGACTGACATGGCAGCCGAGGACTGTGCTAAGTCATCGACCAAACTATAATTATGAGCCACCCTATCCTAGGGGTTGTGGACATTCCTGCACAATGGGATGCGAGGGATGCGAAGAGGTGTTTCAACGTTAGGGCGAGGAATTACTAATGGGGGTCCCGTCAGTGTTGGGATTGTTTATGGGGGAATGGGAGGAGACTCAACAGGTGTACGATATTGATGACTACGTGTTTGCAGAAGAATTTCTTCCTTATTAGTGAGGAGGATGGTACGATCTGCGAGATTGTTGGGATTGAGGTATTGTCCCAACTGTGGTGGGGTAGGCTATGTATCTTGTTGGGTGTTTATCACACCCTGGTGTGGAATGGGATTTTTCAGCATGACTGGGGGTGGTTGTTGCATGTATTGTTGTGGGGCCTGCTAAGGGGTAGGCGGTGTTGGAGGACGTGGTAGACTGCCTGAGTCTTTCATCTGTTTAAAATCAACGATTTGGGGGAAATGATGAGTATAATGACCGAATTCACCGCAAAGGGCACAAGGGAAAGTGGTTTTGATAGTATTGCTATTTCTCCCTTGATGCCTGTTGTTATTACCCCCCTAGGAATTCTGATTTCCTTGGTTCTGGTTGCCCCCAGTATGTTGGTTTTGTTGGGGTTGATTCCCGCCTTGACCTGGGTTGTTATTGTTCCTGTTTCTTCCTTTCTTTTTGGAATTATTTGATGGGTGGGTCGGATTTGCCATATTCAGCTGTTCGAAATTTTGATATTGCTGAACGTGAGAGGGTTGAACAAAATTCATCCCAGCGTGAGGGTGTGGGGGGGGCATGGGCCGTGGTGGACCAGGGAATGGAAAGTATGGATTCTATGGAAGTTGTGATCTGTAAGATACATAGGAAGGCATGGCGCTTTCGCTAGTACTTAGAGTATAAGATGAGGTAGAGGGGGTACCAGAACTTGTTTGGATAGGTGGGTGCATTGAGGCTGCTAGCGGTGGGACACTAATGGGTGGAGGAATAACAATAGGGTATGGATATTGATAAGAGGGTGGAGGGTAATAAGAGGTTCCCCCATATGATGACGGATATTGAGGTGTGCCATACATTGGTGGTGGTTGGGGTTGAGGATTGTGGTGTGTGGTATTACCAATCAATTTGTCTGCTGAGTGAGACATCCCAGGTTTGTCTTGACTGAATGGCATGGGTCTTGGGAGATCAGGAAGTACTGTGTATAAGTACCCTGATTATGAATAGATGAGGTCGTATTGTTGAGCCTTACTGATGGATTCTTCTTCTGACTGAGGGAAGGTGGAAGCTACATCTTTACTGAGGAGAGAGACAAGTGATCTAAGAAACCAGTCAAGACATTGTTGTTTGGTGGTTTTAGCTTTGTACAAACTACGTCGTCTACGCCACTCGTGAATGTGATCAACGATATGTGTGGCTGAGGTTTGTTTGAAATTAGAGAGTAGTTCAAGACCATTGTCATGGTGGATGGGTAATTGGAAGAAGGTAAAAAATTCTTTGGCCAAGGACTCAAAGGTCGCATGGGACCCCGATTTTTAGTCTACATACCATTTGGTTGATGGGCCAGTGAGTGTGCGTTGAACTAATCGTAGTCTGATGGAATCATCCATAATGTTGTTGGAAGAGCACCATAGGTGGAAATTCATGACATGGTTGGCAAGGTCATGTCCTGCCTTTCCTTCAAACTTGGGGATGTCTGAAGGTAGTTTGGTAGGCATCGCAGGCCATGTGGGGTCATGACATATAGGATCATTTGTGAGTTTGCTTAGATATGGTATGTTAAGAGAGGCCAAATATGACATCTGTAGTGGGGGTGGAGGATTAGTTCTAGCCATGGTGTGAGTGTTCTGTGAACTTGACCCTTGAGGGGGGCTAGGTGGGTTAGTACTTCCTCCTTGAGAGGAAGTTGGCCCCCCACTTCTGTGTAAAAGAGAGCGAGTGGATGAAGGGACTTGGTAAGTGGACCCAAGTAATGTGGAACCAAACAAAGATGACCCTAAGAAAGTGGCACTCACTTGAGTGTGTGAAGGTGGTGCCGATGAGTTGGCAATACTAGGAACTCCCCCTAAAATAGGAGGAAGTTTTAGCAAGCATCTGGAATGACGGGGGTTCTGTGGGTCCCCTATGATGTCTGACTAGTTGCATGGATGTGTGCAAATTGTGATGAGAGAAAATAAACAAGAACCTTTGTTGTAAATTTTGAACTTTACACAATATATATATCTAAATCAAAATGTGATCCGAAGTGCATCATACATAAAGTGTTTTGAAAAAGAAGCATATATGTGGATAAGTGGGTTTTTTCTGTGTGGGGAATCAAAGAAAACAAATGTTCGTGTCATAAAAGACGTAACATACTTCCTCTCAAATAGCACTGGACCTTCCAATAGTACTCAACAGTGGAGTCTGAAGTCACCGGAAGAGAAACTAGTGAAGGATGAAATAATCAGTTATAATGAGGGGTAAAGGGGGCATATCTCGAAAGAGTTGGCGATATTTCCCAATAGCCACACAAAATTCGATCAAGGTGCAATTGCAGCCCACAATTTCCACCTGGGTATATGTCTTAAAATTTGGTCACTAGGTACCTCGGTCAAAGTGCGGCATTTAGATTTTTGGCCTAAGAAATGGGTCACGGGCTGGATCCCGTCCAAGAGGTGGGTGCCTCAAGGTGGGACACACAGAACAACCCGACCTCAGCCTTCAACCCTTCACGGGTATCTCCCTACCTTATGGTGTTAGGAACACTTGATTTGGAGGATTTTCAGTTCCCTATTTGACAACTTCTGTTGTTTTGACGATGTGAGAACCAGATAACAGGGAGTTATTTGGATGCCTATCCCTGAAATCCTACCTAGACTAAAAAATTTCTTTTGGCACCTCCTGTGGAGGAAAACTTAGTGAGTTTTTAGAAAATTTTTAGATGTAGTTGTTTGAGAGGTTGGGAGTGTGAACCAACCTCATTGAAATCAAATGGGAGTGGATAGTTTCGTCAAGAAAAGGGTGGGGCATTTTAGAATCCCTTTGGAGGAAACTTACTTTGACCTCCATGTTTCAAGAGGAAAATTATGTGAGTGATAAGTGACTTTTGTGTGTGAATGAGTGAAAATGTGCCAATGTTTTAATGAATTAGGTGTCACCTTGCTACATGTGGACTTCGCTTGGTCCTTACAAGTGTTGATTACCTAATTAACTAAGTTCCTTTGGTACAACCTTGTGTAATTCAAAAGTCCCTAGGAAACTAGCATATGGACATGTGGGTCCTTTACTATTCCTTTAACTCCCTATTGTGATTTAATTTAAGAAAAGCTTTGAAACTATCCTAGATTGTGATCATGTGGGCATGTGTGGGCCCGTTACAAAACCTTTAAACTTCCCTAGTGATTTAATCTAAGAAAGTAAATTTCAATACTATCCTATCTTTGTAGCATGTGGGCATATATGGGCTCGTTACAATCTTAAGATGTGTTTGAAAAATAAACTAAGAGGAGTCCCAAGAGGGGTTGTTGTCCTCTCCTAAAGGTTTTTTTTTTTTTTAAGGGAGATGAAATTGTCCTACAATCTTTTTCTGATTCTCAAGGTCGCTTGGAAGTGCGAGAGAATAACATACTAAGCGATTGTTATCCAACTTCTAGTCCCAATGCAAGTTTTATGTGATTAGAAATGATTCCAACTTATACTTTTAGTCAAAGCAAGCCATCCATGTGGCAAAATGAAAGCAAAAGAGGAAATAATGATTTTAAACCCCCTAAGTGCCTATCTGTTTTGACTAATGCCTTTATATGAAGAGGGAAATAAGTGTGGTGTAGCTTACAACATGCATGAAATCACTTTTAAGAAGGCTAGGGACCTTCCCCAAATCACAAAAAACCTTACAATGTGTAGTTTTCTGCACAGGTGCGCGGGTCTCAGTGTAGACAGAGGCACACTGAGCGCCTGTGCGCAGATAGAAATGAGCTTTTGGGCACAGGTGTGCAGAACAACACTGTGACTTAGGCGCATGTGCACACGATGCGCGCATGTGGGCTAAAAAACCCGTGCACAACTGAAACACGATCGTGAAGAAAATTTCAGATGGAATTCTCTCAATTCAACTTGGAATTGGATGTTTTGTAGGTCGGCTTAGGCTGGTTAATGCACCTATAGGTTAAATAAACCAAAAGAAGAGCTATAAAAACCCAAATGGTGTAGGAAATTAATACCTTTCCCCAGTGGAGTCGCCAATCTGTTGCGCCTCTTTTGCCACCTAAATGAGCAAAACAAAGGTGCTTTCAAGCTTAGTTGGGTTTGCTAAGCAGGACAACTGTAAGGAAAAGGGTTAGAGAAAGAAATATGAAAGAACAACTAAGAATTAAACTAAGAAATAAAATAACAACTAAACTAGTGAGCATAGGGACATAAGAACAAAAGAAACAATAAGACTCATGTCACCAATGGTAAGGTTTATATCAGTGAAAGAAAACACCAAGAAGAAAGMGGACTATGAGTSCCTTCTTCCTCCAAGGGAGGGCTCTTGGACCCCCACAAATAAGCTCTTCTTACAACTTTGAATGAAAATGGTGAAAGAATTCCTTGCTAATCCACTCAAGGGGTGAGATGGATTGCCAAATGTAATGGTGCTAATATACTCTTGATGAGAATAGATGATTCCTCAAGAGAATAGTAGCAACATAATTTTTCTATTGAAATTCCTTAAGAATGAAGTGCACCCATGGCCTTGTTTTATAGCACCTCTTTGAGGTATTGTGCAACCATCTTGTAGTGTGAGAAGAGGCTAATTAGGGCATTTTTAGGTCTTTGAACAACCACCCAGTCAGGTCCAGTCCAGATTTGAGTGTCAAATCAACTTGGAAGCTGAACCAGAAGTGTGTGGGAGGCCGACCACTCTCATAAATCCACTATTCTCAGATGTGTGCGGCTTTTAGCGACCACAGTCGTGCATCGGGTGCATGTGTGATTTTCCTGCGTTTCTATTTTGCGCATGTGTGCGCGCGTCCTGTGTAGTCATAGCACACTTTAATTTTGTCACTGGTTGTATAGTTTTTGACCCTTTGGAAATGATTTTGTGGTAATTTTTGTCCATGGGTGACCTCATAATTGTTTGACGATGCTGGATTCTTGTAACCATTTGTAGACGAAATTTCAGTGATAACAACTGCATTATATTAAATGAAAGTAGAAGATACAACCAGATTGCCTTGATGTCGCAAGATTCCTTTCAGTGATCCTTGGTTCCAACACACACACTTTCTCTACACTTGCATGACGAAGATCCAGTACAATTTGATAGACAAATAGAGTCTTCAAGCTTCAATCCAAACATGGTTCTTCACACAATTCTTTCATCAATTCTTCATTTAATCTTGCTTAACCTATTCCTTGAGAAATATTTCATTATATAGGATAAGGAGAGATGGTTAAAGGGATGAGGATGATCCCACTAAATCTGAGAAGTCAGTAGGATTCCAACCATGCGAATGACACCTCATTTTCTAGAAGATTCCCTTCTAGAACCTTCGTAACCTCTTCTCTTTTCCAAGCTTTGAAACAGGTTCACAACCTACCTATAGAGTAGTCTGCAAACAGTTCGCACTCCAAGTATAGGTTTTTCTATGAGAATGAAGGATTTTCGCACCCTATAACATAGGTAACCTGCAAACTCATCTTAAAAATATGCTTTTTAAAAGAAGACAACAATCACTTTTCTCAGGAAAAAGTCTTGATGAGAGCCTGGACACATAACTTGTAGAGCCATCACTAGAGTGAGCAAAATAATGTGTAACACCCATTGTTGAGTACACTCAAACTCAGCTTGCTATAGCATCAGTACACTGTGACAATTGTCTAGACTGGGTAGAATGCTACTACAGGGACGCACCATATTTACAGGCACAATTAAAACATTTGTCAACTCGAAATTCTCTGCTTGAACGAGAAAATCATGAATTGAAGGCATGTGCAGATCGGGCAAGTAAAAGGACCAAAAGAACCAATAGTGTGATCATAAAAAATGCAACCAATTTCAATGCCATCATTAACTCAGAATTATCCGACCCTTCACTGTCTAATTTCTAAAATGGTAAAAGTGGTTTTGTTTTTCTTTGATTTTATTCTGTTATAAAAGTCTAATAGGAAGATTTATTTTGATTTTCTTTGTTAATATAAGAATAGCTACAAAATCTTAGGATTCTGTAGCCAGTCTATTTCTAAATGTTAGTTTGTATTATTTTCTAAAAATTAATTTCATTTTGTCATTTACAGGAAAATAAATATCATGGTGCTATTCACAAGGAGAAGTGATCATGGATTATACACTGTATAGTTTAGTAGGTTCTTTTCTGTTTGATAAAACTATGCCATTATGTAATAAATTAAAAAAAAAAACTCCTACAGTAGTGGTTCCCTGTTGTACTATTTTTGTAATGCAATCTATTTTTTTGGGATTACCCTCTATCTTGCATGGTAAGAGGTTGTCAATCCAAGACTAGTTTAAATAGTGATTGCTATTAGTAGTAAAGCCAACTTTTGCTGGGATACAGTATTGGCATGTGATTTTGGGAACTGATATGGGAAATCTATTCAGATCGGCTTTAGACCTATGCGATGCTTATTCCATTATGTTCTTCTGTGGCCTCTATCTTATGAGATATTATTATGTTTGATGGAACTTTAGCCTTGTCATCATATGGTGTTTCATATTGTTAAGTATTTAGATGTTGTCCATAATTTGTTATTCCATTTTGTATTTGTGATCAATCTGTCAATTGATTATTATTGATTTATTCCTAATTTTAAATGATGGATAATATCAATACTTAGAATTGAGTTTTCACTCGTTCTTAAATATATCATAAGATCATAGGGTTTTTAATCAGTTATTACTTTGTTCTATTCTCGTTCCAACACATTAAATTCTTCTTTGAATTTATTATGGAAAGTACTAGTTTTGTTCTGTCATAGGTTTCCCTTACATGCAGGACAAGTAGGAGTTCGAACGATATAGAAAGATAAGCTTAGTTTCGCTAATCAGTTATAGGTTAGTCTGTGTGTTATTTAGTTAAATTATTTATTAATGAAATGATGATTGCGTGAATTAACTTTGACTGTTTATGTATCGTTGTTTCAATTGTATTTGAGTAGTATTTATTAGTTTTAAATATTTGAACATTCAAAAAGAAAACAAAAAAGATTTATGTGCTTTCTTTATCTTGTTTATAAACACTTTTAAGAACATTCATTTCGCAAGATTTCAAGTAAACCTTGCAAGATGTATATAGACTGTTTATAATCATTTGTACATATTCATGTTTCTATTTGAACACTTGTAAACTTATATTCTTAGTATCATAGCCTTAGATTAGTTTATTTCTTTTATCATTTTTGGGAATTTAGTTGGCTAACAGAGCCATTAAACCCATTGGGTCATTTCATTCCAAACGACTTGGGTTAATTAGACAACCTCGGTCCAGATTTGACCTTCCAGTTGATGGTGTGTCACTTACGCTCGTCAACAAATGGTGCTAGAAGGAGGGCCTGGAATTAATTGATGGCACATGGAGGTTGTAAGACCCCCCCACACACTCGCACTCCTGTCGTAACGCGTAGTCTCTCCGACACAAACGTTACACTTGAAACAACTACTACCTCAAATGATAACCCCGATATTCCCGTCGAACTAGGGACACCTCTTCCTCAGGGGATTGACATCCAAGAACTTGTCCGCTAGTCACTTATAAGAAATCAAAGTGCCTTATCCCGTATTAGACAAACTGGTAGACAACTCAATCAACCCCTTGACTTTACAAATCTTCAAGAACAACTTCAAGGCATTAGTCTGCCCAAAAACCCTTTAGGTGGAAATACTACCAATCCTGCTGAAATAATTATCCCTGGAGTTGGAGGATCTGGTATCCCACCATCCCCACCTGGTTCTTCTCCATCCTCTTTAAGAGGATAATCCTCAGATGAAGGAATTTCTTCATCTAAATAATATCAACCTTAGACTTTTCCAACTCCCATGGAAAACCAAAATAATATTTCCAGACCTTGGATCGATCAAGATGCCATGGCTGTGCCTGGACCCCAACACCCATTACCTAAACATCTAGAGAAATGGCTGCCCAAATTTGATCTAGATTTGAAGCAATCAGGTGAGGATCAAATCAATAAATTTATGCTAGCCATTAGACTCTGGAGTGTCGAACAAAAAGATTTAGTATGCAAATTATTTCCTTATACTTTTGAGGGAAATGCCTCAACCTGGTATTTTTCTCAACAACCTCAGACCATCGTCTCTTGGGATAAGTTTGAAACTTTTTTTCTGGAAAAAATTGGAGATGATAAATCTCTGGAAGTCTTGGTTATGGAACTCTCTAGCTTAAAAATGAACCCTAAAGAAAAAGTGAAAGACTTTAACCAAAGATTTCTAGCACTAAAAAACAAAATCCCTGTACATTTGATTCCCGCAGAAAGCTTAATTGTTGCATATTATACTAAGGCCATGCATAACAACATAGCCATATGGGTTAAAAGGTCCAAAAAGAAAACATCGTTACAAGTTTTTGAGGAGGCAAGTCAAATTAAGAAAGATATATTGAGCTTAAAAGATAATCTAAGTAGTGAAGCTGAAACAACTTCTTCTAAGAAGAAAATAGAAATTCTCACTAGGCCTCCTCAACCTAAAAATCAACAAGAAACATTAGACCTGGAGAGCTTGTAGAAATCTTTCCAGAAACTATCCAATCAGGTCGTTGACTTGAAAATATCCGGCGAGGAGGCATCTACAAGCAAATGAAGTTTCAAACCTCCTTTTAGAAAGCCTTCCTCTCCAAACCTGCCAAACCCGACCACATAAGGTTTAAATTTTGAAAGTTTACAGTATGCTTTGCAAATGATATTAGAAGTGCATGACAATTCTGTTTCTGTTCCTCCTAAAAATTCTGATGATACAATTGAGGAAGAGGTACCAGAAGAGGAAGACTCATCTCCTTCTTCTTTCGGGCACTTGTCAGGCAGTATTTTCCTAGCAAATTTTGAAATTGTCCACCCCTACAACACTAGGAGTAAAACAAAAAACAAGCCTCCACCCAAAACAAGTAAAAATGTGTTTCCAAAACAGTCAAAGCAAACTGAAATTAGACAAAGCCTAGTTGCCCCAGTTTTAGAGTATGATTTAATTGAAGATCTGAAAAAATTAAGGGAAAATAGTTCTGTTTTTGACTACTGAAATTTCCTCTTATTTTGCAGAAAATGATTCAAAGCATTGCTGAAAACAATAAAAAGAATGATGTTAGAAGCAAAAAATCAGCAGAAAGTGACTTAAACGTAGCTAAAAATGTCCCAACTAAAAAGACATCTAAACATCAAGATAAAAGGGACTTAGCAGAAAAAACTGTAGGAAACCTAGATAAAACTGTTTTAGGAACAACAATAAAAAATCAACAGAATTTTGTTGTTTCCGCACGAAAAAATGTACCCTTTTTATTGACTTTTGATATTTTTAATAGGAATGTACATAATTGCATGGTTGACTCCGGTGCATCATCAAATGTGATTCCTTTGTCTGTATGCCATAAAATTAACGTAGAAGTAAAACCTTATGATCTAAAAATTATTCATCTAGATCAAACGAATGTTAAAGTGGCCGACGAACTTAAAAATGTGCTGATTAGATTATCGTCCAATTCCAAAGTTCATCAAATAATTGATATTATCATTGTTGACATCCTGAAGTTTATGTTCTATTTTTAAGCACAAATTGGTCATAAAAGCTACACGATTATTTTTCTACAGACTGGTCTCATTTGCGGTTGCCTGAAAATGTACATCCCAATAAGATAAGAATAAAAAAAGAACATTACCTCAAACATATTGTGACATATCTGAACGATCCAAATGAGCCTTTCGTTACCACTGCAAATTCGATTGAAATGAAGGGAATGAATACCTTTTTTGGTAATTTCATGACTGAAATTTCATCTATCATTGATCCAGAACAACAATCTGAAGTAACAACCTATACTTAGGCACCTGTTTCGTCGAATATGCCAAGTATTGCTAATGATGCACAAATCTGGTCCCTATATTTTGATGGATCCAAATCTCGATAAGGGGCATGTTCTGGTTGTGTACTCATCGACCCTACAGGTAATAAAACATTCATTGCTTTTCGATTAGAGTTTGAATGTACTAACAACACAACAACATACGAATCACTTCTGTAGGGACTTCATAAAGCACTAGATATGGACGTGCAAAATTTGCTAGTATTTGGTGATTCAAAAATCATAGTAAAACATGTAAGAAACACAAGATGCTGTTTGTCACCACATCTGAAGAGTTACCAAACTGAGGTATGGAGTTTAATTCATAAACTTCTAGCATTTAATACAAATTCCATTCCTAGGATGAGTAATTCAGAAGATGATTTACTAGCCAATGTTGCTTCCAAATTTTTGCCCGCTGAAGGTCTTTCTCCTAATGCATTCTAGGTCGAATTGTTATTCAGCCCATCGATTTCGGACAACATCACAAATTGGAGAGTATTTGATGATGATCAACAGATCATCAAATTTCTGCATATGGAAGACACCTTCCAGGATGCAGTTATTGATGAAGGCACTCATGACGAGAATCTTTGAGACTTCATGGTAATATTCGATCCTCGATCTCTAGAATCATCATCCGATCTTGTAAACCCTATCCCCAAATCTGTTGTGATATTAGAGAAATTTTATGACTTGCATGGCAAGTTTAGAGGGGTAGTCAATTGCAAAACTAATAGTTCCTCTTTGATCCATGAAACTTTTAATTTAGGAACAAGAGATAATTCTCAAAATATTAATTTGGGAAAGGGATGTTCGAAGTAAGAAAGATCCGCTTTCATAAAATTATTTAAAGAATTTAAAGATGTATTTTCTTGGACGTACGACGACCTGAAAACTTTTGATCCAAACATCATACAACATATAATCCCTATGAAACCCCAGACTCAGCCTTTTCAACAGAAATTGAGGAAAATGCATCCTAAATTGGAACCTACCGTTGAAAAGGAACTGAATAAATTACTAACTGCAAAGACAATTTTTTTGGTTAGGCATACTCAATGGGTATCTAACTTAGTCCATGTAAGGAACAAAAGTGGTGAAATTCGACTTTGTGTCAATTTTTGAAATTTAAACCGAGCATCTGATAAAGAAAATTACCATGTTCCTCCAATGGAAAAAATTCTACAACAGGTGTTTGGTTCCAAGAGACTATATTTATTAGATGTTTTTTTGGGATACAACCAGGTCCTTATGTCTCCTTTGGACCAACTTAAAACCACCTTTCGTACCCCGTGGGGCACTTACACCTACATGAAAATTCCTTTTGGACTGATAAATGCTGGTGCCACTTTCAAGAGAGCAATGGATATTGATTTCCGTGGACTCATTAACCAGTCAGTTGTGGTCTATCTTGATGATGCCACTGTCTTTTCAAAAAAAAAAAATATCACTTGTCCCACCTTAGGGCTATCTTGGAATGATGCCGCAAGTTTGACATATCTCTCAATCCCAAAAAATCAGTCTTTATAGTAGAGCAAGGAAAACTGCTTGGGTTTATAGTGTCTAAGGATGGAATGATTATTGATCCAGAGAGAACCCAAGCGATTTCTAAATTTCCTCCTCCTTCTTCCAAAAAGGCCATGCAATCATTTTTGGGTAAGATTAATTTTGTCAGAAGATTTGTCCCGAGTTTCTCAGAAATGGTTAGACCTCTACAAAATCTAATTAAAAAGGATGTTTTGTATTGATGGGGACCACAAGAAAGTTAGTCTTTCTATGCAATTAGAAAAACAATAATATAAGCACCTTCCCTAATGAGTCCCAATTTTATCTATTTATCTCGCCCAAACAAAGCTCAGGAAGGATAGCAATTAGAATCTTCGAGGAGGAGAAGATTCCTTTAAAAAAAAAATGAATGATTGAGATCTATTTAGGAGGATCTAGGGTCTTTTGTCACCCTTAGATATGGATAAGTGGCCTAGGGTTTAACCCTGTAAGTCTTTAAGACTTTGCACGTTCAAAGAAGTCATAGATCAAGTTTAAAAGGAGGAATTATCGAGGATCAAGATCTATGGTCAAGATCCATTCAGGATTTTGTAGGATCATGGATAGTCATCATATCAGGAGGAGATGCATGTGGGTTAATCGATGAATTCCTTTAGACTTCATGCATTCAGAGAATTTGGTGTGTGGAGAAATTAGGACCCTCGAAGTCCCAAAGGCCAAAGTGAATCATGGCCATCCAAAATTTGAGGACACATGTCAGCAGATCCTGTACTTCAGGGGATTAACATTTCACCAAAAGTAGGAGTGGAGGACTCCCAAAGTTCTGAAGGCTAGATTTCATTCTGGCTATCTATCGTAAAGGACACGTGTCATCAGATCAGGCAGTCTGGAGAATAGATACTCTGGGAGAATAATGGGAAGAGGAGGTAGATCTCTTTGGAGTCTTGAAGTCTGGAGTAGATCTGGACCATTGATTTTAGGAAGGGTACGTGGCAACAAATCTAGAGGTTCGACGCTCCAAAGAAAATGTAGTGTGGTGTTGTGGAGACTTGTGGAGGCCCGAAGCCCCAGAGTTAATACCAACCGTCTGTTGGAGAGGATGAGTGGCATAAGATCCCGCAATTTGGGAACTCGACCCTTTAGAGAAATCAAAGCATTGTGTAGACAAGGAGAAAATCATTGAAGTCCCGAAAAACATCTTGGTCATCGATCTAGGAGGGGACACGTGGAGTAAGGAGAACTTGTTCAACATTTTTGCATCGGGAGATATAATGTGTCGTTTTGTTTGACGACCAACCAAAATCACAGAAGCCCTAAAGGAATTGATTTGGACCGTCCATTTGATCGAAGATTGTGGACCGTCGATCTGAGACTCAGCGAAAGCGCTTTTCGACGATACAAGAAAGTTGTGGAAAAAAAGTGTAGTGAAGAAAATCGTCGAAGCCCAAAATATATAATTTGGGTCGTCGATCTCATAACTCATTGTGGATGGTCAATCTAGCCACCTAGTGTTCGACAGTTTGGGGAATCTGTATAAAGAGATAAGAGGAACCAAAAGTCCCGAAGTACCGAAACTTTCAGGGTTTGAAGCTTTGTGCCACAGTTTTTTCCCTCGATCTCCATGGAAGATTTGTAAGTGCTTGGGGACTCTAAAAAATGAGAATTACACTCGAGAAGAAGGTTTAAGGACATGTTCATTAATATTTTGGGCTCGGAGGGAGCCTACGAGCTAATTTAATCTCTCGACTAGAACGATCCTAGATCAAGAGGACATGCCGACCTCGATTGAGGGAGGGGGTCTGCATCACCATGCATTGCCTTTCCTTTCCATTCCATGCTATGCCTTTCCTTTCCATTCCATGCTATGCCTTTCCATGAAATGCATTGTCTTTCCTTTCCATGCCTTGGTTTGCCTTTCCAAGCCATGCCTTGCCTTGGAATTCCATGTCATTCCTTTCCTTTCCATGCCATGCCTTGCCTTGCCATGCCTTGCCTTTCCATGCCATGTCATGCCTTTCCTTGCCATGCCATGTCATGACTTTCCTTGCCATGCCATGTCATGCCTTTCATTTCCAAGCCATGTTATGACATGGAATGACAAGGAAAGGCATGGATTGCTAAGACAAGGCAAGGCAAGGCAAGGCATGGCATGGAAAGGAAAGGCATGTGATGGCATGGCATGTCAAGAAAAGGCAAGGAATAACATGACATGGCAAGTCATTGCATGGCATGACGTGGCATGGAAAGTGAAGGAAATGAAAGCATTTCATGGAAAGGCAAGGCATGGCTTGGCAAGGAAAGGAAAGGCATGGAAAGGCAAGACAAGGCATGGCATGGCATGGTAAGCCAAGGGATGACATGGAATGACATAGAAAGTGAAGGAAAGGAAGGTCATGGGATGTGAAGGAAAGACATGGCAAGGCAAGACATGGCATGACATGGCATGGAAAGGCAAGGCATGGCTTGGAAAGGCATTACTTTCTATGGTGTGTCATGAAATGTAACCTCAAAACCTTTGTTTATAGGTGGAAAATGATACCCATTCTAAGATCTAGTTTCCATGTGAACTCTCTCATTGTATTGATCAAAATCAATAAGTTTAGTGGACATCATGGAAGAATGAATAAATGTTATTAATAATTGATGGGTTTAACAAAATTTACATATATCCACTACACAACCTAAACAAACACATGAGTTCATTAATGAGTCATTGACTATTCTTTTTGGCATTTATGAATGGTTACACATAAATCAAATTATTTTATATATATCATGCATAGAAAGAGGGGAATAATGTGTGCACCCTAGAAAATGGTCAAATTATGGATTGAATCAACCAAGAAACTAACAACTAGGCTTCTCAAATGAATCTCAAGGGAAGGCTAGGGTTTGAAGAGCCCAACTTGTAACAACCTGAGATAGGATATTGGTAGGTGCATGTACTTCATATTCTAAATATATATGAAGTGTTTGGGTTTTCCAAATGTTGTGTACTTGCATAATTGAATTTTAGCTTATGTCATCTTCATAATTGAGTAATTCTAGTACTAGTTATGGAGGTTAATTTGACATAACATTGAGATGATATTGTTAGGTGATTTACAATTATGTAGAAGATAAATGAGAGAAATTTATTTCTATAATAAAGTATTGTAATGTAGCATTTCTTAGGTCACAATATTTTCAACTGACCACTATTTGAGGGTGTATTGTCATTGTATTTAGATGGAGATCATTCAATAGGTAGTCCATATTGTTGGTTGTGAGTTAGAATATGGATATCCACAACATTCATGCAAATAATTTAGAATGAATGATCTATCGATAATGTAGAAATACATGGTTGATTAGCAAGCAATGCTACTTTAGAACCATTAATTTCTTATGGATTTATCACTTAGCAATATTTTCCACCATAAGATATTCGTTAATGCATAACACAAGTATTTATAATCACTTCAGAAAAATATCAAGGGATTAATACACATAAAATTAACACACTTTGAAATTCAAATACCTTGAAATTCATATATTCATCAACATAAAATGAAGAACAACGAGATTCATAAAAAGCATGCCATGAAATGTGTGTATATATCTATATCTATATCTATATCTATATATTCAACATCGTCTAAATTGTACATTTTTTACAAAATGACACCTCGTGCCCAATATACAAAGCAACAACAAGTGCCCTAACATAAAAATAATCCATATAGTGGACTAGATACAAAATGACAGTAGTTGGTCAATCATTGACCATTGCCACCCTTAGGAGCATCCTGGAAATCTATCTTTATTCTCTTTCTTGAGGAAGCACCTCGAGTGGTTCTAGGCCTGGGCATGCTTCGACGCTATGGAGACTACAAAAAGACAAAATATTGTTATAAGTTTTTTTTCTCAATGGATTAAGAGACATACAAAATGATACTTTGTAATTTAACTTATGACAACTCACTTTATATGTTATTGTCAACTGTGAGGGTGTTA
>JZKD02S1679138.1:775384-802160 GCA_000966675.3 Picea glauca
ATTGGTGAAGGAATTGTGTGAAGGACCTAGCTTGAACAGGAGCTTGGAGACTCTAGCAAGTCTATCAAGAGGAGTTGGATCTTCTTCATGCAAGGATCGAGCAAGTGTGTGTGTTGGAACCAAGAGTCATCGAAAGGATTGAGACATCAAGGCGATCATGTTGTATCTTCTACTTTCAATTAATATGATACAACGACATGTCCTTTTCCCATAAAGTCATTCTTACCTTATTGTGTAATTCCTTGATCATACACATAAGTTGATGATTGAATATATTTTGCTATCTTCACTTTGGTTTGTTTGTGTTGTCCTGGTCTTGACCTCACGAGAGCACCAGAGCGAAGCGGGAGCAACAGAGACCCTAGGAAGCGATACAAAGGTATGTCACTTGTTCCTCCCTACTAGCTAATTCAATGGTCATAACTTAGGGAAATCAAAGTCATGTCCTATCTTGTTTTGTTCTAGATCTAGGTGGATCTAGGGAGATCTGTTAGTGTTCGCACCTACTGATTAGTCCAAAAACAAAATTGGTGACTCCACTGGGGATGCAACCCGTTTTCTTTGTGGTTTTTGGTGTTTTTCCTTGGCCATTTTCTCTTTCCTTACCTTTCTCCATTCCTATCAATCTCTGAGTCTTCAGGACACCCTGATAGACCCTCTGGGTCCAGAAGTCCCTTCAAAGTTTTTGTCTTTTTCCAAAAAATTGCCTAGTTTCATACATTCTCGCACTGAACCCCACAGTGGCCTGCGAGAATACTTTGAGTTCACACTTTGCTTTTAAGTCCAGTTCGAGGTTCTCACACTCTGCTCAAAGATAGCCTACGAGAATGACCCATTCTCACACTGTGTAACACTGATAGCCTGCGAACCCTCTTTTCAAATTTTTGGATTTAAGATTTTTGCATGTTCATCTGCCCAGATCAGTATAGGTGCCTGAAAGGAACTTCTTGGACCATTGATTGATGTTTTCTTGTCTTCGGATTTTGTGCACAATCAGTCTTCGGAAATCAAAGGCTCTTCCTGTCCATCTTTTTCTCGACTTTCATCTCTTGACTTTTCTTGGCAAAGATATACTCTCTAATTTTGGAGTCTGAGTGCTTGTTTGGTTAAGAACCGACGATCGGTTGAAAGTTGGGATTCTTTGTCTTTCTCATTTGCTCATTATTTGGAAGGTTAATTTTCTCATGCAATTGAAAAGACTAGTTTGGTCTGCTTGTCATTTTTGTTTCCATTGAAAGATTGGTTTGGGTTTTTGTTTATTGCTTGTTCATTAGTTTTTGGTTTTCCTCACTTTCACCATCATGGTGTGGGTCCTTTTTGAAAAGTGAAAAAACATTTTTATTTCAAAAGCATTTTCGTCTTTGAAAATATTGAAAATCAATTGTTGAAATTATTGAAAAAGAAACAATAGAGAATTGTCATTATTGCATGATTCCTTGAAATTGCATTTTAAAGGAAATTGTGTATCGTAGTTCAAGATTGGTCTGGAAAAATTCTCTTTCCCTCCCATACATAGGATTCATTGAAAGAAAATTGATATTTTTCATTCCTATCTATGCATCGTTGGGTCAGAGTCTCATACAACATCAGTTTCATCTCTATTTCCTTTGAGTAACAACAACCCTTAATAACATTGCGCAATTGTAAAATTTAACTAGTAAATCTTTTATAGGGCTCTATTACACCAACATTTATCTAGGATAGCGCTTTGGAATAGGTAGAGAGATACACTCTCCAAATCACAAAACACACAATAGCATCTTGTGTTAAGGAGTGTCAAATTCCATTTACAACATTTTGTCCTAGGAAGCCCTTCTCACACAAGGGTCAAGCACGAGGTCGCATTGATATTGACAGAGTTACTCACCCTGCTTTGTTGATATCGATGTAGAGATTGCATGTATTAATGGGGTCACTTGGAGGTATACCCACAATGATGAGTGGAAGTCTCTTGAGTTGATTTTGGGCTAGATACCCTGCCCTTGCGTGTGGATCGGACTGTCGACTGTCCCCCCAGGCTTTATTGTTGTCGGTGGTAACCTTAGCAGCCTATCTTTCTAGGGTCTTACACAAGGTGACTGTGAAGGGGCAAGTCTTTACGGTACCTGGAATCGACATAGGCCAAACTCACTCGGCCTCCTTGGAGGGTATACCCACAATTATGTGTGGGAGATTGCACCAGGGTGTAAGTCTATTAAGCAGGTCGTCAGCGTAACTTTTCCACCCTAGCCTAGCCCCTTCTCGTCTCGTTGTTGCGACGTTGGATTTCATCACCAACTAGTGACTTCAGAATTAGAAGGTCTTGTTTGCTTGGTATTGTTTCCTAGATTTTGTTTACTAGCGCGTGCTATTTGTTTACCCAAGTTGACCATAAGATTTTCTTCGTAAGTTTATAACTTGTTCACAATAGATCCTCCACGTCGTTCATGTAGAATGCAGAGTTTATCTCTAGAGCATCTGGAAGGTTTTCAACCCCTGCCTACAAGCTCACCTGAGGGCTCTCCTCAATAGAGTGAAGTCCAAGACGTTACCATGCCACAAGTGGAATGAACCGACTCTCTAGAACATTTCCGAATTACCAATACTCGAGAGGAATTTCGACTTCACCCTGATTCTGAGAGACAGATTATGCGAGTGAATTCTTTTAGAGACTTAGTTGTTATGTCTTCTGGATCACCGATTGGACCCTTTCCAGGAATAGAGGGCCAAGATCCTTTTTGGTGCAGGATCAGGTGTTGAAATCACCGTCTCACCTGTGCTCTCCGAAACCTCTAACCCAGACACAATACCGTTTACTACTGCCTATTATTTTTCTGGTACGGACGCCCCGTGATCTGACCACATATTGACCATCCCTATAGAAATGGTCCATTACACAGACACTATGAGTATTCACACCAGGATTACCGCGGTTAGTCAAGCCCCCATCGACACACCGCTCACGCCCAGTGTCACCCCGACAGTACCGCCCGAATATCGTGAGTTGAATGCTTCCATTCCCACTCCTACGCAAACCCCATCCGACACTCCTGGTGGCCCCTCTTCTTCTGGGAACTCTCTTCCCGGTTTCATTCTGACACTTCCTCAAACCCCTTTTGGAGGACCTTTCTCGTCCTCCACTGGAAATATTTATCCTAGTGGCACTATTCCGTCATTCACACCAAATTACCAGATTCCTGTTGGTGGACAATTTCACCAAGGAGGTTTGACTCAACCCCCCCTTGGTGGGAAAATTCCTACTGGAGCGCAAATCCTAATTGGAACACAAATACCAATTGGAACACAACCCCCAATTGGAACACTGCCCCCAGTTGGAACACAACCCCCGATTGAAGGACAAACCCCACCGACCCCACCTTATGGATAAAACATACCTCCATCCTTGGCCCAGTATTGGAATCATCTAATACAACATACTCCTCAACCGACTGGGGGGCAACAACTTCCAACTGCATCCGTTATACCCCCTAGTATAGGCCAACCATATCCAGGTACGTCCAATCCTATTTGGGGCTTGAATTCTCAAACTCACGCCCCTGTTCAAGGATACAATCCCATGAGCTACTATCCTCTACAACCACCATCGAATCTTCCTGGGTCTTCACATTATATGCATACTGCTTATGGTCCTACTGGTTTGCTGATGGGGCTTCCTTCCCAAAGACACCAGTACCCGCATGTGAATCGACAGTTACCCTTCTTGGCCACTTTGGATCTCCCGGACTTGTCAAGGATTTTAAATGATCCAATTCGTCACTCTCCCCAATGGCCCACTATACCAGCCAAGCTACCATTGGACATCCCTAAATTCGACGACAAAGAGGGAGAGGACCCGAACAATCATGTCATAACTTTTCACCTCTGGTGCTCATCCAACTCATTGATGAATGACTCTATTCATTTACGTCTTTTTCAACGGACCCTCACGGGTTCTGCTGCGAAGTGGTATATAGAATTACCACGAGGTTTCTTCGCTGACTTCAACACCCTAGATATGGCCTTCCTCACCCACTACCAGTTACTGATCCGTTATGAAATGGGGACCGAGATTTTGAGTTCTTTCAAACAAAACAAAGCCACTCATATATCCGATCACATTCATCAATGGGGACGGAGACAACGTCTCATCAAACTCGAACTCCCCGATCGGTTGCTAGCAGAGTGGTTCACAAAATCATTTGTGAACAACATTGGTCATGACATTGCCATGGGTGGAGTGGTCATGGAAGAGCAGGCCATAAGTCGTGCTCAATACCTTGACCTCGTTTACTCACAAACGGGTACCCTTTACGACTTGCTACCTGATGCACCTCGTCCTTCCACTTTCGCCACTTCAACTACTCCAGCTGCTTCTCATGCAGTCGACGATGTGATTGGCACTTTACATGCCAAACCACATTTTGCTTCAAGCACCAACCCCAAACCTGCTTCTTCTAATGTTCAAAATGCTCTGTCTCCTGCCCCTCCCACCGACAAGACTTCTGAGGTAAATGCGGTTCAATCTACCCCAACAGGTAAAAACAAATCCAAAAAGGGAAGGGGTAAGAATAAGGAGGATAAAAATACTTCTCAATCAGAGCGAACCAAAACTCCACCTGTTGACGATAGGGATAAGCGCAAACCTCGATACCCTTGTCTTATCTGTGGTGATGATCACTACATGAAGGATTGTCCACGACGCGTCGAATTCACTAAGTTCCTTCAAGGAGCCCCAAAACCACCTGCTCCAATCGTTTTGTCCCAACCCTTCCCGTCTCAACAATAGGCCCAATTGGTCATTCATGACCAACCCTCACCTTCTACTACATCCTATGTATTGATGTGTACTGGCGATTCAAAGCAGAACGAAATTGCACTCACCACTCGAGCCAAAGATTATTCTCTTTCTAAAGAGAAGGTTGATGACCCACCTCCTTCATTGGTACAACCCTCTCCCGTGACTCCACCTACCAATGGTCCTCTTCATATCAAACAACCGAGCCTTGACACAGTTCTTTGACCCCCCCCAAAGGGCGTCGTTCGTAAATCGTCTTTCAATCCTCATGCTCGTGCTGCCCAGAACTACAACATTGTTGAAGATCTGGCCCAAGAACCTTCTGCGATGTTAGCCCTCAAAGTCCTTCAAAGTTGTCCCACACAACGGAAAGCACCGTTGAAAGCTAGGTGGAATCCACCCGACGGATACAAATTTAATAATTTTTGACTTGGAAGATCACATTCCAAGGTTACCCCCTCAACTCGTGTTCCAGATCCAAGTGATTGTCTCTGACAAAAAAATTTGTTGAACCATTATCGACGAGGGTGCCTTGACGTGTGTCATGTCTCTTACTTGCTAGAAAGCCATTGGCTCTCCCTCTTTGAATGAATCCCAGAACACTCTCAAAGCCTTCAATGGCTCCGGTTTTAATCCCTACGGTGTCCTTCCTTCATTGCCAATCACGTTAGAAGGCAAAACAGTCCAAGTCGAATTGGAAATCTTTGAAGCTCCTCTTGATTATAATCTTCTTCTTGGCTGCAGCTGGATCGATTCCATGCGCGCAGTTGTGTCGACCCTTTTTTGTGTGGTACGTTTCCCACATCAAGGGAAGGTAGGAACCGTTGACCAATTAGCCTTCTTTAACTCAGATACCCATACTAGCAACGTACCATTCATCACTAAAACCCCACCGGGTTATGAGAACGTCGGCGTAGGCCTTCTCAAAGACTCTTCGTTAATGGGTACTTTCCCCATTCCACCGCCCAATGTTCCACGCTCGTCCGTTGCTTCAATCAACATGATCTCCACCTTGATTCATAGAATTCCTGCATCTCACGACCCATGGATGGTACCTGACCCTGGAGATCATATTCATTATGGTGACGAAATGCCGTTCAGTCTGGTTGAATCCGCCTATCAGGCCATTCAATCGACAACCCCTCCTACCCCTCTCTTGGTGAGTTATCTCTAGATCCTTTCCATGTCATTTTTCCCACAGATGAGATGATCATGTCTCTCATGGAGGATACCCCTTGGGATGATGGACATCATTGTTCCATCCTCTTCCTGGAGAAACATACCATTGAGAACTACCAATGGATCTAGACCCCGTTGACCGTTGTCATCATCTCAACCATTTCCGAGTCCACACACGATGTGTTTTCTGAAGGGAACTTAAGCAATATCTCGCCCACTATTCCCCTCGACATATCCATCAAACCTGGAATTGTCGAAAATGTGCATATCAGAGCTTCGTGTTCCCCTGACAAAATCGTCACCTACACGTCCCTTTTCAAAGAGTTTTGTGACATCTTTGCCTGGAGCTACAAAGAAATGCCGGGTATCGACCCTGACATTGTGATACATGAGATCAAAACATACCCCAATGCTAAACCCATCCGGCAACGCCTTTGTCCAGTTCACCCACGTAAAGCAGCTGCTATCAAGCTCGAAGTCGAGAAAATTCTCAAATCTATCTTTATTTACTCGGTGGCCCTCACTGACTGGGTTTCCAATATTGTCCCGATCAACAAGAAACAAGGCACAATCTGTGTATGCGTTGATTATAGGGATATCAACAAAGCTTGTCCCAAAGACAACTTTCCTACCCCCTTTGTCGATCAGATTGTCGACGATTGCGCCAGAAGTGAAATCTTCTCTCTGATGGATGGTTTCTCCGGGTATAATCAAATCAACATTGTTCCTGAGGATCAACATAAGACTTCTTTTATTTTTCCTTGGGGTACTTTTTCCTATCAGAAACTCCCCTTCGGTCTCAAGAATGCTGGCACAACTTTTCAACGCACTATGTCTTATGCCTTCCATGATATCAAGCACATCGTGCAACCATATCTAGATGATTTACCCGCTCACTCAATGCACCGAGTCGATCATCCAACCCATCTCCGAGCCATTTTATTCCGCTGTCGGTTTTACCGTATACACTTGAATCCTCACAAGTGTGTTTTCTACGTGGAATCCGGTCGACTTCTAGGCTTTATTGTTTCATGTCAAGGGATCATGGTAGATCCTTTAAAGGTTTAGGTGATCCTTAATCTCCCTCCTCCTTCTACACTTCACCAGTTACAAAGTTTGCAGGGGAAAGAAAACTTTCTTCGTCGTTTTATCCTAAATTACGCCGAGATAACTTGTGGATTTACACGACTCCTAAAAAATGGATCTGAGTTCGTATGGGATACCATCACAAACAAATTTTTCAAAGCTTTGAAATTGTCCCTAACACATGCTCCGCTTCTCTTTCCCCTCGATTAAAGTCACGATTATTTCCTCTACCTTGCATCCTCAGATTACACCATTGGTATGGTTCTCATCCAAGAAGATGATTTTAACGACGAACATGTTATCTATTACTTGAGTCAAAGTCTAACGCCTACCAAAACCAAGTATTTACATGTCAAAAAACTGGCCTTGGAAACCATCCAAGCTGTCCAATGCTTCCGACACTATATCCTCTCTCGCAAGACTACAGTGATTTCTAATTGCAACCCTATGCAACACATTCTCACACGTCAATTTCTAGGGGGAAAATACTCCAAATGGATCATGATACTCCAAGAGTTTGACTTGGAATTCGAACGCGCCAAGTCCAAGAAGTCCTTAGTGTTTGCTGAGTTGATATGCGACTTTCCCTATTCTAAAACGGAAAATGTAGCAGCTGATTCATTACCCGATGAATCCCTTTTCCTCATTAGCTCTGATGATCTTTGGTATGGCGATATCATCATATATCTCCAAACCTAGACTTTCTGACCAAATTTGTCTAGAACTGACCGACGTTGAATACGCTACCAAGCTCATCAATATATTATCCTCAGGGATACTCTTTATCGTCGGAGGATTGACTCAGTTTTTCGACGCTACCTAACGTTCGACGAAGCTGAGAAACCTTGAATGACTGCCATTTTAGAGCTTGTGGTGGTCATATGTCCGGGTATGCTACTGCCTAGAAGATCTTACGAGCATGGTATTTTTGGCCTTCTTTATTTAATGACTGCATAATCGTCGTCCAAAAATGCCATGCTTGACAGACCTATAATCATAAAATATGGTCACATCCCGCTCCTCTTCACCTTGTGGTCTCCGTTGGTCCCTTTGTGAAATGGGGCATCGATTTCATGACATGTCACCCCCACTCAGTCGGGTGGCATGGATACATTATTGTAGCCATAGATTACTTTACGAAATGGGTCGAGGCGATGCCGACATTTGACAACACTGGAAAGACTGCAACATTATTCATTTTTAATCACATCATAACTTGTTTTGGTGTTCCCCAGGCTATCGTCACTGATCACGGTAGCCACTTTAGAAACTTCATGATGTCTGAACTCACTGAAAAGTTGGGTCTTCACCATGAAAACTCAACGCCCTATTACCCACAAGCCAATGACCAAGTCAAAGCAATTAACAAAGTTCTCATAACTATGCTCCGATGAATGATAGGGATTCACAAAACAAGTTGGCACACAATGTTGTTTTTGGCACTGTGGGCTTACCAGACATCCGTCAAGTCCGCTACTGGGTTTACACCTTTTTGGTTAGTCTATGGTTTGGAATCCATTCTCTCGATCGAATGAGAGATACCCTCTTTAAAACTAGCCGTTGAACTCCTACCAAACACTCTTGTTGAGGAAGAACGTCTATTGTATCTTATGCGATTAGACGAAACTCGACGCGATGCTACCCTAGTCATAGAATCTTAGAAAAAACGTGTCAAGGCCCAATACGACAAACATGTCAAGCCTCACGTTTTCTCCGAAGGAGATCTCGTTCTCCTCTATGAACAAGATCGAGATATGCTAGGAGCTGGAAAATTCCAAGCCATGTGGTGAGGTCCTTATATTGTTAGACGAGTTTTGGAAAAAGGGGCTTATGAGTTAGTAGATTACGATGGTATCCCTTTGAGTGAACCCATAAATGGGTTGTACTTGAAGAAGTACTATGCATAATATCACCTGTGTACGAGTACCTATATTTTTATTGTATCATACTTTTTGTGTGTTACTATAGCTTGCTTTTGTCGTTATCTGGGCTCTACCCTTATGTGACATTGTCTTTGATTTCCAGATGTCCGAGTCTTCGCTACCCTACATTGGCTTCGCTGATGGTGCTAGCCGTAGTACTCAGAACCTTGCTTCCGCTGGATGGGAATTTACGCCCCTACAAACGAACTTGTCTCCTTATGAGGTGTGTGTCTCGATCGTGCGACCAACAATATTGAGGAGTATAGCGCCGTTATCGAATTGTTGATTGATGCTATCTCGCTCAGAATCCGTTATTTGGTTGTGCGACTCAATTCACAGCTTATTGTACTACAATTAAGTAATGTCTATACTATTCAAAGTCCTACTTTGTTACGGGTGTATTTGCGAATTCGCCTCTTGGAACGTTATTTTGATTACATCGAATATCAACATATTCCTAGACGTCTAAATACATTAACTGATTCATTAGCTAACTATGTTTTAGACAAACATTTGGGTCATTTATAAATAAACCACATCAATTTTCACACAACACAAGATAAACCGACAGAAGCCGTATGTACATATAACGATCAAAAGAGTTTTTACAAAAAAGTTTTGTCCGAGGACCAAAATTTCAAAATATGAAGCTTATAGATTCTACAAAGTGACGCCATGGATGACGTTCACGGTAACACACGACTGCCTGGGAAACCCTATGAAGCAGTCAGCCAATGGACTCTGACACTCCTACTATATGACGATGATAACATCGTGGAACCTCTCCAAGGGGCATGTCCAGAATGTCTGCTGTCAAACCCTCTAGGTTTTGTTCCATCGCTTCATAATCTTCGGTGTCCCATCATGGCAGTGGAGCCACCTCTCCTCGTCACTGAATAGGAGAAGTACCAGGAGGTTGGTAAGGCCCCATGTCTGTTTCATCAAAAAAGAATTTTGTATTTAGACCTTGGACGAACATATATAAAAAAAAAATATTTGCATATGATAAAATTCACAAAAACATTTAAAAAAAAAATGTGTGCTTCTTACCAAGATCCCCCCACTGAGCACCCTCAAGTAGGACCAAGTTCGAATCATCGACCATCAACATTTGTGGTCGCAACCAGTCGAAGAAGACATCATTATATTTGATAATTGGTCCAGCCACATGCCGGGCCATGAGCTGACACCACCTCAACATTCTTGGATCTGTTGGAGCTGGTAAATCCCACTTGTTAGCGCTGGAAGTCACCCCTGGATTGCTTGCAGGAGAAGAGCCCAATGCCCATCAGTTTTATGTCACGGTTTAATAGATGGGTGATAAAATGGGGAGAGGCTCGAATAGGTATGGCTTCAAATAGGAACTGTGTCTGATAGACGAGGAACAAAGGAGGTCTTGACCCAACTTCAGTCAGTGAGTTGATTTAAAAATGAACAGATGGAAGACTTGGGAGGAGAATGAAAAAACTATCTCAGGAAACAGGCCTTTCAGTAGCTCGTAGAGGAAAAAATCTGAATACAAGATCCGCTTGGTTAAGGGCTTCAAGAAACTGAAGGGAAGACTTGACTGGATCCTCCAATTCCAAGTCATTCAGTGCTGAGAAGTTTGCAGGGACTATCTAAAGAAACATAACCGTTACAGTGACCCAAAATACATCATCCTATAACAGTCAAAACTCGATTGGATCCTCCAATTCCGAGCTACTCTAATACAGTATAAACAAAGACGTGAAAGAAAAATGACATTCATCGGGCAAGAAGTCTCAAAAGTCCAGAAAAATCAGAAAACAGTTGTTCATAAAAGTTTTTACAACTGGGAGCTCTGCTCAACCATCCATCCTTACAAAAATGGAAAAAATGCCTACATATACTCTTCCCTTCCTTTCGCCCAGCAGAGGCGTCTTAGAATTTTCAATGGGTTTCGTCTCCTCCATCCAATCTGTCCTTTGCTCCCCTGTCATATACCTCTTTAATTCAGCATGGCTCACGCCAGGGGGTAGCTGAGCCCTTTGAATGTTGAATTGGCGTGTGCAGGTTCCTCTGGCGAATTGAAAACTCGACGTGGCTTCTCTGAGGAGAAATGGTACATGGGACCCTCCCGGGCCGACTTTCGGTCGGGACCTCCATACTCTGCAATAAATAAGCAAGGTGAGGTTTGAGACACCCTCCCTTTTCTTCATTAATATCCAGCAGGTACTGGGATTTATCCCACGTCAAATCAGTATCTGGAACATCACCGTGCCTTCCATCTGTGATTTAGTTCGACGTTTCGGGGCCCGAGTGGCCAAATGACAAACATAAACACCCCTTCCCCAGGCCTCCTTCTTGATGACCAGGCGCCAAAACCATGGGCCCGATTCTGGGCGCCATCGGGAATTTGGGGTTCAGGATTTCAAAATGAAAGAAATGAGGGGCGCCCGCTCCTCGAAACTTTGATACTCGATATGCCGACCGGATGCCACCTGTCCCAGTTGGATCGGATGGTCCATATTTGTTTTGAACCATGGCGCTTCCCCTTGCTAAACCCTGGGCAACTGGTCGGCCCCGAAAACCTGATGGCCATCGATCCACTTCTATGGATGGATCTCGGCTGCTGATGGTGAAACTTTTCCCGCTCGCTTGACTTGCTACTAAAAGACGGGATTCTCTCGGCACCTCGCGCATCAGAAAATAACGGGACTTCCCTTTATGTGTTGGAATCGCGATGGGCGAAGTGCCGAGATGGATTTATTTGCCGCCAGGTGACCCCTCTGGATGGATGGTTGAAAACACTTCATGAGACCGCGGGTTCCATTTTCTATGCTTTCGACGCTATCGGGGTTCGGGGTTTCGCGATGTTGATCAACAAAAAACTCTCACCCCATGAACCCCCGATCTCCGAAATGCTGACGTGACCAGATATCACGCCACGTGTCCTTTGGGATGAGCGGCTGTCATTCATTACGATCCTTAACCCCATTGGGAAATCACGTATCGGGATATCGCGATTCTCGTTGTCATGTTGCACGGGACTTTCAATTCCCCGATCCCCAACTCTGCGGGATCTCCTGCCATGTGTCCCTGCTGTTGGATGGCTCTGATCCTATCGGGAAATCGCGGATCGTGATTCCTACATGTGAGAGTTCTATGTATTCGAAAACCCCGATTCTCCGATGAACTAAACCCCGACTCTTCGCTTGATGTTTGACGCATGTCCTGTTGAGATCAACGGCTGAGATTCCCCGTCGGAGTTTCGAGACTCAAAGGGTCTCAGTTCTCTCGATCTTTTAAACCTCGATGACTCTAATATCCCGATGACTCCTCCGAGACTCCTCCTCTTCTCGCTAGGACTTAAACTCTACGCAACTTCCCGATATCTAACGACAGACGGGATTTCGTCGATCTTCTCTGTGAGATCCTGACCGTCCACTTCCTTATCATCTATCTGCTACGAACGCTGGTCCTTCTGCTGCTGCATTTGGGCATTTTGTGTGCAATCTGTAACCTGGGTGCTTCTGTGCCTAATGACAAAAATAATCGCTAACATTAGGCTCCATGGGGGATAGAGTCGTCCCTGCGATGCTCTAAGAACTCCTTCCGCAGATTCAGTGCCTTGCTATTGGGCTATGGAGTCACTTATTAGACCGAAAACATGAAAAAAGAAACTAAACAAAGAACTTAAAGGAAAATATTTACAAACAAGGGAGCCGTCTGAGGCTCAAATAAAACATTTCTTCAGAAAATGCCCATTCACTGGGATTTTGAAAGCTTCTTCGCCCTCTAGACCTTGCAACTTGTATGTATTGTTTGAGAAAACCTCAGAGATTTTGAAGGGGCCGGTCCAGAGGGCGTCAAATTTGCCATGTTTTCCTTTATCCTGCCTGGGGGCATCCCACTTAAGTACCAGATCCCCGATCTTGAATCCTTCTTTCTGACCTTCCTATCAAAAGCCTGCTTGATCTTTCGCTGATGGTCCTGAATCCTGTCCACTGTCTGCTCCCTAGCCTGCTGGACCTCCACTAGCTGATGAATCCTTCTGATCATGTCACTGGGCTCTTCTTGATAATCCTTGAATAATTTCACTACGGGAATGGCCAGTTGAGAAGGGAAGACGACTTTGGCTTCGTAGACTAACTGGAAAGGGGAGAGACCTATAGATCTATTTGTAGTCACCCGATCAACCCATAGGGCGAATTTCAGCTTTGAATTCCAAGCCCTTTTGTTGTCTTCCAACAACCTTTTGATGATCCTTATCAGGCTTTTGTTGGAGGATTCCGCTAGACCGTTTCCCTGTGGATAATATGGGGTGGAGTGAATCAATTTGATCYYGAAYTKTTCACARAACTTGGYWAGTGGYTCAGAYCCGAAAGYGGYTKCATTATCAGTGACAATCTTATTYGKGCAGYCRAACCTTGTGATGAGGTCCTCCAAGAATCCAMTGATTACCTTGTGGGARGCACTCCTGGTGGGGATARCTTCAATCCACTTGGTAAAGAAATCTGTAGCAGTCAGGATCCACCTGTGCTGCCCACTGGAGGCAGGGTGAATTTCTCCAATGAAATCTAGGCCCCACTGCTGGAAAGGCCCTGAAACCACCACCGGATTTAACGACAGAGACTTGAGCTGCTGCTTTCCTACAAATTTATGACATTTGATATAGGCTCTGACCCTTTTGTAGACATCAGTGAACAAAGTAGGCCAGTAGTATCCAGCCTTGAGGATTTTGTGGGCTGTGGCTTTCCAGAAATGATGCCCTCCACACAGGCCGCTATGAAATTCAGCCACGATCATTTCGGCCTCTTGTGGACTCATGCATTTTAAAAGCACCCCTAGGGGGTCTTTCCAATATAACATTTGATCGATCAGGCAGTATTTGACTGCCTTGAGCTTTAAAGCTCTTGCTTTGTTCCTTTCCAGGCCGTCTGGGGGCCGCAACTCTTGCAGAAAGTATATGACATCCTTATACCAAGGACATTGAGCTAATGGGGGCTCTCCTCGAGGGTTCATTTTAGACAACCGACTTTGTGGAATCCCTGAGCATTCGTTTATGAAACTTATCCCCATTGCTTGGTAGTTTGCTTCAGCCAACAGTTTGGCTAAACCTTGACCTTTGATCAATTTGGTGGGCCTTATTTCTAGGTCAAATTCTAGGATTTTGGCTATCCATTTACTCCTTCTCCCGTCTATGTCAGGATGAATAAGAATGTCTTTAACAACAACTGAGGGGACATAGGCAATGATCTTTGACTGCAGGATGTAGGTTCTAAAAGATTTGAGAGCTTTTACTAGAGCATAAGTCTACTTCTCCATAGTGTCATACCTGACTTCGACATTCCTCAATGCTCGACTGAAATAAGAAATAGGCTGCTCTAGCCCAATGTCGTTTGTCTGTAATAAAACAACAGCCACTGTGTCAGGTGAGGCAAAGGAGAAAATAAGGAAATCCTTTGAGTAGTCGGGACTGATAAGCACAGGAGCTTCCGTCAGAGCCTTCTTGATTTGTTCAAAGGAATGTCGCTATTGAGGGGTCCACCTTACTTCATTCTCCTTTTTCAACATGGCTGTTATAAGCTTTACCTCCTCAGCAAAGTTAGGCACAAACCTCCTCAGAAAATTAATTTTTTCGAGGAAAGATTGGACCTCCTTCTTGGACCTCGGGATTGATAAGGCTTGTATCGCCTCAACTCTGCTGGGGTCAATTCTGACTCCTTCTGCTGATACTATGTGGCCTAGTAACTTTCCCTCCTGCATCGCGAATAGAGATTTCTTGGGGTTTAATGAAATGCCAAACTTTCTGCATTTCAAGAAAACCTTCCTGAGATGGTGACGATGTTCCTTATCATATTTTGAAAACACTGTGATGTCATCCAGATAAATGACCACAAATTTATCCTTTTCCCTGATGAAATCTATATCCATGGCACGCTGGAATGTTTCCCCTGCATTCATTAATCCAAACGACATCTTAGAATACATGAATGTGCCCCGTGGAGTGGTGAACGCTGTCTTTTCCCTGTCCTCAGGCATAACAGAGACTTGATTGTAGCCAGAGAATCCATCTATCATTGACATCCTGGAAGCTCCTGTTACCCTCTGTAGTATATGTTCCATCTTTGGCAAGGGGTAGTTATCTTTTCGCGAGATCCTGTTCAGGTTTTTGAAGTCCACACAGAGTCAGATCTCTCCATTCTTTTTCCTTACTGGCACCAAGTTGGCCACCCACTCTGAATATCTCAGTGGTACAATGATCTGAGCTTGAAGCAGCTTCTTCACTTCCCTCTCCATGATAGGCAACAGCATAGGATTGATCTGTCTCAGCTTCTGCCTAAATGCCTTTGCATCTTCTTTTAATGGGATTTTATGCTCGATGACAGAAATGTCATATGTTTTGAGGTCTTCGTATGTCCAGGCGAAAACATCCGCAAATTCTCTCAAAAGTGCAATGTATTCAGACCTCTGCTCCCTTGTCATATTTCTTGACAATTTGATATACTTGGGCTCACCCTCGGTCCCAATGTTGCACTGAATAGTACCATCATCCTCCTCCAAGACTTCTCCCTTTAACGATACATCATTTCTATCAAAAAGTCTTTCCAAAGGAACCAGTCCTCTGGGAATATGGTTGCTGGGCAACTGTACAATGTCACGCTCTGCAATCTTATTCAGAAAATTACCCCCATCGAGCTCTTCCTCTAAGACGACATCTTGGTTGATGTGCATCTCTAAAAATTCTTCGACAGTGTCCAAGAACTTCTTGATCTTGAGATCATCCTCGAATACCTTCCAATATTTGATGTTGTCAGGTATGGAGGGCCTGTATTTCACTTCTACATCATATCTGCATTTAGGCGGCAAGGGCACTTTGAAACTACTTGCTGATGTAGCCAAGGAATCTTCCATCATGTTCTCCTCTCTTGGGACGAAAGAAATGTTAAACGCCAAGAATAAACTGTCAACTAGGTCCCAAACCTCATTTCTATAGATTCTGAGTCGAGGATGCTTATCCTGATAGGCGTTTATGATCTGTTGGACCACCAGCTCTGCATCTCTGAACACTGCTACCTCCTGAATTCCCATTTCCTTTGCAGCTCTTAATCCTAGAATAAGAGCTTCATACTCTGCCACATTATTGGTAGCTTCAAATTCTAATTTGTATGACATAGATATGGTTTCCTGGGAAGGTGACACAAAGACCACCCCAGCTCCAGCGCCTTCCCTGGATGAGGCTCCATCAAAGAACATTTTCCAGATGGGGGTGATGGAGGGAAGAAATTTAGGGGAAATGGTGGGCTTCTTTCTGAGTTTGAGAGGAGGCTCGGGAGAATGGGTGAGTTGAAGCACACTGGAACCTAGATCAGTATCTAAGGCAAAAATGGGATGGTTGGTAGGGTTGGCCTCATCACTGATTATGTAGGCCAGTTGGGCTTCCCTATATAGTATTCTATGCTCCCCTCCAAACACTGGGATAGTGGCATATGTGATATCCATCTGCAAGGTTCCCCCTAGTCTCTTTATCCAATATCTTGATAACAACATACCGAAATTTGGGGGGACATCGACCACTACAATATCCATGACCACACTTTTCATGGGCAATTGAAACAAGGTCACAACCAGGTCTTTAATGACTCCAAGACACTGCACTTTCTTGGTGTCAAAGGAATAGAGATCATGGTAGGCTTGGGTGACTTCTAGTCCCAACTCTTCCATGACAGTTTTGGGCATGAGGTTGTGAGAAGCCCCCGAATCCATCAAGAAATTGTGCAACACTTTGTCATGTATGTTCATGGAAGTGTAGAAGGGAGGGGATGAGTCATTCCTGTCTTCTACCATAGGACCTAGTATCACTGCAGGCTTTTCATATTGTAAATTGATGGATTCTGTGGGAAGGCATGGGACCTCAGCCTGTAAAATCTCAGAGAAGTGTTTCTTGAACCTGTCATGTTTAATCAACTCTGTCAGGGGCACAGGGATTCTGATTTTTTGAATTTCATGCTTGAAATTAAAAGGGGATGAGAGCTTTGGGATTTCTCTTATTTAGGGAACATGACTCTGGATAATGGGAGAGAGGGGTTGGGTATTCTTACCTCTGTGATTGTCTTCTGCTTCGTTAGCAGGCTTCTCTGTTCTAATGAGCTGCTTAGGGGCATAAGGTGATACTACCTTCTTCTGGGACCTCAGGTCATACCTGCCTTGGCGGCTACTAGTCTGGTTTTCCTTGCTCAGTTCGTTTAGCCGACTGTCCATGAGAGACTCCTCATATGCTAATTGAGTGAGATGAGGAAAAGGAGGAGTGTCCCCGAAGCAATGGATTTCAGGATCCATCTCATATGTTTCCCCTTCTTCCCCCTCAGCCACAAAATTGTTTTGAAAAGGGCCCTGAACCTTTTGGTCTTCTCTGTCTCTTCCCTTCTCCCTTTGCACAGCCGGGGAAGCAATATTGTTGGGCCTTTTCAAGCCTCCTCCCTTCTCGACGTTTTGGGGGCCTTTATATGCTTGCCTCCCTTCCACTCTCATTCTCTCCATCTTTGCAGACAGATATTTCACCATCCTGGTGAGTTCATCCACTTGAGGGTGGGGCACCGATGGGTCAGAAGTCGAGGCTTCCGACCTTCCCTTTCTCCTGTTTGCGTCGGCCTTGTTCCTCAGTATATCAGCTGCTAACACATTGGATTCCACTTCTATGGCCGCATCTTGAATTTGAGCTAAGGAGGTGGCTCTTCTTTCTCTCAACAAAAGGAAGAAATCGGGGCCGGATGCACTAGCATACAAAATCTTAGCTGAGGCTTCTCAAGGCTTTATCTCGGCATGGATTTTGTTATACATCTTATTAAATCTTTTGGAGAAGTCGGAGACAGAATCTCCATCCATATTCTTTAAAGACCCGAACTCTGTCATGTAATACATGAAATCTTTCCTATCAACCCATTGCCTCAGGAAAGCATTATCCAGGGCTTCAATCCCAGCAATAGATCCTGGAGCCAATCCTCTAAACCATTTCCTCACCTTGCCATCTAGGCTATGGACGAAGACCCTCATCCAGACATCTTCATTCTCAATGTTGAGGTTATCTGCATAACTATAGAAAGCATCCAGGTGCTCTTCGACAGTTATGTCTCCTTCCCCAGTGAACTTGGGCATATACTTCAAGTAGTCTCCAGTAGGGAGAGGATGCATAGGTTGAGGTAGGATCAAGGGAGCATATTGGGCAACAACTATGGCGTCCATTCTAGTTAGAGGGTGATTGGAACCAACCATAGGAATATTAGGTGGAGGAGAGCTGGGAGGAGAAGGAGTTTGCGATGGGGCTACTGGGGATGAGTCCCAAAGTGGAGTAGGAAACAAGAGGGGATTTAAGGAGAAGGCTATTGAGCTCAAGTCAGTAGGTGTTTTTCTTTGTGCAGGAGTGGTAAAGATAGGCGTGGGGAAATATTCTTGGTTCCGAGTCTGCGCCAAGGCATAGTTTCAGGGGAGAGGGGAGTGATAAGGTCTTGTCCCTCTGGTCTCAGACCAGGAGAGGAAAAATCAATAGGAACACTCCCGAAATTTAGGAAACGGGAAACCTCAGAAATAGGTCTGTCAAGAGGCTGAGGAGGAGAAAAAGCAGTTCCCATAGGAGGATATAGTGGATTACCTAGTTCAGTGGTGGACGCTACTTCTTCAGGGGCCTTTCCCTTTCTGAGCACCACCTCTAGATCTGTTTCGGGCGTAGCTAGAGGCAGCTGTGGATGAGACCGCGTATGTCTGCCTTTGAAAGCCACAATTAACAGAGCAAGTTCTCCCCAGCGGAGTCGTCACAATGGAGTCGCCAGGTGCACAGCAATAATCTGATAATTCTGATATCTGATGCACCTTCAGAATCAGTTAATCATTGTCGTTCAATCCCGAGAAAAATATTCAACTTCGTCCCCGGCAACGAAGCCAAAAATGTTAGCGCTGGAAGTCACCCCTGGATTGCTTGCAGGAGCAGAGCCCAACGCCCATCAGTTTTATGTCACGGTTTAATAGATGGGTGATCAAATGGGGAGAGGCTCGAATAGGTATGGCTTCGAATAGGAACTATGTTTGATAGACGAGGAATAAAGGAGGTATTGACCCAACTTCAGTCAGTGAATTGATTTAAAAATGAACAGATGGAAGACTTGGGAGGAGAATGAACAAACTATCTCAGGCAATAGGCCTTTCGGTAGCTTGTAGAGGAAAAACTCTGAATACAAGATCCGCTTGGTTCAGGGCTTCAAGAAACTGAAGGGAAGACTTGACTGGATCCTCCAATTTCAAGTCGTTCAGTGCTGAGAAGTTCACAGGGACTGTCTAAAGCAACATAACCGTTACAGTGACCCAACATACATCATCCTATAACATTCAAAACTCGACTGGATCCTCCAATTGTGAGCTGCTCTAATACAGTATAAACAAAGATGCAAAAGAAAACTGGCATTCATTGGGCAAGAAGTCTCAAAAGTCCAGAAAAATCAGAAAACAGTTCTTCATAAAAGTTTTTACAACTAGGAGCTCTGCTCAACCATCCATCCTTACAAAAATGGAAAAAATGCCTACATATACTCTTCCCTTCCTTTCTCCTAGCAGAGGCGTCTCAGAATTTTCAATGGGTGTCATCTCCTCCATCCAATCTGTCCTTTTCTCCCCTGTCATATACCTCTTTAATTCAGCATGGTTCACGCCAGGGGGTAGTTGAGCCCTTTGAATGTTGAATTGGCGTGTGCAGGTTCCTCTGGCGAATTGAAAACTCGACGTGGCTTCTCTGAGGAGAAATGGTACAGGGGACCCTCTCGGGCCGAATTTCAGTCGGGACCTCCATACTCTGCAATAAATAAGCAAGGTGAGGTTTGAGACACCCTCCCTTTTCTTCATTAATCTCCAGCAGGTACTGGGATTTAGCCCACATCGAATCAGTATCTGGAACATCACCGTGCATTCCCTCTGTGATTTAGTTCGACGTTTTGGGGCCCGAGTGGCCAAATGAAAAACATAAATGCCCCTTCCCCAGGCCTCCTTCTTGATGACCAGGCGCTAAAACCATGGGCCCGATTCTAGGTGCCATCGGGAAGTCAGGGTTCGGGATTTCAAAATGCAATAAATGAGGGGCGCCCGCTCCTCGAAACTCCGATACCTGATATGCCGACTGGATGCCACCTATCCCAGTTGGATCGGACGGTCCAGATTTGTTTTGAACCATGGCGCTTCCCCTTGCTAAACCCTGGGCAACTGGTTGGCCCCGGAAACCCGATGGCCATCGATCCACTTCTATGGATGGATCTCGGCCGTTGATGGCGAAACTTTGCCCGCTTGCTTGACTTGTTGCTAAAAGACGGGATTCTCTCGGCACCTCGCGCATCGAAAAATAACGGGACTGCCCTTTGCGTGTTGGAATCGCGATGGGCGAAGCACCGAGATGGATTTATTTTCCGCCAGGTGTCCCCTCTGGATGGACGGTTGAAAACACTTCATGAGACTGCGGGTTCCAGTTTCTATTCTTTCGGCGCTATCGGGGTTCAGGGTTTTGCGATGTTGATCAACACGAAACTCTCACCCCATGAACCCCCAATCTTCAAAACGCCGACGCAACCATATCTCATGCCACGTGTCCTTTGGGATGAGCAACTGTCATCCATTATGATCCTTAACCCCGTCGGGAAATCGCGTATTGAGATATCGCGATTCCCGTTGTCATGTTGCACGGGACTTTCAAT
This sequence comes from Picea glauca, assembly GCA_000966675.3. Taxonomy (NCBI): domain Eukaryota; kingdom Viridiplantae; phylum Streptophyta; class Pinopsida; order Pinales; family Pinaceae; genus Picea; species Picea glauca. The sequence goes on from JZKD02S1679138.1 coordinate 796,039, forward strand.
TCCCCGATCCCCGACTCTATGGGATCTCCTGCCACATGTCCCCGCTGTTGGATAGCTCTGATCCTATCGGGAAATCGCGGATCACGATTCCTACATGCGAGAGTTCTATGTCTTCGAAAACCCCGATTCTCCGATGAACTGAACCCTGACTCTTTGCTTGATGTCTGACGCGTGTCCTGTTGAGATGAACGACTGAGATTCCTTGTCAGAGTTTCGAGACTCAAAGGGTCTCAGTTCTCTCGATATTTTAAACCCCGATGACTCTAATATCCCGATGACTCCTCCGGGACTCCTCCGAGACTCCTCCTCTGCTCGCTAGGACTTAAACTCTGTGCAACTTCCTGAGATCTAACGGTAGACGGGATTTCATCGATATTATCTGTGAGATCTTGACCATCCACTTCCTTCTCAGCTATCTTCTATGAACGCTGGTCCTTCTGCTGCTGCATTTGGGAATTTTGTGTGCAATATGCAACCTGGGTGCTTCTGTGCCTAATGAAAAAAATAATCGCTAACACCACTCAACCTGCAGCCTCAACAAGGGAACCCTCTCAAGAAAGAAGGACACCAACAAAGACCCTTACCCAAATTGCTTCAGGTTGCCTCGCCTGCATTTGGTCAACTGCCTCTTCATGCTACGAAGCACTGCGCCTGCCCAGTTAAAAACCCAAGGCTCAGTACACTCTATGGAATACTGAAAGTAGCTATGGAGAACCATGTGAGGAGCAGTGCTCCCAGCCATACGAGCAATGGTGAACAAAATAGTGCGGAGGGTCAAATCTTTCACTCCCCAAATGGCTACTTTCCCTTTGCTCCTCTCTACTTCTGGAAGATAGTGCAAGCGAGAGTACTCACTCATGGGCAGCCCACCACCTCTGCTACCAGTTAGGCTCGCGTGGTACCCATGCCATGATAGTCCTGTCAAGAAGTAAATGCCCTCGATATCCAAGGACAATGTGTGGACCCCTACATGGAATACTTGCTGGTCGGGATCCCACATATGCACAAGGTACTCCAATAACCTGACTTGGGCCCTCATACCCAGGATACGAAATAATTTCAGGAGATCACAGTCTTGTAAAGCAACAATGGTGGCTAGATGATTTCCATCAATGGCATCATCTTCTTCGTGCTCTCTTTCACGCCATTCCAGAACCATGGTGATGGAAAAATACCTGCATAAGAAGCATAAGAAGAAAGTTAGTAACTCTATTCAACACTTGATATCTTTTTCATTGAGCAAAACTTCAAAACATTTTCCACTTTGTGATTCTCGCAGGTGCCCTTTAGGCACAGTGTGAGGTTCTCGCAGGTGCCTTTGGGGTCACCTGTGAGAATGAGGCATTCTCGCAGGTCCCATGTGGCTGGCCTGCGAGAATGGCTGAGTGCAACTTTAAACCCCAAAACAAACTCAAAACTATCTTTTTTTCTAATGAAAATGAAAAATCAAACCATGGAAAGGTAGAAGACAAGGATCTTACCTCACTGCCGGAGATGGTTCGTCGAATGGATGCTCGTAACTCCCGCAATCGAGCGTCGAAATTCAAGGGAAAAAGAGGGGTTTTGGGCTCAAATATTGGTAAAGTTAAAATGATTATGGTAAAAAGAACTTTTACCCCTTTATATTTACTTTTACCATTTGTTATTGGATTTTATAATTGTTTATTTATTAAAACCTAATGTCTAATACCCTTTTGAGTATGAATTTTGCAGGCGTAACAACTTCGATGTTCATGCACAGGGATGCAGATATTTTTTCTTCTTCATCGCATGTTTCGATTGTTTTTTATGGTTTTTGTACAAAACCTCGAGCTTGGTCTTTGTCCGTTCTCATGCTAAAAAATACATGAGAACGTGATCAAGCACACTTTTATCACTTTTTCGGGCTCAACAAGGTTATACGAAAAAAGGAACCCCCTGGAGTTCCCTTTAAGCTCTTTTCAGACTCTCTAAACATGAAAAGATTGTCGAGCGACCTTGCTATTTTCACGCTCGTTAAAGTATTTGAAGAAAGCGTTTATTGGGCGATAATTTATCTCTTTTTCGGTCTCATCAGACTATTTTATGAAAAAGGAACTGAGAGAGTTCTCTTTTAAGTGTTTTTCCCAAACTCTATAATCGTGAAAAACCTTCGAGTTTTCTATATTTGGACTCGTTAAACAAACATCGACAGACCCGTAATGGGACCAAACCACTCCTTCCTAGGGTTCGTTAAACATACTCCGAAGGACTTATCCGAAGGATGAGATTATATCAACAAGCATATGTTATCCTCCTCAAGCTTGCGTAAAAATAAAGAGGTACTCGCCAGAAATGGTGGGGGGAAATTTGGGAAAGGGATGTGTTCTCGTATTCATATTAATTGGAAGTAAGTGTTTCTCTTGAACATGACACCCCCCTATTCATTATTTGAAGCCAGTTTGGGAAATCCATTTGTCTCTCATTCGATTTTCTACAAGGTCATACCTTGCGTCGTCTCTGAGTCAATGCTGCCAAATCATTGGTCATGTCATTCATATGTTCAAGAGAAGTTCATCTGAAACCTCTATTGAGTCAACCATCTGTATTTTTCCATTCTCTTCGTGTCGGCCTTCCCTGTGTCTAGTCCAACTTATATCATACTCTGTTTCACCTTCAAAATCTGTTACTCATTTCATGTCATTGATGGGGGATACATCAAGGCCCTCCTGTGACGAGTTTTGTTCTGTCGACTTCATCTCATTATCTGGAAACAAGACTTAGAAATTCTTTGGTACCTTGGAACTTGCATGCCTCAATGGCAGGTTTCCTCACTTTCGACAGTGGGTTTGCATCATTGACCCCTGATCGAAAGATTCCATCAGATTTTTGACCTCAACTCATTCATTCACATTCAGTGGATTGTACTAGTGTACCTTGGGAGTCATTGACATTAATGGTGATTTCCCTTGCACTTGTTAACGGTTTCATCAATGACCGGTAATCAAGTGGTTTCTACCATGTTCGACTTCAACACATGTAATCACATGGTTAGATTCGTACTTTAGGGTGACGATTGAAGACCCTGGATCTCATCTCTTTGTCCAGGTTGTGATGGAATATGTATAATTTGCAACACATAGATCCACTTTGTATGTCTCATGGCTATGTCATCTCAATTTGAATTTTCTCGCATAGATCCACAGTGTATTCCTGGTGGCTATGCTATATTTTGATGGCATGGATCCATAGTGTATGATTGATGGCCATGACCTATGCTTATAATGTCATTCGTCTGTGATCTGAATATGGGAATTCATACCTCAAAATTAGTATGATATTTTGCAGATGCTTGGTTGTTTGCAGGTTTCCGATTAGGTGCACTCCTGGTTTCCGACACACACATGTAGTTTACAAAGTATTTCGACTGTCATTGATTCTGGCCTCATACTTTGGGGAGCATTATGTTACCCATGAATTTGGTCATCTTGATGGTGTATTGATGATGGTGTACTCAGGCTCCTCCTAAGAACTTTCTCCTGAGAAAAGTGACATTCATCTCTTCCCAGAAAACATATTTTTGAAGAGAGTTTGCAGGTTGCTTATATCCTAGGGTGCGAGAATGACCCATTCTCACAGGTTGCCTTCAGCTAGGGTGCGATAATGACCCATTCTCGTAGGATACCTTTAGCTAGGGTTCTAACTTCTTGCATTGTGATACATAGCTAGGGTGTGAACTTGTTCTCAAGCTTGGAAAAAGATGAAGTCTCGATGGTTGTAGAAGGGAATCTTCTAGAGAATGGGTTGGCATTCGAATGGTTATCATTTTACTGGTTTCCCTGATATTGTGGGATCATTCTCATCCAAGTAACCATCTCATCCTCTCCTATATATTGATGGGATTCTCATGGAAAAGGTTAAGCAAGATTAATTGGAGAATTGGTGAAGGAATTGTGTGAAGGACCTAGCTTGAACAGGAGCTTGGAGACTCTAGCAAGTCTATCAAGAGGAGTTGGATCTCCTTCATGCAAGGATTGAGCAAGTGTGTGTGTTGGAACCAAGAGTCACTGAAAGGAATCTTGCGACATCAAGGCAACCAGGTTGTATCTTCTACTTTCAATTAATATGATACAACGACATGTCCTTTTCCCATAAAGTCATTCTTACTTTATTGTGTAATTCCTTGATCATACACATAGGTTGACGATTGAATATATTTTGCTATCTTCACTTTGGTTGGTTTGTGTTGTCCTGGTCTTGACCTCATGAGAGCACCAGAGCGAAGCGGGAGCAACAGAGACCCTAGGAAGTGATACAAAGGTATGTCACTTGTTCCTCCCTACTAGCTAATTCAATGGTCATAACTTTGGGAAATAGTCATGTCCTGTCCTGTTTTGTTCTAGATCCAGGTGGATCTAGGGAGATCTGTTAGTGTCCGCACCTATTGATTAGTCCGATAACAATGGGGCCGCTGGGGAGAACCATGATCTTTTGGCGGCGTTTCACTATCAACTTTATGTTGTTCAATATTAATGGTTTCATTGATATTGTTGCTCCCCTGATTAAAACAAAGTAAGACATTAAATTATGGACAATATCAAACATTTATGTATTTTATAAGTAACGAAAGGTTAATGTGGACTGATTTTTATTTACCTTATCCTGCAAATTGGATCTTTGGGTCTGCCCCATGCTTTTCCTACTATCAACCGCTACTTTATAACCGTACTTGTAACCAAGTTGGAGGTCTTCCTCTGTGGTTTTAGTTCCTAAGTCATCACCCTGCATTGCATAAGGGTATGGTCTTTTAATTTTTTTCACTGCAATTACCTTAAAGTTGTAAGGTGATACAAATAATATTCTTAAGATGTTTGGGTACTTACGATTCATGACTGTAACCTCGAGTAGCCACCCTGACCTAACTTGTGTTGGCCATGTTTGACAATCCTTGCTTTGGTTTCCTTCGAAGTGTCAGACAACCTATCATCAAAATTTTCAAGTATGTTATATATAACCACACTTTTATTTAGATCTAAAGAAAAATAAAGCTAGTATTGAATTCAAAAATTTGTAATTTACCTTGGTGTACTAGTTATTTGTTCTCCTGATTTTTTCAAAATATTCTCTTTTGCATCATCAATGATCGCCTTCGACTCCCTCTCTGGAATTGAGGGAGGATGCTCATACCTAGGATTTCTTGCCAAGATTTGTCTATAAACATCCCGGGTATATAATAAATATTCACCCACTGCAGATGTGACCTCTTTTGTATTGACATGTCTACACCAAAGAGGCCTTCAAGATAATCCATAAGTTCCTTTTTGAGGTTGGAATTCTGGTAATTCCACCTCATGCGTAAGATTTCCCCAAAAATAGACAAATCCTTTCTCTCTACGTGCCTATAAAAAAGGCCGTTTCCTACACACAAAAAGATATGATCATTAATTTAAAATTAATAATCTAGATGATTTCTGTATGAGGACAACATTAAAAGATTAAAATATGAATTAAAACTACCTGAGAATCTTGGTTGTTTTAATGGAAGTCCATTATTGTCAACCAAAAATGTGCACGGAAGGGTCCTCATGCTTGTCACACGTTTAGCTCCAGGAAATGCAACCATCTCAACCACATCACTATGATCCTGATATCTGCCACCATCTCTAGACTCTGATCGAGGTGTGGATGCCTGTCGGTGCATGTCATGGATCCTATCTAAATGAGGTATGGAAGATGGAAAAGTAAATAGTGCTCTAGCAGTTGTATGACTGCCCACATCAGGACTCTGTAGTGTCTTTGTAGTTCCATTACTACCAACCTCAGGTTGAACAGGCTCCAAATATTCCTTTATAAAAAAGAAAATGTTTTTTCGTGAGATAATGTAAAAGTTAAAGAACAAAGTATCATAATTGAACATATGTGCAAGATACCAGATATATAAAATATGCAGTACAGAAATGAAATGCTAGGAATAACATAATAACAGTAAAATATCCAGCATAATCTTCACAATACACAGAGATGATATACGAAATAACAACAGAAATAGCACTTGAACATAAATAACACTTGATTCAGATAGCAATGTTCACAGGCCTCTTCGAGGGGGAAACCTCCAATCGAGCAGCGCTCTGTTACAATAATATCCCAGCTAGGGTTCTCAT
>JZKD02S1679138.1:822622-836039 GCA_000966675.3 Picea glauca
AAAACCTTTCTTATTTTCATTATATCGAATTTCACCATTCGCCATACAATATATACAATGTTTTTAGGTATTCCGTAGATACCAAAACCCTAATCCCTTAATCTGGGATTAATTTTCAAATTAGCTAAAAATAGCTAAAAATCCGCTAAAAATAGCAAAATCCGCTAAAAATAGAAAATCATCAGACGCAGTTGTCGTATCTGATGCACCCATACACACACACATGCAAAGAATATAACACATACCCAACAGATTTATCTGCAAGCTCTAGCAAAGTTTGTGTAGGTCTTAAGTGATCTAGTTGCAGTGTTTTCATAGTGTTTACTGACATCACATTTATTGCTTCCCCTAGATCAATCAATGTGTTAGGTAAGGCAACACCATTGATTTCTATGGTTACCACTGGGTTCCCTAGATCACTATACTTGGAAGGCATTTCTGTTATAAATTCGAATAACTACCCTACCACCCGTATGACAAGAGGTTCCTTCCTCTTTCTCCCTGGCTTTTTAATGCAAAGGTCCCTTACAATTTTAGAATAGATAGGTATGTCTTTAATGGCCTATAGTAGTGGGATATTTACACATATATTCTAGAGTTCAGTCTCTAGATTATGTTCCAGAGGTTCCTCAGTTTTCTTTATGAGCAACCTTTTTGGGTAAGGGGGATTCATTTCATAGGGTGTTTTTGGTGCAAGGGAGTTGGGAGAATGGATTTCTTGTGGGATTGGAGTGTTTTTTTTTTTCTTTCAATGGATCAATCATTTGTTCTTCTCTTTGAACCATTTGGACATCTATTTGTTCTTCTTGGTTTGTGTGATTATGCACTTGTTCCTCTTGAATGACCATAGTGGGATTTGTTTTGTTTATAATCCTTCCTGATCTTAATTCAATTCCATTAAATGGAGCTGGCATTATTACATATGTAGGAAAGGTTTATACTTCAATGTTTTGCATAGTTTGTGTCGGTCTGTTATTTGGTTTAGGGATAGGTTGTGCAGGAATAGGGGTAGGTTGAGGAGGGTTTTGGATGGGTGAAACTTGCATTGGTTGCTGGATATTTGGATTCACGGGTAGTGCAAGTGGTTGTTGTAGTTGTGGGGGTGGAATAAGAGCAGGGGGGTTAAATCCTGGGAGCAACTGTGAAATATTCGAAGGATATTGTTGATAGGTGGGAAATTTGTTGGTTGAAAGGGGACATTTCCATATACAGGTCCTCTCCACCCATGTTTCCAAGGTTGGGTTTGTGCCGACCACTGAGGATAATACATGGGGGGTACCCATTGCTGTTGGGGGTATTGTGTAATTGGTTCGGCAACATGTTGGGGTTTTGTTGTCTCCATGGTCTCCTAGGGGGGTAGGATGTCTCAGGTTCTCCTCCTCCCTTGAACATGGCCTTGATTCTGGGAAGAGAAGGGCATTCGTTAGTAGGATGGTCCTCTATGAAAAGACCACAGATTTCAATAACATTGAGGGGGAATTCTTTTTCAGGGTGTTTCCTCCTACACTGATGACAGAAAATTGCTAACACAACATTTTCTTCCTCTTGTTTTCTTTTAATTTTCATGGTATCTAGTTGGGAACTGATGGTGTGTAGGATATCTGTTTTAAAGTTTTCCAATAGATTTGCTAGTTCAATCCTCGTGACACCTCTATATGTGGGTTTAGCAATTCTGTTGGTAGGGTCCCTTATACTTTTCCCCATTTTAGCTTGACTGCGAGAGTATGTTTTACAATACTCTGCTATGTCTGCAAATGGATTTTGGTATACATCCCCAAAACTCATGAGGTTTAACACTTCAATGTAATATTCCCTCACACCCTTTAGAAAGACAGTCCTAACTGTAGCTGTATCTAAGGAAAACTACTTAGTCTTTTGGTAATTGTATAAGAACCTCTCTAGGTAGTCTTCTAAGCTTTGTTCTTTTGATTGTTGCATTTTGAATATATCATTCATAGCGTCCCTAGGTCTGTAGTAATCTTGGTATTTCTATAGGAAGGTCTCTTTCATACCATCCCAAGACAAAATTGTATGTTCCCCTAAGCTCATGAACCACCGCAGTGCCAAATATTTTAGTGTGGTTGGGAAAAGTTTTAATTTTTTAGCATTATCTGTGTAGTTATAGATCCTACACAATATGTCAAATTAAAATAAAAACGAGTTAGGGTCTTTTGTCGACATACCTCAGAAATGAGGGAGTGAAGATAATGGAATGTTCTTCATAGAAACATATTTAGCAATATCCAGTATGGGGAATCCAAATGTCTCTGTTTCATTGGCTATGTTTCCCTCTTCTCCTGCCATGTTTCCAAGCAATCTATAGGGAGGTGGTGAATTTTCTCCACTGAGTGATGGTTCCACCACCGGGTTACCTGGTATCTCTGGCTATTCCAAGGTTTTGTGTGGCCTTCCAACAACAGATGCAACCTCTTCTATTACCACCTCTGCTTCTTTTCCAGTTTCTCCTCTGGATGGGGTCTCCAGTGCTTCCTCCCTTTCTTGTTGCCTTATGTCTTTAATATGAACAATGACTTCAGATCGAGTGCCTTTTGTTGCTGTTGCAATTGTTGCCTTTAAGCTCTCTCCTCTGAGAATTTTTCTTGCACGATTTTTCAATGAATTAGTATAAGGGGGGGTTTTCTTTGTTGTTTTCTTTTCTAGATTTTTTGAGATTTTAGGAGCAATAAATCTACCTTTATTATCCCTGTACCTACTTATAAAAAAAAATTGAAATAAATGAAAATGAAGATTCCTAATTAGAGGTAGGAGGACAATCTGACTTTGGATCAACCCCACCAAAGTGGATGCACAGGTTCTTACCTTTCATCTTACCATCTTCTCTTCGCCCTCATATTATCCTCAAATCCAATCCAAACCAATAAAAAAATAAGCTACCTGTTACCGTTTACAACTCCCCGACAATGACGCCAAAATGTTGGAGCGTAAATATGTTCAATGTATATCTCACACTCATTTAAATGTCAATCCGAGATTCGTAATCGAAAGAGTCGTTACACCATATGTGCTGAGAACAAGTAACCTACCTAAGTCTGTTGCATATAGGAAATAATTAATAACATAAAAATCCTATTTCTAAGATTTCTAAATACTTCAAAGTATTTTATGAACCTAGAAGAGAAAACTGATAATGAAACTTAAACAAATAGTCAATCAAAGAGATGTTGTCCTAGAGAAACAAGTCTATTCATTTCAGGCGCTTGAATTAAAAATATGAACTTTAAGAAGCTTGTCTCCTGTAGCAATTAAAACAATCAATTCCAACCATTCTCGAAACAAAATCCAACTTCAACCTCATGTAATTCAATCAAACCAACACAAGGGAAGTTTAGTATAACTAAAAGACTTTATTACAGCACATGAAGATGAAATATAAAGTCTCCTGGTCCCTTGCGATACTAGGTCTACTGCAGTCATAAACTCAAAATATCAGTCCCACACTTCAAATTATGAAATAGCTACCTTCAATATATGAGAATGAAATCTCTATTCGATCTAACACTTTCTTATTCACACCAATCCAAAATGATTAACTCAATGCTCAATCCTGAAAATGAAATAAAGACCAATCACACACACACACTGYTGTAAACTATCCACACAAACACAYAGAACRTWTACAAGGAGGTTTACCTTAGTTGGGGYRGTGGGCCCTTGCCGAAYCAACAAGGAACCTCTTAAGGGAGTAACAGACTAAAAYTTTTCACTCACATCCAAGAATTGACATAAAAGATCTTYTRTATTAATTCAGYTGGTAAATTGGATCAAYAGTCTTTTACTTYATACATGACAATGATRAGTMTTGTYTGGTTCTTACARTATACTTTTTTACATTCACTATATATWTYCCTWTTTATCATCTATACAACATTCCTTATATAAGGTAAGTTGATACTATCAATATCTATGGATAAACATTAAACAGTTTGAGAAATTTCACATTTAAGATTTACATCGAATTTTTAGGAATCGACTCCATCCTCATGACACGAAGTACATGAGAGATGGAGTCTCTTGCAATTGGAAAACTGACTCGGGCGCTTGTATCCAACTATCTTCTCGAAACCTTCACCATTATTCAGGTCCAACTGGTGCATTATGGAAATAGAGGTTCTGGTACCGAATTGCACACAGTCGCGAGTCTAGTACCAGAATAGAGCAGAGCAGGTAGTACCGGAATAACACACGTCTTGGTACCAGAATGGATTTGGTACCAGATTAAAACTGTCTTGGGTACCAGAATGGATTTGGTACCGGATTACACGGTGTCTAGTAGTGCCGGATAGACTGTTCATAAATCAAATCATTAGGACTATACAAAATAAAACACTTTCAATCGAATTAATTTAAGAAAGTTAAACAAACATGCTTTAAATCATCAATTACCTCTTGTGAACATGACATAGCTATTAGGCATGTGTTTTGGGAGGGAGTAGTCTAGTATAGGTTTATAACGGAGGCAAAAAGGCGTAGATATAGGGTAAGATAGGGCATTATCTTAAGTCAAAATAGAGACTCAACACATATATAACATATATATGATACATACATATGTTATATATGTTAGATATATAACATATATATGTTATATATTTGTAACATATATATGTTATATATGTAACATACATATAACATATATATGTTTACGATATATTTTCATTTTATAAATATATTTTATATTTTATATAATATATATATTTTTATTTTATAAATATTTTTTATATTATATGTCATATTTTATGTTATATGTTATATGATGTATTATATAATATGTAGTTTTTGTTCATGATATCAACATGTGCCCCTGGTGCAGATCTTGATGGTAGTAGCAAATATTCAAATGAGAACTTTGAAGAGTGAAGTGGGGAAATGTTTCATGTGAACATCACTTGGACATTGCCGATTAGTCAATCCTAAGAGATGGGGAATCCTTGTATCAAAGGTGCACTCTGCATGAACATCAAAAGAGAATTGGGTTAATATTCCCGAACCGGGACATGGTGGTGGATGACAATGTTAGGAAATTTGGAGATGTCATCGGGGGCCTGGGAATAATTATCTTTTATTTTTAATGCATTTGACTCATAACCACTACAATTTTTATAATCCCAAACTCCTAAACCCTTGAAAATATAACCCTAATATTTAACCCTTATAACCCCAAACATGTACATTAACTATTACATCTATCCATTATTAGTACTATTCTATCACCTATGTTAACCCTAATCACTTATAACCTCTATAATTTCTAACTTATAAACCCCAAATAGCTAAAGCCTAACTTATTAACCCTAAGCACCTAATACTTATATCTCACAAAAAATAATCCTTATAATACTTAAACCATATGACCACTTTACTCTATAACACTATAACCCTTATCATCCCTAACACCTAACCCTTAATTCTCGCCATACCTAACCCCTATAAACATTAACCCCTAATCCTATAAAGCACAATTCTAAACCAATGTAACCTTTATCTGAATTGTAACTCCTAATGAGATTAACTACCATAACCCCTAATACAACATCTCGACATGAAGAGCATTGAAACAACATCAAATCCTACCATAACATGGCCCTACAATCTCGAGAATACAAAGGTCATGGCTATGTCAATTGACATAGGTGAAAGGAAGATGTGTCTAGTGACGCCAAAATAACATGAGAATCATTAGTAGATAATTGTAAATTCATTGTATTAAGAAGAAAATTAAGTAGAATGTGTTTGTTGACACAAAGACAAAAGAATCGATGTCAACCAACACACACTAGAGAAATGAGGAACCAAATGGAAAGAATTTTCAAACTATCACAAGAGAGAGAATTTGTGTTTATTTCCATAGAACATGGAAGGCATGATACAAATAAGAAAACTCTAGAATTCATGTTGACCTACACATAATTGAACAATGAGTTGATAGATACTAAAAGCTATAACTAGGGCTTCAACAAGGTGATCAATGAGAAACTTGGAAATAATTAATTCTACATATTCAGAGGGCTATCATGACAATCAATTAGCCTATTAATGACATCAATACCAAAAATTTATTGATACGATGAAATAAGGAGTACAGGTTACAAACATTATGATCTTAGACAAGGATGGAGCACGAAAATACATATGGAAATAGGAGTTCTCTCTCTAACCAATGTGTTATTGGATGATGGTTCCATAGTAAACAATATGATGAAGGATACACGGGGAAAGTTAGAGAAATCAAAATTGAGGCCATTAGAGTTGTTGGTTGACAATAAAATCCATCAATCGCTTCGACAAGGTGATCAATGAACATTTCATATTGAACTAATTCAATAGATTCCAAGGATCATTGAAACATTAGCAATTGGACTATTAATGATTTCAATTCCATATGGAAATATAAGATCTCACTCTACCCAATTTAATAATATTAGATGGTGATTATAGAATAATCATTATGATGGAGACAAATATAATTAGAGAACCATAGTTTTGATTAAGGATGATATATCCTACTAGAATAGATCCTTTGGAATATTAACAACATGAGTATGCACATATGGAAAGGTATTTATAATAGATTTCATAGCAATTAAAACACATGGCAAATTAATAACACGTGATGCCTTACTAGGAAGGTCACACCTAGAAGGAGAAATAGTCATTGATGATTAGTGAGCCAACACAATTGAATTCAAAAAAAGGAGAATATTGAATAATTATTGATTTAATAAGTTGCAATAGTGAATGAGGAGTTGGCTATTTCTAGTGAATCTTCTAGAAGCAGGAAAGATGAACTATATGAATGCAAAGGGAAAAGGTAGTATAACTAGAGGATTGCTTAGAGGAAATAAGTCATTTGATAATGGATCATTGTAGCATTGGAAGATGGATAATCTAAGTTTTTTGTTGCTATAATATAAAATCAAAACTAATAACTAAACCCAAAGGGAAGAATCCACTCAAGTGAAATATGAGAAGGAAAATTACCCATCACACTTGACCAATGTTACCATTGGTAAATGTAAAATTCAATGAAGGTATCCCATGACCATACTAACTAAGTTGTTCTTAAATACATGGAACATATACCCACTCAAAAAATTAATGTAGAAATGAAGAATGAACCTCAACACATCAAAATGGGAATTGAGTGGAGGACATAATTGCTAGCCAAGCAATTGACATATTTAAGAATAGAAAGAATTATTTGCATGGTACTATAATTATGGAAGCTAACCCTTTGTTCAATAGGGGAGTGGGGGAAGTTATCCACCCCAAAATATGTAAGCTAAGTCTAAGGCCCCGAGGGGACAAAGGTTGAATTCTAATTTGGTGGGAATATTCCATTAGAAAAATCATTTCCTTTCTTAGATTTTATGGTAGATAGTTGACGATATTTAGAAGAATAAAATACAAGGCAATATTGGAAGAGATCAAAGAAATTTCAAGATTTCCTCAACTTATCCCCTCAATGAATAACAACTGACCAAACAATGAAAAATACTAAAGGTTGATGAGACATATAAAGTAAGGTGGGGCCAAATAAAATTTGGGTTCCATTGGCTTAAGACATGTGAGAATCCTACTATGATATTTTTAAAAGATATGACATCCAAGGAATTTGTGAAGCATATTAAGGCCCTCAAAATAAAAAACAAAGAGATGGTTGATGATCAATTTCTCACACGAGACTACTTTCCACTCTAGTCGTCGAGGATTCCCTTTTGCACTAACCTTTTATGTGATGGTTATTGAAACCCTTAACTACCTCATCCAAAACAAATGTATCGGTGGATTATTTGAGGCTTGCAAATGGAAAATTTGTATATGAATCCTTCCTTACTATCCTAGAAGATAAACAATCACTAGACAATAACATGGTTTTCTTGCAATTTGTTTACAAATCCTTTGGAATAAAATTTCCTTGGGCCAAGAATTAATGTTACCATCATAGTTAGTAGGAAACCCTAAGTTAACTAGTAGGACAAGGATGGACATACATACTGTTAAAATAATTTATGTGCTCATTTTCACCATAGGGAATTAATGTTACCATCATAGTTCGTAGGAAACCCTAAGTTGACTAGTAGGATAAGGATGGACATACATACTATTAAAATAATTTATGTGTCTTTGTGCCTATGGATGGTTTCCATGATGATATGATGATGGAATAAAGTGGGTGTGTGAGTGAAATTTGAGTCCATAAACCATCCCATATCATTAATTCATGTGAATAGCCTATCCATGTCAAATTTCAATGCATACAGATACAGTTTGAAAAAAATTCAACGTTGGCCCTATTCACATGTCACTGTTGCCCGCCTTTAGTATTTTTCTAGTGTTGATTAAGAAATCAAAGAAAAAGAGGGATTTTTAATCACAACTATGACACAGATACATTGTATATACATTAATGTAGAACCTCAAAGAAAAATTAATAAGGACTGACGAAAACTTAAAACTTGCGTCAACCAAATTGTGTATTTTGAAAGAAAATTAGGGTTTATGGTTTACATGATGATGGAATAAAGTGGGTGTGTGAGTGAAATTTGAGTCCATAAACCCTCCCATATAGTTAAGGCATGCAAATATTATATCCATGACAAATTTCAGTGCATACAAAAACTGTTTGAAAAAATTTCAACGTAGGCCCCATTCACACGTCATTGTTGTCGGTGTCTAGTCCTAGTACAATTTCCATTCCTTGTTACTTGTTATGTGTTCCTCGTTCCTCATTCATCGTTACTCATTACGTTTTCCTTGTTCCTAGTTCCTTGACCATGGTGTAGTCCCCAAGATCCATTATTTTTGTATAAAATTACATACTAATGGCATAAAATGTCCCACACAAAGACCAAATTAATATCCGCTACATAAGTCTTTTGTATTTTTTCAAGGAATGTGTAATGGATCTCAATTATAAGAAGATTCAAATAGGACCTAAGAACCTTAGGTTATTTCCTTAACCATGGGTGACATAACACTATCATTCAATAGTAAAATTGTTATGTTTCATTGTTTGGCATCATGTGTACTGAGGGATATTGTGGGTGGGAAATCCCTCCTATGGACTAGCACTAAGGGTTTTATCATGCATGCAGAAATGAACTAAAGATTCTTATGTTTTACCATCATACCATGCCTAAACCCCCATGACTCATATGTAAATACAAGACTGAAGAGATTAAGTTGACGTACCTTATTTTTCTTGTTTGATGTCGATCCCTTTTCGTGCTTGGTCATTCTTTGACTGCAACTCTCCTCCCAATGATGACCTGCATTCACTAAAGACAAACAAAGAACTCCACATGCATTTGATCTATGAACTAATGGGTTAGAGATTTAATCAATCATACAATTAATATTCCAATAATGACAATCTCATATGGTGGGATGGGAAAATCAATTCTTTTATTAACTTCACAATGATACCTTACAATGATAAAGTCGACTACTGCTCCTCGATCCTGGTCCTGGGATCTTCTTCCACTGTCTTCCAATTGATTTTATCTATACTTATCTTTGCACAAGGATGGATAAATGTTGGGACAAAGGGAATGCTTAATCGGGTATAGTTTCTTTACTATGATTCTCCTCCTTTCAAATGGGACACCTACCCTTTCTTTTGTAGGCTAGAAGAAGCTAGGTATTTGGTCAAGTGACCAGCCATGCATGGCCGAAAGGTTTAGTTAACTTACCCAAAGTTGTGTGTTCCATCATCAAATTTCCTTTTTCCGTGCTTTTGTAGGTACATGCAGGCTGTCTTGGGTCAGCTAGCATGTACACGCCTGCAGTAATGGAGTAGGGCGTGTGGGTTTTTATAAAAGGGGTTTTTAAGAAGAGTTGTTCAATAGTGTTTTGGAAAAGAAGGAATTTGAGATGGCCTGATGCCAGGTAATCATGTTTGGTGCAAATTAGGGTTATAACAGATGCCCCCTAATGTGTGAGATCAGAAGAGAATTTGATGGATGAATTACATTAACAATCTTCACCGATGTTTCGAACAAGTGAGCCCAGGGACCAACAATCGGGAGGTGCCATCTGCAAAATAATAATTGTCTCACCAAGGTGGGCATACCCATGCTCGATATAAAATAAAATCATGGCTACCAATCAAATACACTGTAGATCCATGTCATATAACTATATAAAGTGTAGCCGCGAGCAATACACAGTGGAGCTACATCTCGAAATAAAAAAGATAAACATGTAGAGTATCCATCTTCTAGAAGATGATAAGGCCTGATGGTTGGAGATGAGGTCTTCAAAGCTCGAGTAAAAACTTCAAAATCTTCAAAAATAGGGTAGGAGTGTAATATGAGTGTACGAATTCACTACCTAGAGGTCTTTGACAGCGCGTCAGTCATGGACTAGAGAATATTGATGATCAAAATGAAGGCTTCATTGATTTAGAACAAAGACTTGATTGGAATTTCTGGATGGTCGGGCATGAGGGAAAGAGACAAACTACAGAGGGGTTGACTCAGGCTTTGTAAAAACTTCCCTTGGATAATAGTACGACAAAATATGAGACTCAAGCAGTATGGCATTAACATAAGTTTACGAGGCAGGAGGCAACACAAACTCTCCATATGTTTTGAAGAATAACCAAATGGAGGAGGACATAGCTCAATGTAGCGGGAACAACTTCCTAAGGTCATATTAAATCCCAGGTTTTGACGAACAAACTGAAAGATGTTCTTTATCCAGAGGCGACTCATTGTGCTGCCAATAAAAAGAAAATACTTTTCCCTTCCTCTTTTTGGGGTATATTTGATTTTTTTGTCTTTTTCAATAATTTTGGAAAGATTGAAAAATAATAAAAGAATGCTACATTACAAAGGAGGATCGAGTGTCGCAAACATACTAGTTCCAAGAACACAGAACACAAGGATGCTCAGGGAAAAGGGACATATGCAGGAAAAGGACACTTGGGAAAAATCCTCTAGGGGCCAAAGGTGTCAAGACGCAGAGGCAAAGTGCTACAGGGCTTGTGTATAAGGCATGCTTCATATGGTTGAGTTGAGAGAAACATGGAGCCGACATTAGACCAGAGACGTAGGTATGCAAATGCGATTAATAAGACACATAATGGTAATGTAATTCGATGTAAGTTTTATGAGCCCAGAGAAGGTAAGCTCAGTGGTTTTTCATATTTAGAGAGTCTGAAACAACATAAAAGGAGACTCCGATGGGGTACCTTTTTCGAAGGTAGTCTAGTCGGTTCTAAAAAGGGGTAAAGTATCACCGATAAGACGTCTATTCAAAACCATTTTAATGAGTGTGATAAATACAAGATTACTCGGCAATTTTTTCATTTTTACGGAGTCTGAAAAAAGCTTAGCTATGGACTCCGCCAGGAATTTTCTTCTGGGCCATTTTAACGAGTGTGAAAGAATAAGGTCACTCGACGATCTTTTCAATTTTAGGGAGTCTGAAAAGAGATTAACTATGGACTCCGTGGGGGTTCCTTTTTCGTAAATTTAGCCCCTCAAGCCTGAAAAAGGGGTAAAATTATACTTGAGGGTACTCTTCTAGAGAACTGAAGTTCCTAAGAGTATACCTTTGTTCGTACAGTTGACCGTTCAGATCGAAATAGGGGTAAACTACCACCAGATAGAAGTGACTTCAAATTTTAGTTTAACGAGCGTGAAAGGCCACAAGATCGCTCAACAATATTTTCATGTTTAGAGGGTCTGAAAAGGGATTAAAAGAAGACCCGTTATGTTTTGGGAGTCTCGTGGGTGAGGTCAAGAGTCATGCAAATGAGGCTCAAATGTGTAATCAGGAAAAACTAAAAGGACTCCCAAGCCTATAGTCATTAGTGACAGCATGGACACCATAATGCAACCAGGATATACCTAGGGCATCCATGTTCCAGTAATATCTACCACCAAATCGTGACACTTCTAAAGAATGAATGATGGTTTCGTGTCGCAACTTGATGGGATCGATCCTATGGCAAAGGGATAAAGACAACGAGATACAAAAGTAGGGGTGGAAACCTAATTTATATGCTCAAGTTGACCATCTGAGTTTTTTCCCATGGACCGTCAAAAGTGACCCAAAACTCCAAAAAATGTTCGTAACTTTCCAAAGCAACTCCTGAATCACTCTAAATGGTTTTCAATTCAAAGAAAATGATGGGGGGGCCAAAAAAGTGACAAAAAGGGACAAAAAGTCTATAAATAGAAGCTAGCAGCTCATTATCACCATTGTTGATTTGGAAATTGAATCTGGAGCAAAAAACCCCCTTTGATAAAAGTGGTGATTCCGAGAGCTACAGTGGACGAAACAACCATCCATCTGGACCAAGTAAGTATAAACTACCTCCCTTTTATTTTTAATTCTTTATTTATGCATTTAATTTGGTTTCTTGGGGGGGTGTCGAACTTTAAATGGTCGGCCCTAGGTCTACATGGGATATCCTATGACAGCCCGCATTTACACTCACTCTGTCTAATGTCAGAGCGTGTGTACACGCGATTGTCATCAAAAAAGCCCGCGTGGACCCTCCCATGAGTGAAAAAAGGTTTAAAAAGCAATGCCTAACCTTCTGAAAATTTTCCCATGTGTAGGATGTATGTGCAATGGAGAGAACGGGAGCATGAAGATATCAACGCACTAGTTGGGGAAGACCCTAACGCTGTGGCAGTGTTAATTAAATGTGGCTTGCTCAAGTTTTTTCTGTGTCCTTTCATGAGAGAACAATCTAGGATACTGAATGCCTTGGTTGAATACTGGCACCTTGATGTGGAAGCTTTTATGTTAGAGGGGCAGTCACTGGTGCCCACGACAAAGGATATATACTTTTTGACTGGCCTCTCCAGGAGAGGGGAACCAGTTAATTTTTGGACATTTCCTTCGGGGCCCCATAATATATTGGAATTGATAGGAATTTATTGTGAGGCTGGTATAGACCGATCGAGCTCGCAGGTGCCAATAAGTAGGATAACTGATTTATCACTTCAGGCGATTGTGTTTCTTATTGGGCGAATGACTTGTTCTGCGGCTCTACATCAGGTGTCCTGTGCACAGATGAAATGTGTTGTCCAGTGCTTAAATGCACAGATATTTGACTAGAGAACTACACTGCTGGATTGTATGAAGAGGCAGCTGACAGATTTTTGGTTGCGGATGCAGAGGAACTTCGGGTTTGAGATGATTCTATGCTCTTTTTTCTTTGAAAGCGTTCCTAGTTTCATTCCTCGAGTGGTGGTACGAGGACATCATGCCTCTCTTCCTGCGGTTTGTAGATGGGCAGTGTTGTTGATCTGAAAATGGAAGGTACTTGTTTAAGGGTGCAAGGTATCCATTTTCCATAATTCCAAATGTGAGTTATACACTCCAATGTGACCTCTGAAAATGTGAAGACTTACTATTTCTTATACAGAGATAGACT
>JZKD02S1679138.1:836809-850911 GCA_000966675.3 Picea glauca
TATTTTTATTTAATTTTTCTTTTATTTTTTTAACAAATTTAAAATTTCAATGTTATTGGGCAATTTTTCTTTTTGGCATAACTTTCTCATGCAGAGACCGTTTTCCAAACCGTTCACGGTGCCAGAATCAGGAAGACGAGCTCTATCCAATCGTTCAGATTCAAACAAATTTTGAGCACTTTTATTTTTGACCATTTTACGACACTTGGTCCTGAGCTCCTGATCAGTTGTTGCCACGATAAGGTGGTGGAAGGACCAATGAGTCCTTTGATGATGACTTCTTTTCTTGGTTGTCATGGAAGATCCCAGCCATAGAGGATTATCCTTATGCTAGGATTGATTTCTCGAGAGATTCTAAGATCCTTGTACCTCCAGGCAAGGAGCGAGAGGAGATGGGTAAGTTTGCATCATTTTTTTTTATTTTTAAATATATATAATTTTTATGTTGTTTTTTTAATATATCATTTTTTTTATACCAGAGTATCTGATAGATACGTGTCTATTGTGTGCAGATGTGGGACCCTCACAACCTACAGATTATGTGAGGAACATGCGTCGTCCTCGGCCAGGGGTCGCACCTACCACCGCAGGGGGACCAACAATAGCAGGAGAGCTTCCAGCCGGTGAGGCTGAGAGGGTTTTGAGATGAGTTGAGTGAAATTTTACCTCGCTCACTCGCACCATCCCTATGGAAAAGATTGAGGATCTCCCACCATCCATGCAGCCTCATGTAGTGGGGGCACCATGGACGTGGGCCCGACTATTTCGACATTTGGAAAATGCTGTTGATTATTACAACAGAGCCCACATGACCTGACCTTAGTTAGTCGAGACTTTAACAGCTCCACCTGTATATATTTTTTGAGGGCATAAGCCCCATGACTCGTTACTGGTCATATTTTTTGAGGCGCTTGCGTCCACCTATGTACTCTAATGATTATGATATTATATATGGATTTTTATGTCTTTTTGTGTCTTATGGATCATATTTTCATTTTAAAATGTATTTACATGTTTATGTGTATGTCTTTTTATATGTGTGTGAGATGCCAGTCTAAAATTTGATTAGCTAAAGTATTTGTAACTTGGTTTAATCTCCTAGGAACATGAAAATATGTAATATAATCAAAGCTTCATTCTAAGAGACGTACCCTAAGGAATCATCGGTGTAAAGTCGGATCATGAACACGGTAGGATCTATTTAACTAAGACACAACCAGATAAGCATCTAAATAGACCCAGAGATGAGAGATACCAAATGATAGGGCATCACGAAGCAAATCAATAACTTCACTATACTCGGCAACATTGTTTGTGGTGTCGCCTAAGCATATACCTCCGGAAGATAATAACTGGCCTCGAGGTGTAAAAATTACCCAAGCTGCAGAGGCAAGCCTCTGAGTGTGCTGACTAGCACCGTCTGCGTACCCAATGAACACCTTTGATTCACTTGACATCTGCCACACTGACAAAAGATAACATAAAAAACGACACGCCCATAATACTAGAAGAAACTAGAAAGTAATAGTACAAAGATTATACATATGTTACAAAAAGTTACCTAAGGTGACCCACCTATGAGTAATACTTCTTGAGGTAGAGCCCATTTCTAGGCTCTGCCAAAGCATTTTCCTCAAAGTCAACCAGACGATAAACACCCTTTTTTAGAATCTCTTTTATGATGAAAGGTCTGAACCACATGGGTTTGAATTTTCCTTCCCCCAGGGGGTCCTTATCTTGGTCATAGACCGGGACAAGGTTGTCATCAGATAAAATATGAGGACGAACGGACCGATCATACTGAAACTTGACTTTTTGTTTGTGAGCCTCGTTGGCCAGGGCCACATCACGACGCTGCTCAAGGTATAATAACCGTTCTTCAAGTGGAGAAGTGTCTGGAAATAACTGTATTGCCAATTTTAGGGATGGGATCTAACATTCTATAGGAAAGACTTATTCCATCCCATAAACGATTTGAAAAGGTGAGAAACCAGTTGCATTCTTAACAGATGTTCGGTAAGCCCATAATGCCGAGTATAACATCAAATGCCAATTTGACTTGGCTGAGTTGATCGTTCACTGTAGGATGGTCTTAAGAGATTTATTTACAGCTTCCACCTGACCATTTACTTGGGGGTAGTAGGGTGACAAATGTTCTTGTCGCAATCCAAAATTTGATGTTAATTCAGTCATCATTTGGTTCTGAAAGTGACTTCCATGGTCAGTGACAATCTCTCTCAGGACACCGAACCTTGTTATTATCTAGTTGAATAAAAAGAGAGTTGCAGTCTCTCCATCATCTCTGAACGTTGGCATAGCTTCGAACCACTTTGTGAAGTAGTATACGGCTACAATGATATAACGGTGCCCCCTTGCTGAAGGAGGGTTTCATGTAGTGTAATCAATCCCCCACTTGGTGAAGGGACCAACTATGATGACAGGAAACATGGGAGTGGGATGTGCCCTCATCTTCCGAGAGAAGATCTGACATGGGTGGCACTTCTTGACTGATTCGATACAATCTTTGATTAGTGTCAGCCAAAAGTAATCTGACAAATGACCTCCACTTTCTATGGTATGGAAATCGTTAAGCACGATAACTGCTTTTTCATGAGTGAGGTATCGACGTGGGATGCAGTCTACACCTCTTCGATACAACATATCATTGAGTATGAGATAATTCTTAGCTTGATGGCATATACGACGATGCTCATCATGAGAAGCAGAGGTGGGGAACTTCAAAGTCTAGAGATAGATAAGTATATATCTGTACCAGGGATCCGAAGAAGTGATCAAAAACATATCTCCTCTGATAGGTGACTCTTCGGGCATAACATCACCTGACTCAACCATAAGTTCCGAAATAAGTTCTGTGAAGATCAATGACTTTTTGGATTTCTCTAAAATGAAATCTAAGTCGAATTCCTAGAGGACAACTATCCATCTACTGATCTTTTTGCCTATTACCTTTCGTTTCAACACGTATTGAAACAGATTCACAATGTAAATGATGGTGGTCTTGTGAAACAAAACATAATGATGGAACCATTGAGCAGCATGGACTGCCACCAATGCAAGTTTTTCGATATGAGAATAATTGAGTTCCGGTCCGACTAGGCCTCGAATCAGGTAATAGATCACATATTCTTAGAGCAAATCATCTTCCTGAACTAAGACCATGCCGATGGTTGACTCTGCTGCAGCCAGGTATAATAAGAAATCTTTGTTATAGTTGGGTGGCAGAAGCAGAGGGGAAGTTGTAAAGGCGTGTTTCAACACATCAAAATAACATTGAGCTGCATCGTCCCAATGAAAAGGAATGTCCTTCTTCATCAAGTGCATAAAACCCTTTGTGATATCGACATAGTTGGTGATGAAACGCCTTAAAAAAATTTCCTTGCCCTGTAGACTCCGAAGTTGAAGGATTGTGCGCGGGGGAGGCAACTGAAGTATTGCCTCAACCTTGAGAGGGTCGACCATGATCCCTGTTGTTGACACTATGAAACCTAACAAACATCTCGATGTTACGCAAAAGATGCACTTGTTTGGATTCAAGCGAATCCGAAAGTAGCAACATCGCTCAAAGATAAGTCAGAGGTGTGTGGGATGATCCGTTCTCTTGCGAGATCGAGATGCTAAATCATCTAAATAGGCCTTGACTATATGCTTGATATCATGGAAAGCAAAAGACATGGCCCACTGAAAGGTCACTACATCATTTTTGAGACCAAAGGGCATCTTACGATACGCGAATGTACCCCATGGACAAATGAATGTTGTTTTGTGTTGGTATTTGGGTTTGATTTCTATCTGATTATATCCCAAAAAACCATCCATGAAATAAAAGGACTTGCAACCTGCACATTCATCAATTATCTGGTCAATGAATGGTGTGGGAAAATTATCTTTTGGAAGTCTGTACATATGAGAATCGTGCCCTATTTCTTATTGACTGACACAGGATTTTACACCCATTGGGTTAAATGGATAGGATAGATAAAACCAGATTTTAGCAGTTTCTTGACTTCAACCTTAATGGCTGCTGCTTTCCTGGGATTAACTGGATGAAGCTTTTGCCGAACATGCTTGGCATCCGGATAAGTTGTGATTTCATGTTTGACTATTTTTGGATCGATGCCTGACATTTCCTCGTAAGACTAGGCAAAAACGTCATGAAATTCTTTAAATAGATCTGTGTAGATTTGAATCTCTTTGGGGGAATAGTCAGGTCTGACAAAAACATTCTACACGACGCCATGGGTTCTGGAGATATTAATCGGTATAGTTTCAACGATAGTTTCCATATTACCCTCGGCATAAGCCTCATGTGTAGCTAAGGGATTAATAGGACAAGAGAGATCTCCAGTCATAGTCAAGGTGAATTATCTTGCTTTGATTCTGCTTAACTCTGGGAGGAAGTATAATCTATGATGGAGATCGTCCCAGGGTTTTTCCAGACTAGTCATTGCTTCAATTATTTCTTTGTTGGAGGGAAATACTAAGTCTAACGAATCGGTATCAGCGAGAGAGCCTTGAGCCCAAATAGGCTCTAGAATCAGATCTAACTCTTGTGCAGGAGTTGGATCTGTGTTGGTCAAAGTTTGCTAGACTAAAGAGTACGCTACTTCAGCTGCAGACAAGGGCATGGACATGCTAGGGTGATCTGTCCCTTCCATCATGGTCGATGGGGAAGGAAGTATCCACGGATCGTTGAGGTAAGTCATGCGAAACGATGAAACTTGGAAAATCCCAACCTTATGGTGGTCTGATATGAACTTGACATCGCCTTGAGGGGGTGGGTAATTGAAGGTACCCATCAAAGATGGGCACAAACCAACTCCTACGTTGACGATGCCCAGTTGGGGATTATCAATCATCGGGACTGCGGATGCCCCCAATGAAGGGTCATGTCTGGAGAAGGAAAATTGATCAATGGTCACGATCCAACCCTCGTGTGGAAACAACAAGACCCAAAAAACTGTAGAAACCACTGCTTTCATAGAATAAGTCCAACTCCTACCTAACAAGAGATTGTAGTCGAGGGATGTGTCGACTACTTCTACCTCGACGCACACAGTCTTCCCTCCTAGTTGCACGGGGAAAGAGGGAATGATGCCATGTGGTCAGAATGAACGACTGTCGAAAGAAGTGAGAAGAGTAAGTGATGGAGACAAAACAGGCTGTCCAATGGAATTCCAACATGCCAATGACATGATGCATGTCAAGGAGCCCTCATGAACGACCGTGCGTAAAATGTTCTGAGTAAAATTTTTCATGGGGTAAGCCACTACTATCTGAAACGATACGTGGTAAGGAAGACAAGGTTTTAAGTCAGTTGTATCCAGCATGATTGTACCTGGATTACAAGTCTCGGTAGATCCTAAAGCGGCTAACAAATCTTTCCTCTGGGAAGGGAAACTTTGGAGGACCTCCAAAGAGGACATCGCACAAGGGGTTTGAGACAAATCCTCCACCACAGAATAGTTCTGGGTGGCCCTTGCATTTGGGTTGTGAGAAGCTTTCTTGAATGCCCCTTTTGGGATGCATGTCATTGTTTCGCTCAAAGTCTTCTTGATCTAGAGAGGAAGAGATGGGATTTCATCTTCTTTGCCCTTCTCAGAAGTGCTTGGTTTACTATAGTCATGCACTCTAGTCGATATAAAAGAATCGCCTTTCATCATATACACATTCGCGGATGCAGGATTATTTGAAAACAGAGAGGGTCCTTGACTTCCCCCTTCCGTGCTTGTAGAGGCTTGGGTTAGGTTTTTCCCATGTTGAAATGGATTGGTTAACACGGAAGGTTGTTGTTGTGTCACAAAATTTTGGGCCTCTGCAAGTCGAGGACATTGGTGGGTTGGGTGGTCTTCCATGCACAGGTTGCACGGATACCTTGCCTTCCATTTCTGAGTGTCGCTCCTACCAACATTATTAGTGGGTTTCTTATCCCTCTTGCCCTTCTTTCATTGTTTTTTCTTTCCATCAGGCTGCTGGGTGGCCTTTGGATTTGTCGATTGCACTGTGTGTACATCCGACGTTTGTGTAGGGGGAGTATCCAAAACATTAGTTTGGCTGGCCGCTGTGTGTTGTATAGACAATTGATGCAATTTCTTCGTCAGTTGTTCAGTGGGATTTGTTTGTGCTGAACCAACAATACCATCGGCATGTGGTCCAACTCTCTATCTAGTTTTATCGAGTATTGAGTGTGGCACATCTGGCAAGATATCGTATAATAAACTGGACTGAGAGTAGATTAGCTCAAGCTGTTGAGCTCTCATGTTGGCATCTTCTTCGGAAAACACTCCCGATGTCGCGACATATTTGGATAACTGTGGGACCAAAGACTTAAGGAACCACTCAAGCAGGAATGATGGTGGGACTGGCACCTTAATTAAACTCTTATGGCTTCTCCATTCTCGGCTGTGATCACTGTTATGGTCTTGTTTTCTTTGTGTGAAATTGGCCAACAATTCTATGCTAGCATTGTATCTCATAGGTAATTGGAACTGGTTTAGGAAAGCCATTGCCAATTCACCAAAGGAAGAGTATCTTGAGTGGTCGAGCTCAATGTACCATTTCACGACACTCCCAATGAGAGTACATTGAAACAATTGCAACTATACGGAGTCGTCTTTTAACGAATTAGATGAGCACCAAAGGTGAAAAGTAGTCACATGATCTCCTGCATATTTGTAAGGCTTGGCCTCGAACTTGGGTATGTTCGAAGGCAATTTCATCATCATAGGGGTCCAACGTGGATCGTGACAGATAGGGTCATTCAACAACCTTGTCAAGTCTGGTAAATGCAAGGTTTCTAGGAAAGGTAGTTTGGGTTGTTGGTGATAACCATGGAAAAAGGTACTTGGAGTTTGATTGGCACCAGGTTGCCAGGAAAATTTTGGCTGCAGGCCTCGGTTCTGGTAAAAACCATGGCCATGACTAGCGTATGGATTCTGCATGTGAGGAGACATCATCGGTTGATTCCCAAAATAGGACGTAGATGGTTGGGCATGCATTACATTCGGAGGGATTTGGGAAGGGTTGCCCCATGTCGATCCCATGTGCATAGGAATAGTACCTTGTCCGGGGTTCCATTGGTTGTGAAAATAATTTCCCCAGATCGACATTCTTGATAAGGAAACTGATCCCTGACAAGAATTCCAAGGTCTTGATGTAGAAGAAATTCCTAGATTTGCCCCCTGTGCAGGAATATTCTTTGCATAGGAATAGGTTGTCTGTAACTGGGGTTGCCCCCAGTTGGGAAAGAAACTGACGAGAAATCATTGTTACCAAATGCACCGAACAAAGAAAATGGTGTCGAACCTACCGACATATTATGAGAAGGTGGTCCTTGACTCCCTACTCCAAATAAACTATGGTGTGTGGGTGGCCTGACGGATTGCTAGTGGGTGCCACTGAGTGAAGGGGATGAAGCAGGTATATGACCTCCCCCATAAGGGAAAGCATTAAAAGGAGCTGAAGTGCCCCCCATGTGTCCTTATAGAGGAGCGTTAGAGCTCCCTACCCCCAGACCTAAATTCTGTAAAGTGGAGTAGGAAAGTACAGGACTTGTACCTGAGCTAGGCATCCCGTATGAGAACGGAGGGCCTGTTGCACTCGGTGTGAAAGGGGCAGTGGCCGCCGCCATAGATGGGATTGGACCACTGCTTGAGGTAGAGGCAGTCGAGACCATGGTGGCTCAGACCAGTGATGGTGGGTGAGGAGGTGGAATATCCCCTGTGGTGACAACTGTAGTGGGAATTGAAGAATTCCCAGAAGAAGTGGAAGAATTTGTTTCCATTACTGTGTGCGACATTGTCTGACACTTATAAGGGTGAATCTATACGATGATGGGTGCAGAAAGATCAGTGGTTGGAGTTTTGGATGGACCAAGAGATTTCGTTCCAAGGTCTAAAATGGTCGTTTCCTCTAGATGTTGGTCGGGTACAGTTTCTTGTGACCCAGTTGCTTCAAAAGACCCTTGTTGGTCTAGCTTTCACCTTAGTGGTGGTGAAGGTGGCTCCAGTGTAACCGGTGATAGGCCCAGAAGCCTTCATGACCGACAGAGCTCTTGATCCTCCACTGTGTGAGAATATCAAAGACACACTAGGGCTTTCTATTTGTTCAAAAAACAACACACACTAAAAAAGGTCCCTCCAAGATAAAACAAGCAAACACTAAACTAGTTGGAAGAATAGTTACAACAACCAACACTAGAGAAACTTACCAGTGCAAGTGAAACTCGAACATGGAAGCACCCTCCAGGTATACTTTGCAAAGTGTAGCCCGATGTTTATCCTAGGTACCATGGTATACCCCGACAGTCACTTTTGTATGTCTCTAAAACATATAGGCACCTAGGTTGCTAGCGCGTGAACAATCACCAGGCGGGTACAGTTGAAAGTCGGGTAGACCATAATGAACAGGGTATCGAGCCCAAAACCTATCAATGGTATCAAAATAAAGTGGTCTGGAAGACAACTGAGGACCTCGAATGGATTCGAGACCCACGAAGCTCCACGACAAATCCAATCGATGGAATCCCAAGACAAGCCCTCTATATGTGTTCTCCACTACGATTGGTCTAGCTTTAGAGGGGTTATCTCCACTACCTTTCTGCACAAGACCTCGTGTTTAGCCCCTGTGTTAGAGGGGGGTCCCGAATAACTTTCACGATACTTGACTTTGACACTCCCTAACTCAGACTCCAATGTTTGATTTAATGGCCTTGAAGAGTTTCCTCTCCAACCTAATTCAAGGTCCTAACCCTAAACTAGTTGGGTGACCCTACAAACATAAAAAGTCTAATGAATTTTAGATTTAGCGTTAATTTTTATGGCTTGTCTTAAGTCAAAGGTTATGAAAGTGAAACTAGTGATGTTTGAAAGACAAAAGAAAGATAAACAGAAAAATGGAAACAAAATAACTTCTTCTTGACTCAAATCTTAAACAAATTTTCAAACTACAAATTTTCTAAGATATTTAAACAACAAACTCAAAGTAGGATTTCACTCGAATACGAGCTACTTATGATCTAAGTAAACCGTCAAGAACTTATGAAAGAAAATACTTTTCCCTGGTTACTAATGCAAACCAACATTATTTAACCAAAGAAAGAAATAAAATATTTTTTTTTTATTTGAATGCTCACAAAGCAAAAAGGAAAAATATCAACAAGTATAAACCAAGAAAACTTCTGGCCTAAACGCAGATCACAAAGAGTCACTTTAAAAATAACACACAAGCAAATTAAAACTGGACTCTCACACTTATCTAAAAACCCTATAAAAAGAAAATTTTGAGGAAAACTTCTTAATGAAAAAGAAAGCTATTGTTGTGATCAAACCTAAGTTACTTACCACTATGACAGAGACCCAAAAACCTGAGAGGTATAAATCTTGTCAAAGGAAAGGATGACTACCTCACCTGAAACAAAAATTTTCTCCACAGGCACGCTGCTGACAGTTCAACAACAAGCGTGTGCACACAAGCTGTGTAAAGTCAGGGCGTGTGTACACACGTACTGGCCTTATACAGTCCGTGTGTATCTCTGAAACTCTAAAACAACTGAAAGGCCAAGCAATCCAACCCAGGCAAAGACTACTGGTACTGAGAACCAGGATCTCTTGAAGAATCAGACACTTACTTTAACATAAAAAAGAAAACAACTCAAGGAAAACTTCATAGAATAAACCAATCTGAGGTGAAACCTAAGCTATAGACTGCAAACAACAAAGAATAGAAAGAGTTCCATAAAACTCCCGAGAAGGATTATTTCTGATAGGGGAAAGGATGTCTGCCTCTCTAAAAGAAATTTTCTAGAATCATACACGCGACTGACACTTCCTCAACTAGCATGTACACGCGGGCTATGGGAATGTAGGGCACGGGTACATGCGTGCAGAATGTATACAGGCCGCATGTACCTCTGCGGGTCTCAAAAAAAAAATGCCTTCAAGCAAAGAAAGAAAGATAACTGGTATGGAAGACCAGAATCTTTGTTAGCTCAAACTTTTGCAGAAACTTTAAAAACAAGAAATGAAACCAGTTCTTAAAAATACCCAAGAAAAAACATTCCCAGAAACCCTAGAGATCCCCAGTATGGTCACCAATTCTGTTGTGGGTGGGAAATCCCTCCTACAGACTAGCACTAAGGGTTTTATCATGCATGCAAAAATGAACTAAAGATTCTTACTTTTTACTATCATCCCATGCCTAGACCCCCATGACTCATATGTAAATACAAGGCTCAAGAGATTAAGTTGACGTACCTTATTTTTCATGTTTGATGTCGATCCCTTTTCATGCTTGGTCATTCTTTGACTACAAATATCCTCCCAATGATGACCTGCATTCACTAAATACAAACAAAGAAATCCACATGCATTTGATCTATGAACTAACAAGTTAGAGATTTAATCAATCATACAATCAATATTCCAATAATGACAATCTCATATGGCGGGACGGGAAAAACAATTCTTTTATTAACTTCACAATGATACCTTACAATGATAAAGTCGGCTACTGCTCCTCGATCCTGGTCCTGGGCTCTTCTTCCACTGTCTTCCAACTGCTTTGCTCTATACTTCTCTTTGCACAAGGATGGCTAAAGGTTGGGACAAAGGGAATGCTTAATCGGGTATAGTTTCTTTACTATGATTATCCTCCTTTCAAATGGGACCCCTAAACCTTCTTTTATAGGCTAGAAGAAGCTAGGTATTTGGTTGAGTGACCGGACATGCATGGCCAAAAGATTTAGTTAACCTACCCAAAGCTGTGCAGTCTGTCAACAACTTTCCTTTTTTCTGTGCTTTTGTAGGTACACGCGGGCTGTCTTGGGTCAGCTAGTGTGTACATGCGTGGAGTAATGGAGTAAGGCGCGTGGGTTTTTATAAAATGGTTTTTTAAGAAGAGTTTTTCAACAGTGGTTTGGAAAAGAAGGAATCTGAGATGGCCTGATGTCGGGTAAGCATGTCTGGTGAAAATTAGGGTTATAACAAGGGCATGAGCCACCATATCCACAAAGAACATACCAAGATATGGTACTATCCATTTTGAGGTTTGGCATAGAGATTGTTCTTATAGACTACACTACATTGCACCATAATATAAGCCCTAAATTCCTTGAAAACCATGTAACACCATTCAAATTAGACATAATATTCTTGCGGCAAATTAACTATACTATCGACGAACTTTTTTCGTCGATAGTATAGAAAATTCATCGCAAGATTATTTACATTCATCTCTCTTGAGACAATATCAAATGATGCTTGGGTTCATTTCATATTTGGTTTATCAACTTGAAATCTCAATTTGATACTTTGCAAGCTATAAGTTGGACCTTCAGTCAAATACAAATATGAAACTTGGAATCATTAACATATCTACTAGAACATATGAAAAATAGGGTTTATAGTTTCCATGATGAATTGATGATGGAATAAGGTGGGTGTGTCAGTAAAATTTGAGTCCATAAACCCTCCCATATCGTTAAGGCATGCAAATAGTCTATCTAGGTCAAATTTCAATGCATACAAATACAATTTGAAAACATTTTGACGTTGGCCCCATTCACATGTCACTGTTGCCCGCCTCTAGTATCTTGATGGTGTTGATTAAGAAATCAACGAAATAGAGGTATTTTTCATCAAAACTATGATGCATATACATTGTATATACATTAATGTAGAACCTTAAAGAAAAATGAAGAAAGACCAATGAAAGCCTAAAACTTGCGTCAACCAAATTGGGTACTCTAAAAGAAAATTAGGGTTTATGGTTTACATGGTGAATTGATGATGGAATAAAGTGGGTGTGTCACTCAAATTTGAGTCCATAAACCCTACCATATCGTTAAGGCATGCCAATAGTCTATCCATGACAAATTTCAGTGCATACAGAGACTGTTTGAAAACATTTCAACGTTGGCCCCATTTGCAGGTCCTTGTTGCCAACCTCTAGTATCTTGATGGTGTTGATTAAGCAATCAAATAAATAGAGGGATTTTTCATCACAACGATGATGCATATACATTGTATATACATTAATTTAGAACCTGAAATAAAAATGAAGAAAGACCAACGAAAGCCTAAAACTTGCGTCAACCAAATTGTGTACTTTGAAAGAAAATTAGGGTTTATGGTTTACATGATGAATTCATGATGATGGAAGAAAGTGGGTGTGTGAGTGAAATTTGAGTCCAAAAACCCTCCCATATCATTAAGGCATGCCAATAGTCTATCCATGACAAATTTCAATGCATACATAAACTGTTTGAAAACATTTCAACGTTGGCCCCATTTGCAGGTCCCTGTTGCTGATGTCTAGTCCTCGTGCAATTTTTGTTCCTCATTCCTCATTCCTTGACCATGGTGTAGTCCCCAATATCCATTATTTTTGTACAAAATTACATACTAATTTCATAAAATTTCCCATAGAAAGACCAAATTAATATCCGCTACATAAGTCTTTTGTCTTTTTTCAATGACTATGTAATGAATCTCAATTCTAAGAAGATTAAAATAGGTAAAAATATTGATGAAATCTTATACGATCATGATGGTATAAAAATGAAAGAGATTCTCTTGGTTTCAAGAATAATTTATCCTCTACTGAACAAGGCCAACCACGTGAAGGTGGAAGCTCACATGGCCCCTCCCCTCCCCCTCATATCACTCTCAATGGATCCCCAAAACCCAATCTATAAAATATAAAATAATCGAAAGCAATGTCCTATTAAGATTCATGCATAGAAACTACAAAAACAAAAATTAATGAAGGTACATGAAATTATGTGTTTCTAAATTATATTTTTAGTCTACCACGTACTTTACTATATTGACAACTATTTTTAGGTTTCAAATAATAATTAAACAACATGTAACCCAGGATATAAAAATGTCACATAAAACTTAAACACATGTAATTAACCCATGACATTAAAAGTAAATTATTTTAAGAGAATAATTCATACAAATTAAAATATTATATAGTCACATATCTAATCCAACCTCAACATCTGTGTAATCATCCTTATTCTCTATCTTGATATTCTTCATCGAACTCAACATCTGTATCATCATCTGGTTCTGAAACGATGTTGAAAGGATTGATGATATCATCATCATCATCAATGTCATTTTTGAGCATATTTTCATCGACATCATCTTCATGAATTGCAATATTGTCTCCTACTCCTAGATCATGATCTTCTTCATCTTCTTCATTTGTCTACCCTCCATGATCTTTCGGCTCTGTCTGATATTCTATCGAATCATCTTCTTGATCTTCAATATAATCTTCTTCCTGTAAATGAGTATACTTAATTGGCCTTCCTCTTGGATCATATCTAACAATAAATGACCAATACCTTTCACCTGGAACATTTGAGTAAAATACCTGTTCACATTGGCTTGGAAAAACATAGCGATCATGTCCTCTTTCAAACATCGTTGTTTTAATCATTGGAAATCCGTTGGCATGTTGAATAACAATTCTTTCCTCATCATGTTCATGCATTTGTAACCTATACCATTTCACATTGATCAATACTAATGTGAAGGAATTAAAGTCACACTCAAGCATATCATTTAAATACCCATAGTATCTATTTTCAGATTCTCGGGGATGTTTGCCACTCCTAGAGGAAACATTAGTAACCTGGAATACTGCCATTATCCCACTATCACAAGTTTTCCTTGTTTCATCCAATTGTTTGATGCGAAATTTACGACCATTGCACCACATAGCCTTGTGGTTTTTTAACTGCAATATGTCGGGTATGTAAAAGATGCATTGTCAATTAATAAATTAACATATATTTATATAACTTCGAAAGTATCTGAAAAATATAGTACACATGTAGTCACATTAGTATAATATAAAATAACTGAATAAAATGGGTGAAATTGCTTACCTGTCCATCTTTCAAATGATATGCTAGATCAATTTCCCTCTGTGTAACATTGGCATCTCCATTACTATGAGCTTCTCTAACCAATTCAGACAGTCGTTGCCATGATAACCTACCTCCATTATGTTGTTTACATCTTTCAATCCATACATTCATCCAGTCAAGATTGTTTGCAATGTATAAA
>JZKD02S1679138.1:865940-877807 GCA_000966675.3 Picea glauca
ATCTCCCCCTTTGACATCAATGGAAAGGGGATGATCTCCCTAAGCTTGTGCTTCTCCTTAAGAACTTAGTGATGAGATGGATATTACTCCCAATTTTTGTTTGAGATATTCAAATGTCTCCTTGATTTATTTCGAATGAAAAAGTTACTCAAACACGAGAAAAAAACACTCTAAAATAAGTTTGAACACTGTCACCAACAATGAAAGATAATCAGTCTTTGTCAATCCAGATAGTCTATGTATCCAACATAAGTAGTAGTACATCTCCAACAATAGTTGAACATGGTTATGTCAGTCTCAACAAATACAATATGATTCAACAAGAAACGATCGAGTAAAAAATAAGACATCAGTTGGGTTCGCATACCAAAAAATTAAAGTAGCCCCCATCCTTGAAGGATCAATAAGTAGAAACAATAGTTCTCATCGAAAATTACAATCGATGGACAAACTAGTCAAAACTTAGTCAATGAATACTCAATCAAAACTCTAGTCGACTATCATGTCGGGTCGATCCTCGGTTGACCACTTCCAAGGAAATCATTAACAAGTAAGAGGAATGTTGCATGACTGTAGTAAATGATACACAATGATATGAAGTACTCAAACATATGGTCAGATGATTCCACTACCATCCATCAATCCAACCACAATCTATCCTAGTAGTCGATAATGGTCCACAATTTTGTCTTTCACGTCTCTTTTGCAAATATTTAAAAGTATGATTGCCATTCCTTCGATTTTTATGGTGATAAATATTATAAGGCATAGATTTTTGTGCTATTTGATTAGAGGAAGTAGGCTTAGGTTTAGGTTCACTTACAGGAGTAGAAAAACCCAACATATCAACAACAATGTCATATGTAATAACATGCTCAAATTCTGGCATGTGAGTAACATGCAATTCATCAATATGTTCAACACAATCAACAATAGGCTTCTCTTCTGGAAAACCAGTCTGAACTCCACCTGCAACAAAGAAAACTTCCCTGGTTGTAGAAATTCTAGGTGTAGGTATGGAGGAAACAACAATATCATATCCAATACATTTTCCTGGTGATTTCATCTTAGGGGTAATAGGAACACCAATACCTTGTCCATTATTTCCAATTCCTCCTTTGGTATAGCCCATCTTGCTCAATAGTCGAGACCCAATACCTTTATTATACTTTTCAATGCGAGTTGTGCAAAACCACCTTGATGGAAAATAAATTTTGAATTTGTCCTTGTTGTCCTTGTAAGGAATGCCAATTTTCTACAGAACATCATTTTCTTTCTTCCTGTTGTCTTCATCATTTATGGGGTTTTTTAGTACATCATCATAGCTTTTAGATTTTTCTTCATTTACTTTCTTTGATGGATCTGTAGTTTTTGAATATTCTTTGGTGGTCATCTGACTCTTATCATAACCAAGAATAGTTTTAATGAGTGGTGATCTTTGAAATTTGATGACATCATCTAATATTCCAGTGTTCTTTTCAAACTTCAAGCTTCTATTCAACTAATAAGTTGGTTTCTCCAATTCCTTTCTTAAGGAAATAATTTCAACTTCCATCTTCTCACAATTTTCTTCCTTTTCCTTCAGTTGGATTCTTGCCACTTCTTCAATCATTTTTTCCTCTTCTAGTTGAATATTTAGGATGATAATAGTCCTATTTATTTCTTCAAGGATTTGTGACATTTTGTTTTTTGCGTCACGATCCTCATATTCATATTTATGTAGTTTCTCCTTTATTTCAAATTATTTTTCTTAAGCTTCTTTATTTCACTTAAGGCACAAATGAGTTCTTCTTCAAGATCTACTTCCACATATGTTTCATCATTTTGTTCCTCTTCTGAATCCATCATTTCTTTCCCTCTATCTATTTTTTTCCAAAGTATCAATCTTTGTTTCCATTGCTTCGATACCAATTTTTTAGCACACACTTATACTGAGAGGGGGGGAGGGGGTGTGAATCACCATAAGATTTTTTTTTTCTTATTCAAACATTCATCAACCATAAAAAAATAATCATATGTGAGATATGTTAACTGTAGAACATGGAACATAATATTTACATGGAAACCCTTTCGAGAGAAAACCACAAATATTATTTTTATAATTCTTTGTAGGAACCAACCCACTATTAGAAATATTTGTAGGAACCAAACTACTGGAGACATAAATCCCCATTTGTAAAAACCCTAGTAGGAACCCACCTACTCTTATATATTTTCATAGACACCAATCTACTAGAGACACCAATCCCCACCGCTAAGAACCAACTTAGCAAGAGAGACCAATATATTTGTTTGAGCAGCACCTACATACTCTCACATATGTTCATAGACACCAATATACCAGAGACACAAGTCCCCACCACTAAGAACCAACTTATAAAGAGACACTAATATATTTATGTGAGTTGTACCAACCTTCACTATTCTTGCTACTTTTTCCTTCACTAGGTCTACTCGTTGATTCTTCCTTCACTACATATACTCATTGCTTCTTCCTTCATCATGTATGCTCATTACTTCTACCTTTACCAGGTCTGACCAAAATTTGAATTTCCAAACGATAACTTTCCCAATGCTTGTTGTTTTGGTCCCCTTCCTAAGAAAAAAACTTGTACAACATTCCATGTATCCAATTTTGCAAAAATGATTCTGAAATTTTTACATGAGGTACTACTACTTCTACATGTCTCTTTAGATCCCTAAAAATTTCATAGTATGAAATTTAGAGATAAGAAGTTATAGTGAAAATGTCAAAATGGCCTATTTGAAATTGATCTCAGGACCATTCATAAACCATAATTTCCACATACCATATCTCATAACATATAGAAAATAAACATCTTAAATTTTTAGCTGAGGTACTTCCATATGTCTCCTTTATTCTCTAAAAATTTCACAATCCAAAAAGTTCCAGAAAATAAGTTATAGTGAAAATTCCAAACTGATCTATTTGAAACTGATCTCAAAATAGATCAGTTTGGAATTTTCAAACTGAATTATAGTGAAAATAAGTTATAGTGAAAATTCCAAACTGATCTATTTGAAACTGATCAGTTTGGAATTTTCCTTATAGTGAAAATTCCAAACTGATCTATTTGAAACTGATCTATAGTATGAAACACCCTAGAAAATAAGTTATAGCGAAAGTTCCAAGATGACTTCTTTGAAACTGATTTTAGGAGCATTAAGGAACCCTAACTTCCATAAGGCATGTGTAACACACCCAACCCCTGAGTACCTTTCCTAGGAATGGGGTATTCATATTTTGTTGTCCCTCTTACATCAATTCCTCCTACTTAACCAATGATGGAATCAATCCCTTTCTATCATACTGGTTGTAGAGGAATTCGACACTCCAACATTTCAGTCTTCAACACTTCAACGTTGAAGGTGTCTTTTCCTTCCTGTGCACTTTACCTCTTGATCCCAGAGTCCCTGAAATCCTGGAGTCTCAAAATACCTCCACGTGATGTTGTGTCCCAAACGCCTGAATTCCCGATGTCCCAGACTCCTGAAGGGGTCCACTCTCACGGAGGGACGTACTATATGTGACATAAATTACCAGTGGGCACTGAATACAAATCTCTCCATATCAGCGAAACAGTTAGCTACTGGAGGGGACATGTGACAAGACAAAGAGGACACGTGGCCCATACCAAGGGTGTCACGTGTTATATCCAAGTGGGTCCACGTCACTCTGGGTGATGTTGGCATATCGCTTTGCCCAACTAATCACCTTCCCAGTCCCTTGATCCTATGGTTATAGTGCCTCCATGAAACCCCTATATCCACGACCTCTGTTACTTCATAACTTAAGCCTTCAGGGATCTTGAGGTGAGTCTCCTCCTTTTTCAACGAGGTAGTCAACGCCGGGATAATCTTGTCGTAGATCCGATGGCTAGGAAAAAACCTAAAGGATCCCTAGATCTATGGTCCTGGTCACTTCAAGGCTCCGACCTTCTATGGTTTTGGATTTACTTCCACTCCATTCTCCCGAAGCAAAACTTCGCCAAAGTACCGTATGCAGGTCCCTCCCTCTGAGTGATCAGACGGTTACGTGGGGATCCTACGATATCCCCGGATCTACATCTCTCCTTACTTTGTAACTTCGACATTTCAGGAGTTTGATTCTATAGCATCTCTATTCTCCCGAAGTGGAACTTCACCGAAGTCGTATCAGTGTAGATCCAATGGCTAAGAGAGCTTCTGATTGTTCTTGATTGGTGGTTTTCGTCACTTCATCATAAATGTTTAAGGACTTGGGCATGATATCCTGGTCCCACAACAAGGAGTCTGAAGAAGATATCCTCTTCATACTGACAGTACCATATTGACGCAATGCTTTCTATCCCATCCCTCCTACAGGTTTACATCCCAAGACACCTCGAAGGCTAAGCTGGGGCATATAGACGATCAATCAGAAGCATAATTTCACAAGAAGATAAATGAATACACATAGCTTCATCATTCGATACATAAACCATTCACACACACACACACACACACACACACACACATACATGCATTCACCCATTATTTCATTTCAATGCACTAAGTATGAAAACACTTATCAGAACCAGAATACGTGATGTGACTGCTGAAAGGGGTGGTTGTTTCAACCCAACCATAGGCTCAGTCACTCCTAACAGATTTACCACTGGCCACCCTCGGGCTAGACCACAATGCTCTGAGAGAGAACTCTTCCTTCTGACTCAGCAACAATTAGTGACATAGGTTACTCTCCTCCTCCCACAGGATCTTGGCAATGGTTCTTCTCTATACCAAGCAAGGAGGTATTCCTAAGTACTTCCTCATTCACTCATCAACCTTGTTTATCATCTTGTAATATAACCTTGCTATCCACTTCCTGCGACCATAACAAACTTTTTTTTCAGTTCTTTCTCGAAGCCGAGAGATTAGTCTCTCTTCTCTGCTTCTATGCCTCTATCCACCACACCTTCATTTCTTTCCTTCCTCAACAAGATTACGTGTGGCCAAAATCCCTAGTCTCTGGTCAAGTCTAAAATCCTTATAGATGGGTTCTTTGCCCCATCCCTCATTAACTCTTGAGGAGGTCTTCCCACCTACCAACCTGATTGGAAATTAATTCCTAGGTTAGAGGAATGTTTTGGTCCTGAGCAATTAAATCCATCAAGGTACTGGTTTGGTGGGGGTTATCTCAACATTCATAGTTCCCCTCACCATCTCTTTCATAACATCCATGGTCTATCTTGGAACCCCCCCCCATCCCTTTCAGTATTTATGCAACA
Organism: Picea glauca; assembly: GCA_000966675.3. NCBI lineage: Eukaryota > Viridiplantae > Streptophyta > Pinopsida > Pinales > Pinaceae > Picea > Picea glauca. Next base: position 871,211 of record JZKD02S1679138.1, read on the forward strand.
CTTATCCATTTTCTCTTAATAACAAAAAATACATTCATTCACCTTTTATACAAAGGTTCATCAAATCAAACATTCACACATATCGAGTTTTCCATAGTCTATTGGCCAATATAGTTATATTTACAAACTGGGGGAAACAGGGGTGTTACAATCCCCTCCTCCTTAAAGAAACATCATCCTCGATATTCTATATGTCAATGTTCTCTGTATATATAGAAGTAAACAAAAATGGATATGCTTGTTTCATGGCATCCTCCATTTCCCACGTAGCCTCATCTGGGCCAAAGTGTTTCCACTGCATCTTGACTTGTGAAATGGTTTGGATCTTGAGTGAGGTTTCCTTCCTGTCTAGTATGCATTGATGTTCTTGCAGGAATCCTCCCCCCAGCTCCACTTGGATCACAGACCAGTCAATTATGTGATTATAATCATGTACATATTTCTTCAATAATGAAACATGGAAAACATTATGTGCCTTAAATGTGGGAGGGAGTGCTAGCCTATAGGATACATGTCCCACTCTATCCAAGATTTCAAAGGGTCCACAATACTGGGGTTCCATCTTGGAACAAGCTCCCATTCTTAAGGAACTCTTCCTGGGCATAACTGTGAGATATACATGGTCTCTTGTCTTGAACTCTTTTGGAGTCATCTTTCTGTCGGCGTAACTCTTCTTTCTATCCTAAGAAGTTTTCATATTTTACTTTATCTAAATAATTTGTTATTCCATTTCTCTCATCATTTCGGGTCCGATTGTAATTCTATACACTGGATTACTCTAGCTAATTTGAATCTTTCACTGTCTCCCATAGAGGGATTCAAAAGGGCTCATCTTCAATGACTCTTGTTAACCATTGTTGTAGGAAAACTCTACCAATGGTAGGTAGTCTTCCCACTTCTTAGTTTGATGCATTACATGAATCCTTAACATGTCTTCTAATATTTGGTTCACTCTTTCTATTTGTCCATCAGTTTGAGGGTGATAGGCTATGCTAAACAACAATTTAGTCTCAAAACCAACCATTAAGGATTTCCAAAAGCTTGAAGAAAATTTTGTGTCTCTGTCAGATATAATATTCCTAGGCATTCCATGCAGTCTGAATATCTCCTTCATGAAGATGTTGGCAATATCTATTTCCTTGCAATTTGACTTGACAAGAACAAAGTGAGAAGACTTGCTCAATTTTTCCACCACTACCATGATGACATCATTATGCTTGGCCGATTTTGGTAATCCGGTGATGAAATCCATGGAGATGGTTTCCCATTTCCATTCTGGAATTGGTAAAGGTTGTAACAACCCCACTGGGTGCCAGTGTTCTACCTTAACTTGATGGTATTCTAGACACTTAGCTAGATAATCAAATATGTCATTTTTCAATCCAGGCCAATAGAATTGTTTCCTAGTGGTCATGATCATATTCTGATAACCTAGATGACCAATATATGGTATTTTGTGTAGTTCATACATTATGAACCTCTTCAAGTCGTCACAACTTGGAATATACAATCTCTTTCTGTAGATCAACATGCCTTCATCAAACATATGATAGCCTTCATCAAACATCTGATAGCCTTCATACTTTAGCCCTGTGGGATCTTGCTTTAGGCAAGATGTCACGATCTTAAAAAATGCATCCGTTTCTTGTGCATTCTTGACTCTCTCCTTGACATCCATTTCACAGGTGCTTACTGCTTCCAGGTGAATCATTTTCACACTTCTGCTAAGGGCATTGACCACCCTATTTTCCTTTCCTTTGATGTGTTTGATTTCGAAATCAAACTCACTAAGGAGAGCCACCCACCTAGCTTGTATAACACTGAGTTTTGGTTGATCAAATAGATGCCTCAACCCACAATGGTTTGTCATAAGTACAAATCTCCTACCCAAGAGGTAATGACTCCAAATTTTTAAAGAATTCACTATGGTAGCCAACTCTAGATCATGGGTCACATAATTGATTTCATGCTCATTCAATTTTTTAGATTCATAGCAAATTACACACCCTTCTTGCATAAGTAATCCCCCGAGTCCTTCCTTACAAACATGTGTACACAAGAGGAATTCATTATCAGGGTCTGCAATATTTAGCACGGGTGCATGGGTTAGAAGGTATTTCAATTATTGAAATCTTTCTTCACATTCTGATGTCCAAGTGAATTTAACTCCCTTTTTATGAAGGGCAGTGATTGGACAACCAATCTTGGAAAATCCTTTTATGAACCTTATATAGTATCCTGCTAAGCCCATAAAGGATCTAATATCAGATACATCCTTTGGGGTAGGACATTCCATGATAGAACTGATCTTTTCAGGGTCTACTGCCACTCCTTCTTCAGAAATAACATGGCCTAAGTAATGGACTTGCTTCTAGAAAAAGTCACACTTTCTAAACTTAGCATAGAGCTGATGCTCTTTTAGTACTTGGGGCACTAATTTAAGATGTTCTTCATTCTCCTCTCTGTTCTTAGAGTAGATTAGGATATCATTAATAAAAAACAATACAAATCTTTCTAGAAATTTGTTGAGTACATTATTCATCAAGCGCATAAAAGTGGCGGGGGCATTGGTTAATTCAAATGGCACCACCAAAAATTTATAGTGACCATATCTTGTCCTGAAGTCTATTTTGTGGATGTCTTCATCCTTGATGGTATCCGGACCTTAAGTCAATCTTTGAGAAAATGGAAGCACCCCTTAATTGGTCAAACAAGTCATTGATTCTTGGTAAGGGATACTTGTTCTTTATGGTTTTCTTATTGCGTTGTCTATAGTCTATGCACAATTAGAGTGTGCCATCTTTGTTTTTCATAAACAAGGCAGGTGCTCCCCATGGAGACACGTTGGGTCATATGTAGCCTTTTTCCATCATCTCCTTTAGTTGTAGCTTGAGCTCAACTAGCTTTAGTGTACTCATCCTATAGGGCATTCTATATACTGGCACTGCTCGTGGTGCAAGTTCTATGGAGAAGTCAATGTCTGTTCTCAGAGGTAGACCCGATACCTATTCTGGAAACATGTCTTTATACTCTCTTAATATGGGGTTTTCCTCTAGGTTTGGTTTGTCATCCTCAACAGATTCCAACACCTGTATTTCATATAGAGGGCATCCATTTTTGCAATACTTTTTCATTTGAAGGGTTGATATTCGTCTCACTGAGACATGCCTCTGAAGCCCTTGGAGGGTTATTTTTCTCCCATCTTCATTTTCACATTCCAAAGTTTTATGGTAACATTCCAACTTGGTTTTATAAGTGGATAACCAGTCCATACCAACCAATAGGTCATAAGATCTTAGGGGAAGTATGTTAAGGGTCGCTTGGGTGGGAAATCCATCCATAATGATTTGGCAAGCTAGTATGACCTCAACTACTTTTCTTTTGGTTCCAGTGGTTAGTTGTATCAACCATGGCTTAACATGTCTAACTGGTTGCAATTTACACTTATAAATAGTCTGAGGGGCCACATAAATCAAATTAGAACCAGGGTCACTTAAAATTGAAACTAGATGGTTGGCGATCATGTTACAAGGAAAATATCTCTATGGCTAGGGGTAAACCACAAAAGATGGAAAAGAATGCATAAATAAACTCTAATATAAAGTATGGTATATAAACAAATACTCTAACAAGACAAGATAAGAGGCCTACCGCGTCTAGACATTCGATGAAGTCCATGGTTGAGCACTTGACCCAAAGCAATATACCCGCAACTAGTCCTCAAAAACCAAGCAACACAAGCATATGGTGATAATATATATTGTTAGCACATTCAATAGAATAATCCATCAACATTCGTAAAAAATATGCCCATGGAATAAAAATTCAAATATTTGTGAGATATTAATTTTACGAGAAAAGAGTATTTCTATTAAGATATAATCAATAGAAGTGAATGCATTACAAACTTTCGCGTCGACACAATTCAGAACCGAGAAACTAAGTTCCTTCCATCTTGGCCTCCACCACTTCAATCCTACACCAAAGGCAAGCTCATATAAGAGAGACAATGAAGTTCTCAATCAATAAGGGAAGAGCTTGGGGGATAAACAATGTGTTCAAACTTAAAGGATAAAGGGATGCAGACTCAATGTGAAGTGAATAATTTCTCCAGAGAAAATTTTCTCTCAAAGTTGAATTCTTTCTCTTTTTTTCCATAGCTCGGATTTGGTCCATTTATAGCCTTCAATTGGAACTAAAGGGATGATTTAGAACGTTTCCAGTATATGGAAGGCCAAGGATCATTGATCTCGTGACGTGACATGGAAGGTCGACACCATTTTTTAATTTTTGGCACATTTCCCAATGTACGTGAGATGTAGTGGTGCAACCTGCGTACACACATGTTGTAATATAGGTAGGGCATGTATATGTGGAAAAATTATGTTTTTAGCTCTGGGGTTTGCAAAAATGGACTTCAAGTCTTCATAGGGAAATGGAAAAAGGCCCTCTATGCAAGATTGCATGGGGTGAGACAAATCTTTCTATAATAGATGCCCCCTAATGTGTGAGGTCAGAGGAGTATCTGCGATGGCCGAAATACATTATAAGACCCATAAGTGGATTAATGGGGACCCAGCTGGAAGAATTAGTTTCTCATTACAATCTATACTAACTTTGTATACATGGCTGCTAATTTGAATTACACTGCAGATCCATGTGAAAATATACCAAACAACTGTTCATGGCCATGAATAGGCAAATACAAATGTGGTTACATGCAAACGAATGTCATAGTCATGAACAAGGCCCAGTAAAACTGATCTCAAAATCAATATGAATATATATTTATACAATGGGGTACAATCTGATCTCCCATGATCACTGAAGTCACACAGGTACTGGTCCAATGAAAAGGTAGCAACAACTCAATAAAGTTGTGACTATAAACTAATGTCTTCAAGTCTTCTACATAATCCACCAAAGGTGCAAGTTCATATAAGAGAGACAATAAATTTCTCAATCAATAAGGGAAGAGCTTGGGGGATGAACAATGTGTTCAGACTTAAAGGATGAAGGGAATCCGACTCAATGTGAAGTGAATAATTTCTCCAGAGTAACTTTGCTTTCAAAGTTGAATTCTTTCTCTTCTTTTCCATAGCTCGGATTTGGCCCATTTATAGCCTTCAAGTGGAACTGAAGGGCCGAGTCAGAATGTTTCTAGTATATGGAAGACCAACGATCATTGATCTCGTGACGTGACATGGAAATCCGACACCATTTTTTAATTTTGGTCACATTTTCCAATGTACGCGGGTTGTAGAGGTGCAACCTATGTATACACATGCTGTAATATAGGTAGGGAGCGTATATGTGGAAAAATCATGTTTTTATCTCTAGGATTTGAAAAAACGGACTTCAATTCTTCATAGGGAAATGGAAGAAGGCCCTCTATGCAAAATTGCATGGGGTGAGGCAAATCTTGTTATAACAGATTGCATGGTGGTTGTCTTGTTTATTATCCAAGGCTGCATAAATCCGTGGCATGATCGTAGACACATCATTGCTGTGGTAGCTTCTTGGAGGTTGTAGACTCTCCTACTTTTCTATTGTCTGTGTGGACAATCCATTAGCATATGTTCTTCTCCACAACCCCAACATTTCAAGGGTTCTTTGTTTAGGTTATCAGTCTTTCCTAGGGTTGCTCCAAAAGGTTTATTTCCACTTTGGGAGGGGAAATTTTGTTGATACACACTTCTATTAGGCTGGCTCATCCTAGAATCCTTCCCATAGTTATTAATTATTGAGGATTTAAACCCTTTATTCTTGAATCCCGAACTACTCTTCTTCTTTCAGTCCTCGCGAGGTTCTGTCTGAGTCCTGAACTATTCATAACAATACCTTTCTTTCCAGATAATATATTCTAAGGTCTTTGGCTCGTCAAACTCAATCCTGTCCCGGTAGGACTAGGGTAACCCACTAATAAATTGTTTCACTTTTACCTTTTCATCCTTTATGTAGGGTACATACCTCATCAACTCAAGGAATTTATTGACATATGCCTCTATGGTGAGTTGTCCCAACCTGAGATCATATAACTCCTTAGTATTCCCATCAAAGTATTTCTCTGACAGATACTTCTTCTTGAAGTGTTTCTCAAATTGTTTCCATGAAAATTCCTTCTCATGGATTCCTTTCACATTCCTAAGGTCTTCCCACCAAATGGAAGCCTTTCCATTCAGGTTGAAGATGACTATTCGAGGCTTCAAGTTTTCAGAGTAGTCATGGACTCTGAAGCACTTCTTTAAACCAACCAGCCAAGCTTCTGCCTCTTTTCCTTTCTTAATATCTCCATCAAAAGGGGGTGGTTTGGATTTCTTGAACTCTTCAAGATCATGAATCCTGGAATGCTTTCACTTCTTTCCTTTCCTTTGAGAATGTGAGCTAGTTTTTCTACTAGAAGATCCCTCGGAGTTGCTAGTTTCCTCTCATGAGGACTCTCCCAATGAGTGTCTCCTACCTCCAGGTTGTACTGTTAAGAGCCAAATATCAATATAGCATAGAAAATCCTTAGAAAAAGTACTCAATGCCTTGAAAAAGAGATAATTTCAGATAATAAGCCTCTTCGAGGGGGAAACCTCCTTTTACCCCACTTAA
>JZKD02S1679138.1:892375-904492 GCA_000966675.3 Picea glauca
CACACTATGCTCATACATCATGCCCTTTCCATTCTCTTATCCCTCTATCTATTTATGTCTCTCTTCACTCTTCCATCCTTGCATAAATTGCATACTCCCATTCATTCATACTTACGTATTCATTATCTTCATACTTTTTCACTACTTCTCTATCAAAAAACCCTTCCATATTTATACAATTAAAATAGGGCTTAGCCCTTATCAATGGACCCAAAATTCATAACGACTTCCAATGATCTTCCACCTTTTGTGTGTGTTGGTCCCAAAAGTGTGCCAACTATCTTTCCTTATTTTGCGCACACTGCACAATTCCCAAAACTGGTCCCAAAATCATGTTCCAATAGGCCCCCAACACTCATTTGTGGCTCGTCCCGTGCCACTCAGGCCTTCTATTGTGCTCCCTTCCACGTCACAATGAAATTCTAAAAACATTTCTTTGTGGTTGTGACTTTCTCCTTTTCTTGTCCTTCTTGCATCAAAATCCCCTCTGTTTTTAGCGCGGTAACGGGGGTCTTCCATTTCTTTGTATTGTCTTGTACTTGTTTCTTCATTATGCCTTGTGCAACTACAAGTTATTTTGTCATCCAAAATTCTTCCTCTTGTAGCGGCTGAAGCTTCAACATGAGAGTTCGTTATTCAAATCTTATTTGGTTTATCTCTTGATGAAACTTCCTATTCTCAACTATTGCATCCATTCGTTCTCTTGGTGGAAGAGTGCTCATTGTATCTTTGATCTCCTGCACAATTTGTAACCTATGTTATAATGCTTGTATCTCTGCATTATCCAACAATTGAGTCCACACTTATGTACTCTCTTCATACATATTTTCACATTCCTCATCCAAGCTCTTGATGCTCTCCACGGTCGTCATAGTTGTCTTCTCCTATTGCTCCCTTTCCTCTGGTGGGCTACTTGGCATTGTGTGAGCTTCCAAATATACTATCTTTACGCAAAAGCCATGAATGGATTCACTTATCTTTGTTACTTTCTATTCCAAGGGATTATCTACTTCCATTGGTACCTCTGAGAAGTTGTTGTATACCTCCTGAATTGCCTATTGTGAACTTGTTGTTTTTTTCATGCCTTCATCCAATTCCAACGTGAGTTTACTATACTCTGCATGTAGTGCATCATTGTTTGCATTTACTTTGGCCATCTCCATAGAAGTTGACTCTATGTGCAATTGGATCTCTTATGTAACACTTTTCTGCAAGCTATGTAGCACACTCACGGGTAACTGTGACAACACTAAGTCAATATGGCTTAATTCTTTCACACACTCCTGCATTTTTATCGTGGGGAACTCTACGGCCCCTGATGATATCTTCATGATCTGGCACTCTGCTGATGTTGATTTTGGTTGATATGTCATCGGTCATGACTCTATTTTCTTTGTTGTGCTCTCTGTCTATTCTTCTTTTGTCATTCAGTCTAGCACTATCCTAGTCGATTCCAAAATCTAGCGCAATGTAGCTATCTGCGCTTACACATTCATGTGCATTTCCTTTTGTTTCTATGCAACTTGCCAAAATGATTCTTCAATTACTTATTTCACCTAATCTCATATCTTCTCCAGGTCATCCTCAGTTAAATCCTAAATAGCTACTTCCTTTGAGGCTTTCCTCTTCTTGTGTTTATGCATTGATCGCTCTGTAGGGTGCTCTTTTATTTTATCTCCAGTGGGAGGTGTTGTTTGAGTGTCACTTGCACCATTCCCTTGTTTTTCATGTTCATGTTCTTCTTCTTTATCATTATCTGGTTGTTGTGTCTCCTTTTGCATTGTATTCATCATTGGGGTTTTCCACTATGATTCCCAGTCATTGAGAATCTGGATGACATCTTGTTCTGTCAGTCTATAGCTAATCAACAACCATTGTTGATCCAGATTTATTTTTGCTTGAACATACATTTGGTGTGGACCTGCCTTGAATCACACAATTTCTTTGTACACTTCCAATGTTTGAGGTAGAATGCACAGTGTTTCCTCAATGCATTTCCATATTGTCTCATGATAGATATAGAAGCTGATATTATTAGCCATTTTCCTATTCTTGTTTGTTGTATTCCACAACAAAATATATCTTGATTCCAGGAATGATTGTTGCATACCTTCTAGGAACTGGGTTTCTTTCAGCTCCCTCCAAGAAAATGATGCGATCAATATTAATAACCATGAAAAATGGAACTCCATTAATTTCTCTTGTGCTTCCCTACAATCAGTTAAAATATGGTTCACCAAAAATGTTTCCCAGTTCATATACACTCCTACTACGCACTTTTATGTTGTTTCAATTACTCTTGCTGACACTTGAGACCTGCGACACTTCCTAAGTAAATTTCAAGCCAACACCCACATCACAAACCTGGCATAATCATCATTGATTCTCACTACTTCCAATCCATGAACTCCTCTGTGTGTTCCTTATTTTTCCTTCATCCTTTCTACTAATGCTTTCTCATGAGTCTTATCTATGAACAAAGCTAGTAGGTCTTCCCCTGCTGACGACAATCCTGTAATCCATGCGATAAGTTGGGTGTCAGTCGGAATTATCCTATCCAACCATAGGGAAACTCCATGTACACAACTCAACAATAAATTGATGCACATGTTGATTTATGCTTTTCTACCAAAATATGGGATCTCCAACATGTTCAATATGCATGTTCATTTTATTCATGTTGCCCACTCCTGCGACATGACTATGAGTACGAGTGATTCTGGTCTAAGTGATGTGCGTATATAATTCTGTGGTGCTAAATTTGGAAGCTTATTTATATCTGTAAGTTCATGGTTTGAAAACTTCAGGCTTCCTACTATGCCCAACATATCTCCCACAACAATGACCCCATGTGGAATCACCAGTGTAACAATGTCGTACTTTGGCTACTTGGAAATTCTAACTTTCTTTGTTGTTGGCTTCCTGGGTGGCACATAATCCTTGGGAAGTTTGAATGGATATAATTCCTTTGCTTTTGGGATTTCTTCCTGTACCAGTATTGATTCCTTCTTAGTGTGCAGTTTATGAACTTGCTAATGAAATCCTACAACGAAGTGGTCTTCCTCTAGTTCCACTAACTATGATAATTTTTTCTTTACTGCACTAGAATCTATGATCTCTTTCATCGTGGAAATCCATAGACTCGACACAATGAAATCCATGGGAATAACTACTTCCTGGACATATACTAATTAGAATGGTGTTTGTCCTATCAACTTCTTACATGTGTTCCAATATGCCCATAGAACTGTAGGAATCCTCAAGTCCTAGTCATCTCGATTTACATTACATATCTTTCTCAGCACATTCTATAGGATCCTTTTAAATTACTCTGCTATTCCATTCTCCCGAGGGAGATAAGGTGTGCTCTTCTGGTGATACTGGTGATAAATATGAAATTATTTTATGAAATAAACATTTGTTTTATTCAAAACATGGGTCCATTGATCACTCATAAGGATTCTTAGACATCCAAACCTTGTAACAACATTCTCAAATAGAAACTGCATAGAAGTATCCGAGCTGCAATCTTTGAGAGGTTCTACTTCATCCCATCGGGTCAAATAATCTATCGCGATGATTATATATCTTTTTCCTCACCTTTTTGTTGGTGGGTTGATCGTTCCAATGAAATAAATTTCCCATTTGTTAAAATCCTAGAATGTAACTTGTGGTATTAATGACATCTCATCTGTTTTAGATTGCTTCCCAACTCGCTGATAGACATCATAGGTCTGACATAACTCCTTAGCATCCTTATGAAGGGTGGGCCACCAAATCCCTACATGCAAAATTTTCTGAGCCATCTCTTTCCCTACATAGTGGCCTCCCACAATTCCTTCATGTGCCTTCGATAGTATCATAGGCCTCTCATTATCCAATACACATCTCCGAAGAATACCATCAACACCTAACTTATGCAAATTCCTTGCTATAATATGATAATATGTTGGGTTTACTACTAATTGTTTCTTTTGCGTAGTTGTAAAGTTGGGTGGGGCTATTCCTGTGCTCAAGAACTAGAAAATATATGTAAAGTAATCATAAACCATATATATTGTGAACAAGTGTGCATTTGGTATATTTTCATCCATATTTCCTGCATCTTCCCTTGTTAATATGTGTGACAAATGATCAGGTCCCATATTTAATTTTTTTGGTTTCACAATCACTTCAAAATCATACTCCTAAAATAGTGATATCCATATGCAAATATTCTCCCCCAACACTGACTTATTGACTAAGTATATCAATGCAAAATGATTTGTGTACATATTGAAATGTGATCTGAGTAGATAATGCCTATACTTCAGTAGTGCATACACCATTTCTAGTCCTTCACGTTCTATCGTAGTGTAATTTTGTTCAGTATTCGACAACGTTCTGCTGGTAAATGAAATGAGATTATCCAAACCTCCTTCCCCTACATAAGATATAGATGATGCATCTACGTGGACATGGAATTCCTTATTCCAATATGGAAATACTAAAATTGGCGCAGTAATTGGTTTCTGCTTCAAAGTATCCAAACTTTGGTGACATTCCTCGTTCCATTGAAACTTGGCCTCCTTCTTCAAAAAATTTTCCAATGGGGTTGTGATCTTCACATATCCCCTAATAAAATTTTTGTAGTACCCTGTATTACCCAACATTGCTCGTAATTGTCCCACTGAAGTAGGTGGTGGAAAATCAACAATAACAACAATATTCGCAAGATCAACTAAAAGTCCTTGTTTACATACTACATGAATCAACATGATACCAAATGGTGCGTAGAAAATACACTTCTTCAAGTTCAAGGAAATATGGAATTTTCTACATCTTCCCAACATCAAGTGAAAAGTTTCAACATGGTATTTTAACAAACTGAACATTGTACAATCATCCAAATATACTTCTGGGATTTTAAGAATAAATTATTTAAAATTTGCGACAACAACTTGGGAAAACATTGTTGGCACATTTTTCAACCCAAAAGGAATGACTGTATACTGATAACATCCCCATTATGTTGAAAATGTTGTCTTATGCCTATCCTCCCGCACAATCTTAATCTGGTGATACCAAGAGAATCCATCGATAAACAAGTAAGCTTCTTGTCCTCCTACATTCTCCAAAATTTCATCTGTAAACGGAGTAGAAAATGGGTCATGTAAGAAAGAATCATTCAATTTCTGTAGATCCATGAAAATTATGATTCCACCTGTTTTCTTGTCCCGAATCATCATTAGAATGATCCACTCTGACTCTCTGATAGGTTCAATGATCCAATCTTCCAGTATCATACTATTTCTTCTTTCACTTTCTGATTATATATTGGGTTCAATCGGTACAATATCTACTTCACTGGCTTGGCATCCAGCTTCAAAGGGATCCTTATCTCCGATATCTCCGATATCTCCCCAACAATCCCTTTCATTTCTGAAAATGTATTTGGAAGAAGGTCCCGGTATTCACATAGTAAATCAATAATCTTCTCCATTGTTTCTTCATTCCATTAATATCCAATGTTTGCGAACTTGGGAGTATCCTTTGTACCAATATTCACCTTGCACATTTGCAATGGATTTGCATACTCGACAGATTCAAGCTTGGGACCCTCTATTGCGCACTCTCCCTCGGTTTCTCGTATTTGCAAATTTCTTGGGTCTTCATCCTCCTTATATTCTCCAACAATGTTGTAGCATTCCAAAACCTCTTGAAAAGTCATAGAATATATGGGTGCAGTATATAAGGGTGTTGATATCATCGAGTCTTCTAACATAAAAATATTATTCTTGATAATCTGCAAAGCTGTGTTGACCAAAGGGGCATCATATCCAAACTTGAAATTTACATTGAAGTTGCGAGTCAAATATTCCCAGTCTGTTGTTTCTCGTCCTACTTCAAACTCTAAATACCAGTTCTTCGGGATCATGTCCAACATGTGTACAAACAAGTGCCTCCATTATTTCTTAGGTACTGAACTCCATATCACAATGCACTGTGTAAGATGATCTATAGGAAAACTCAACCCAATATACTTTTGCATAGTATATTCAGTTTTTGTTTTGAACCTGACCTGTAACAACCATCTACATTGTTTCCAATTCTCTATTATATCTTTATGTGCATCCCACCACCTTGCAGGAGTCACTTTCAGAGTGATATCTAAATATAACAATATTTGTTGTCATGATATCTACAATTCAAATTATTTTACAAAAATATCTACATCTGTTAGTCCATCATACTTTGGGGTATCACATACATAAACTCCAATCCAACGCAATGTGTGGGTAATACGAGTGGATATCCTTGTATATACTTCATGTAATCTCTATTGCCAATATTCTAGGGATTCTTCTCAATCCGATGAAAAAGAACTGATACTTCACAAATTGAGTATATCCTTAGTAGTAGGATTAATATAGTCATCCATCCACGTGGTCACATTGTAAAGGTTATCTAGTTATTTTCCCCTTGTCGGTTCCAAATATCTTCTTGTTTCTATGGGATCTAATGGTGTAATAACTCTCAGGTATCCTACTTCAAAGATCATTTTTGTCTTTTTCATATCAATAATGGTCTAGTTATAAAAATATCAATTGAGTCCAAGTAATGTTGGATAAGGTTTACTACCATCCACTATATCGACTAATTCAAAATCGACTATGTTGTGCACTCCATCAATGTTAACATTCACCATTTTCATTCTTTCAGTCAAAACAATCTTGTGTTAATTTGCTAGCCTCAACAACATTGGTGACCAAATCAACTTTGGTTCACCCATAATTTCCCATGTCTTCTTCAGAATGACGTTCACATCATATCCTAGATCCAATATGATATTATCCATATCATAGTCTCCTACCTACGCATTAAGTCAAAATTCCCTATTCGTGCTTTTCTTGCATTGTACCCAGTTAATTGCTCATTGTGCACCAGGTGCTTCTTTATCTTGTTTGCACTGGTCGATCATCCCACGTAGTGCATTCAATGTAGTTTTTTCCTCCATTATTTCTAACAACTCTTTAAGAAACTCTTCAAAGTACTTACCTTCTTAACTAGACTTTCTGTGATCGAGTGGTCATAGGATGGAGGCATGTCATAAACATGTGGCCTTTCATACATAGGTTTGAAGGTCAATGCTCCCCATTTTGTTTCTAGTAGTTCCTTCCTTGCTTTCTTATATGAGTCTCTTTCTTTCTGAGGATCAAACATTGGAGGAGGTTCTACTACATTACTAACCCATTGGTCAATCTGAATCCCTTGTTTTGTCACATCAGATCATGTTCTTGCTCCTCCGCTTGTAACTGCTACTACCCTTGATCGATCGTCACACTCTTCTATTGTTATCATATACAAATTTTGGTTCCTCTTTTCTTGCCACTTCACAATCAAATGCAAACAGTTTTCCATTGCATGATTTAGGTGCCTACAGTATGTGCATGTTGTACAAGGACTCAAACAATCTCATGCCAAATGCCCAGGATGGTTAAAATTATAACAAATAATAAATCCTCTTCCTCTCTCGAATCCTCCTATTCCTTGAACTCAAAATCCTCCTCTTCCTCCTTGATTATTGATATAAAAATGATCCAGAGAAGGCTACGAACAACTCAGAACTTGCAGAGGCAACTCGGGACGCTCATAATGGCCTCAACTGACAGAGAAAGGGAAAAAAATCAAATTTCCCAAAACTCAGTGAAAATGACATTATCACGAAGAGAGCATCGCAAGATTTCTAACAATGTAAATGACTCATCAAATAGAGTTATGGATTGAAATATATTCGCGGTCAAAGTTTGGTCAACCTAGCCTAGTCAACAGAGGATGAGTCAACATATGTACAACACACATGGAAGGAGTAAAAGGTGACACATGTCATGATGATCTCAGCATGGTGATGTGGCAGTACCATAGGCTACCACGTGTCACCCAGTTTTGGAACTTTCTGACTGATTCGTGGACGAATAGGATCGTGCCAAGTGGCAGTCCATACAGTGACGTGGCATGATGACATGGCATTGATATGGCTGAGGATGAAATGGCCCAATGGGAGGATTCCATGTGGCCCAATCAGGAGTTGCCACATGGCAGGCAAAAAAATCACAATGACAACTCGTGACCAAATTTTGAAAAAAAAATTAAAAGTTTGGCGGGTCCGCCAAATCTGGCGAACCACGCCAAACTTGGCCGCGTTCTAACCATTGGGATCATGGATAGCACCACCGTAAAAATTGATGGGGATGCTTGTTATATTAATACATATATTACAACAAAACAAACCCAAAAGGGGGAGGCTTGCGGGTTTGACCCCGAGACCTCCTCCCCATACAATGCCTTTATATTCACGCCTAAACCAATAGGCCAATAGGCTTATGTTGGTATCAACGCCCATGGAAATTACTTAAATGTTGAGTCTGCCAAGCCCTGGAGGAGGAAGCACACGTTTGGTATGGCCTTGGGCACGTTTTTCAATGTAGTACAGTCATTAATTACAGGTTGCATAGGGCCCAAAATCTGAGATGAATTTCTTCTTGGGCCTGGGAGTGCCAGAGTCAGATCGAGGCATGGAGACAGTCATTTTTGGGTAATTCGACACCACAAATTTATTGGTGCTATCTGTTTTCTGATCTGAGCATTATTTCTGCAACTTGATTTTATAATGAGGTATACTTATGTATTTTTCCAAATTCTTTTGCTAAGTTAATGAAAGAGCCTACCCATTTGAGAGTAGGACCCGAAGACGTATTCCACTAGGGAAAAACCCCGTTATCAAGTTTTTGTGTTCATATTTGATGCGTATGTCTCTTCATTATTGAGCTTTTCCTTATTTAATGGTGCACTTTAATTTATGCTCATTTAATGCAATTCTTTATAAGTCACTCGATGAAAAAACACTGGATCATGTTGGTATTAGAGAAGTTGTCTTTGATTTGAATTGTTGAGTGTGAATGATTTCTAGGTCCAAGCATAAGCAGGGTGAAGGAAATCTTAATACTTTCAATCTCGAAGTTGGTCATGCATCCCGAAGGAATAAAATGGCATAAGAAGACAAGCGTGATGAACATGAGAAAAAATTTCATATGGTCTTTTATCGCATGTCATAAATGGTCGAATGAATGTATGGAGATTACGAGAAGAGGATGAAGAAGAAATGGAAGAAAAATGAAGCACATGTTGTTGATGATGCTTCGGTAAACCAAGGGGCTGGAGGAGATCCTCCTGAGCCTCCATCTTCACCTTCAAGTTCTAGTTCTTCTTCCTCTTAGAATTCTCATCATTCTCATCATTCTAGTCATAAATCCTCTTTTAAGAAACCATTATTAAATCTTGATGTAAAATTTTCTTTAGCTATGTTTAATGGAGATGCTAATCCTGAAAAGCTAGATAATTGGATCTGACAGGTTGAAGTAAATTGTCGTGTTCAACCTATTGATTAATAGGAAGTTAAGGTGCAACTGGATTCTCTTCGGTTGGAAGGCACTGCTCTCGTATGGTGGGAGAGAAATATTTAGGACATAAGTAAGTGTGGTAATCTTCTTTCCTCATGGTCGGAATTTAAATCAGTGATAAGAAAACAATTTTATCCATTAGGGTATTTACATAAAGAAATGATGGAATGGAAAAATTTAAGGCAAAGTAAAGGTCAAACTGTACAAAGTTTCACAGAAGAATTTAGGAAGAAATCTCTTGCATTAAACATTCCTTTGGATTCTTATGAAACTTTAATGAAGTATATTGGCACACTTCATAGTTATATTCATCATAATTTTCTCTTGTTTAACCCCACTAGTCTTGACAAAGTTTGTGTGCAAGCCACTCACCTTAAGAACGGGGGAAGCATGTTCAAGAAGATCCCACGAAGAAACCTTCCAATCTCCCACATAAATATTTCAAGAAGTTTAAAAGGAATAACAAGAAGACCACCACAGTGAAGAGAGAAGGAGGAAATCCATCTTGCACTCATTGCAAGAAAATCGACCATGATGAAGAACACTGTTGGAAACTGAATCCAGAGAAGAAATTGAAACAGTTCAGTGGAAAGGGGAAGAAAAAAACTGTTGCTACAGTGAAACAAGATCTTGGTTCCGATTCAGGAGATGAAGGAAAGATCACAATGGTTGGATTACAAGGTACAGATTTCCTTCATGCTAGTTCAAGCTCCAATAATGAATCCCATGATGATGAACGAAAGAGGAATGAATTATTTCAGATAAGAGTTGTATCTAAACACACTAAAATAGATACATTATTTGATTTGGGTTACCAAGTAAACTTAATATCTGAATCACTTTTCAATAAGATGGGTCTTAAAATGAAACCACAACTGAAGCCTTATCCTCTTGGTTGGGTATGTGATAAAGAAAAACTTAATGTCACCAAACAATGCAGGGTCAGATTTGCTATTGCTTCAAAGTTGATTGATGAAGTGGATTTGGATGTTGTACCACTTGATATATGTGGCATAGTGTTGGGAAGTCCTTATCTTTATGATAGAAAAGCAGTCTTCTTTCGTCATGAGAACAAATACCACCTTACTAAGGGGGGAGTGGAATATTTGTTAGATCTCACAGCATGGGGTAAATACAACACTTGTTAGTGCAAAGAAAATGAAAAGACTCATAAACACTAATAAGAGATATGTACTCATGGTCGTAAGAGATAAAGGTGTCGTGACATCTGGTGCTTTCCAAGGAAGTGATCCTTCTCATAAAAAGGAATTAATTGATATTGTTTCTAAGTATGATGATATTTTTTAGGAACTATATGGGTTACCTCCTAAGAGGGAAATCCAACATGAGAAGCATCTTCAACATGATTCTCCTCTTCTTAATGTGGGCATGTAAAAGATGTTAGTTGTGGAGATGACAAAGATCAGGAAGAAGTTACAGGGCTTATTGGATCAAAGAGTCATCAGGTCCAGTTCATCTCCTTGTGGTTCTCCAATCGTGATGGTGCCAAAGAAATATGGAACATGGAAAATGTGTGTTTATTACCATGCCTTAAATAAAATCAGGGTGAAAAATCGATACCCTCTTCCTCGTATAGATGATTTACTTGATGAGTTGAATAATGTTGTTTATTTCACTAAGTTGGATTTGTGCATTGGATATCATCAAATCATGACCACAAAACATGATACATGGAAAACTACCTTTAAAACCAAACATGGATTGTTTGAATGGTTAGTTATGCCATTTGGGATTTGTAATGCTCCGACAACTTTCATGCATGTGATGAATGATGTATTCAGGCCTTTCCTAGATGATGTTGTGATTGTGTATTTAGATGACATTCTTATTTTTAGCGGTACTTGGGATGAACATGTGAGGCATGTAAAGCAAATATTGGATACTTTTCAAAGGGAAAAGTTGTTTGTAAAATTGTCTAAATGTGAATTTGGCAAGACTGCACTTGTGTACTTAGGTCACATTGTAGGAGGAGGACAATTAAAAATTGATCCTTCCAAAATTGATGTAATTGTAAATTGGCCCGAGCCAAAAAGTGTAACTGAGGTTCGAAGCTTCTTAGGTGTAGTCCAATATTGGAGGAGGTTCATTTCAAAATTATCCTTTATAGCAGCTTCTTTGCATGCCTTACCTAGTGTGAAGAACACTTTTCAGTGGGAAGGAAAACAACAAAAAACTTTCGACACTTTGAAGGAGAAGATCAGTACCGCACCAATATTAGCACTACCGAATCTTCAACAGCCTTTTGAGTGTAAATTATAACCTTGTAAAATATCTACTGCAAACAAATATTCAGAAAAGAACAAAAAAGATACAATGGAAAATACAAACATTACACAGATATTTTTCCCCTGGAAACCCAAACCAGGAAAACCAACATATTCTATATTCTTTCATTTTGTTACAATGTTTACAATACAAAATACATATAGGAGCTAGTGGCATCCAAAACCCTAACCCAATGACCTGGATTAGTCCAAAACCCTAATTCCTTAACCAGAAATAGAAAACCATCGGCAAAGAAACCATGTGCCGAAAAAAATCACCTAAATATAATGTGGTTCCAAAAATGCGGTCCCGATGAGAAAAAAAAAATTCCGGGGCTCTGCCCCCTGCACCCCCCGAGGGGGGGCATAGCAGTCCCCCCCCCTATAACCCC
>JZKD02S1679138.1:908082-924956 GCA_000966675.3 Picea glauca
AACACTACTACTCGTTCAAAGAATATAACACATACTCAACATTGAGATCGAGACAGATGCCAGTGGATATGCCATGGGTGCAGTATTGATGCAATATCGTAAGCCTATCTATTATCACTCTGAAAATTTTAACCAAGTTGTTGTTAACTATCCTACATATGATAAAGAGTTGTATGAATTAGTTCAAAGCATAAAGAAATGGAAGCACTACTTGTTAGGGAAGGAAACAATCATACATACAGATCACTAGCCCTTACAGTATCTTCAAGCACAGACCAAACTACAACAATCTCAACACTACATATGGATGGGTTTTCTACAAAAATTTCATTTGGTAATCAAGTAAAAAAAGGGTACAAGTAACAAGGTAGCCGATATTCTTTCTATACCTCCTATTGTTGCTTCTATTATTTTGAAGAATACTTCTTTATCTAATAATAGCTATGTAGAAAAATATGCGATCGATGAAGATTTTAAAGAAGTATATGAGAAGCTAACCCATGGTGCACAGGTAGAGAACTATTGTCCGCAGGGAAAACTACTATACCATCTTGGAAAGCTATGTATTCCTACAAGTGAACGAGTCCATGTAATACAAGAAGCTCACACTTCTCTTGTGTCTGGGAATTTTGGGGTAGGAAAAACTATGGCTAATTTGTAGAGGTTTTGTTATTGGCCTCAAATGAAAGAAATTGTAACTAAATATGTAAAGGGGTGTGTGATGTGTTCTACTTGTAAGCCCACTAATAGAAAACTGGGGCTATACTCACCACTTCCTGTTCCATCCCATCCATGGGAAAGTATCTCCATGGATTTTGTAGGGGGTTTACCAATGACCAAAGGGGGTCATGACTATTTTTATGTTGTAGTGGATAGGTTCAACAAGATGTGTATATTGATGCCATGTAAAAAGAATATCACTACTGAGAATAACTATAATCTCTTCTTTCAATATGTATGGGTTCACTTTGGGTTACCCACATCCATTGTCTTAGATCAAGATACTCGATTCCTTGGGGACTTTTGGACTAGCTTGTGGAGAAGGACGGGCACCAAATTGAAGAGGAACACTGCTTTCCATCCACAGACTGATGGATAGACAAAGGTGGTAAACAAAACAATGATACTTTTTCTTTGAGGCTACTGCAAAAAGAATCCCAAGTTATGGGATGAAAAAATACCCTATGTACAACATGCTTATAACCGAGCTTTACATTCCTTCACTCAGAGTTCACCTTTTGGGACATGTTTTGGGTACCTACCCAAGGTTCCTTTGGACTTGATGTATGGGAGAGATGCCGATGTGAATGAAGAACGAAAATAGGACAGAGCCCTCAATTTCATCCAGAGGATCCAGTAGGTACACCAGGCAGTGAGGGAACAGTTGGAGAAAAGTCAAGCACGGTATAAAGCTCGACATTACAAGCATAGGGTTGATCATCAGTTCCAGGTTAGAGATCGGGTATGACTTCACATGATCAAGGATATATTGAAGGGTGAAGGAAAGAAATGAAAGCCCATTCGTTATGGACCCTTCACTATCTTGGAGAAAAGTGGTACCATTGCTTTTTTTCTAGATCTTCCACCTTTATGCAGATTTACTCAGTTGTGAACGTAGAGAACTTGAAACTTTTTGAGCCTCCCATGATCATGGATCAGGATGAGGAATTTTCAATACCTTTAGTTGATGAGTTTTCTCCTGAGAACTTGGATGAGTTACAAGAAGATATCATCCTGAATAGAAGGATGATGACTTCATGCAGGGGTGATATTGATTATCTTAGAGTAGGATTAAAGGGCACACATCCAAGCAAGGAAAGGTGGATTGAGAAGGAAAACATGAGGGGAATCTTCCCTCACTTACGTATTGATTGATGAAAGCTTTTGGTGGTCCAAAAATATCTTACTGGGAAGGCATGATTCAAAAAGGATCCAGAGAAGGCTAAGAACAACCCAGAACTCACAGAGGCAACTCGGGATGCTCAGAATGGCCTCAGTGGAGAGAGAAAGGGAAAAAAAAATCAAAGTTCCCAAAACTTATTGAAAATGACATTATCACAAAGAGTGCATCACAATATTTCTAACAGTACAAATGAATCGTCAAACAAATTTATGGATTGAAGGATATTCGGGGTCAAAGTTTTGTCAACCTAGCACAATCAATAAGAGATGAGTCAACATCTGTACTGCTAAAATTAGCATCCATACAAATGACATCAACATCTGTACAACACATGTGGAAGGAGAAGAAGGTGACACATGTCATGATGATGTCAACATTATGATGTGGCATTACTGGAGGCTGCCACGTGTCACCCAGTTTTGGCACTTTCAGAATGATCCGTGGACCAATTGGATCTTTCCACGTGGCAGTCTCTATGATGACATGGCATGATGACATGGCACAGTGACATGGCATGATGATGTGGCACTATCATGGCAGAGGATGACATGGCCCAATGGGAGGTTGCCACATGGCCCAATCAGAGGTTGCCACATGGTAAGAAGAAAAAGCACAATGATAGCCCGTGACCAGATTTTGAAAAAAAAATTAAAAGTTTGGTGAGTCTGCCAAATTTGGTGGACCATGCCAAAATTGGTCGCGTTCTAACCATTGGGATCATGGATAGCACCACCTAAAAAATTGGTGGGGCCACTTGTTATATTAATACATATATTACAACAAAACAAACCCAAAAGGGGGAGGCTCGCGGGTTTGATCCCAAGACCTCCTCTCCATACAACACCTTTATATTCACACCCAAACCAACAGGCCAACAACCTATATTGGTATCAATGCCCATGGAAATTACTTAAATGTTGAGTCTGCCAAGCCCTGGAGGAGGAGGCGCACATGCGGTATGACCTTGGGAATGCTTTTCAATGCAGTACAATCATTAATTGCGGGTTGCAGAGGGGCATGAAAACTAAGACAAATTTCTTCTTGGTCCTGGGAGTGCCAGAGTCGGATCAAGGCATGGAGACAATCACTTCTGGGTAATTTGATGCCATGAATTTAGTGGTGTTGTCTATTTTCTGATCTGATCATTATTTCTGCAACTTGATTTCAGAATGAGGTATACTTACGAATTTTTCCAAATTCTTTTGTTGAGTTAATGAAAGATCCTACCATTTGAGAGTAGGACCCGAAGATGTAGTCCACTAGGGAAGAACTCTGTTATCAATTTTTTTTGTTCATATTTGATGCTTATGTCTCTTCATTATTGAACTTTTCCTTGTTTAATGGTGCACTTTAATTTATGTTCATTTAAGGAAATTCTTTATAAGTCACTTGATGAAAAGATCCCATATCAATTATATCCCCTTAGAGTATTACATTGTGGTACTCCTCCTTCTGATCCTCCTTCCCCCTGAACACTGTATGTATTCATGGTGATTTCTCTTGTTATATCAAGTGCATGACTGTTAGGTAGCTAGAGAGGTAGTGGGTGGGGGGGTGATGCAGGCGAGCGTGTTCCTACACCTCAGACTCACCCACTCACAAGATCTTCGATTTCACTCCCTCTCTGAGATGAATTAGATCCTTGGATTCCCTTGGGAATCACTGCTGCAACAACCCGATCCACAGGTCCTTCTTCACCCTTCACGACTTCTGCACCTAACCACGGTTATCCCCGACTTTGCGTCGGGGCTCGGGGTTTCACACTTCCTGTTATCGAGAGTCACTGACCTCTCGATTCCCCGATTTTCGATGAGCTCCTTTTCCTTTATGTGCTGGCCCTCCAGGCTCGGCTCCCACCATATGACCACTACCTTCGTAACCATGGCCTTACCTCGCAACCTCGCAACCTCGCAACCTTGCCGGTTGAACCGTCGATTTTTAACCTTCCTATTCCGCGAGTTCCCAAGTTGCGAGAATTCAACGGAGTGTTGAATCCTATATCCAAGCAACGTGTATCCACCCGTCGGTCGCGCGATCCCACCTTATGCTTTGCCACGTGTCCACACGAACCTCGGCTCCTCAGCACTTCGCTACTCGTGAATCTGAACACCAATATTTCGAAACTTCTCGCGACGAGATTCCGAGGGCTTCATGCCACCTGTATGCCACTCGCCGAATCTGCTATGGACCACACTATCCTCCAGCTGTCGGGATATCGCTTTCTCGCAACCTCGCAATCCCCATGGCCAAATTCTTGAGTCTTTCCTTACAAGGTCCCGATACACGATCCCACCTGCAGATCCGACGGTCCTCCTACGATCTGGATCCAACGGTTATCCTCCTTCTCGCGCCTCGCGACCTCTCGACTTGGAGTACCCAATGCTTGGGATTTCACCCTGGGAACTCCCGAGTTCATGATATCTCTCGATCTCTCGCCACCTGTCCTCCTCAGAAAGACGGCTACAATTCTCTCGCTCCTTCACCGCCTCGCGTCCTCGCGCCTCGCGACTCTAAATATCCAATACTTGGGCTCTAACCCTGCGAACTCCCGAGTTAGCGAGATCTCTCGATCTCTGCCACCTGTCCTCCCCAGATGGATGGTCACAATCCTCTCACCACTTCGCTGCTCGTAAAGTCGAATGGCTTCCTCTTCCAACCTCTGATGCCTGAGTACCCGATGTGGTTAATCTCGTGACACGCGTCCGCTCCCAACGAACGGTCCAGATTAACCTCGCCAATTCGCGACCTCTGATGCCGAGAGACTCTCCTCACGTTCTTGATATCCCCGATATCCCAATGATCACTCCTCGTGTCGGGACTTCTCTCCTGTTGTTCACGAAGGCTTAACCTCCGTGCAACTTCCTGCAAATCCGACGGCTGTCGGGTATCTACCCCAGATCTGACAACCCAAATCTATTCTCCTTGTGCGCTCTCCTCCGGCTGCTCTCTGGACTTGAAAACCAACGGTCCATATTCTATCAGCTAATCCAACAACCGATGTTGCTCCTCCCGAGGTTGGTGCTCTTTCTCCTTGCACTTGGAAGAAATTCAAATTTCCAAAGGCCTCGACATCTGTCTGTTCCTCTGCGAGATCCACAACCATGAGCCTCACCACGTGTATACAACACTGCCCTTACTGAGCTTTCTCCTCCTCCTGAACCCTCTAAGGATTATTTGCCTCTTGCGTCTCTATAGAGTCTTCCCGTATTAAAGTGCTATCTCTTCTGAACTTTCACAACCACTCAGACCCCTTGGGGGATTTTGTTCTTCTTCTCCCTCAGATGGCGAACGAAATGGATACCTTCCTGGTTATCCTTCTACTCAAGCGACCCTCTTGCTGAGTCCTTATGGGTGTTCAACAACCCAGCAAAAGCCCCTCAGTGGACTCTTCTTTCGGCTCCATAACTCACAGAGTTCTCTTCTCCTTCTGTGTCTATCTGCACACTTCCTCGACGCCCTCCTGGCGGAGTATCTTCTATTCCAAAGAACACTCCAATGATTCTGTCTCCTTATGTGCACCCTTTGCACTTGCTCAATTCCCACTTGGCAGAGCCTCTCAGAATCCTCAGTGATTCTGGTCTTCTCCGAACTCACAACAAAGTTCTTTCTCCAGCACCTCGTGCTTACACTCAAGTCCCACCTGGCAGAGCTCCTACAGAATCCTCAGTGATTCTGTCTGCAACTGTGTCTCAGATACAAAGTCTTGCCTCTTGAAGTGTATTCAGCAAGCTTGAGGTCTTTTTCCTCTGAGTTAATGATTTCAGTCCTGTGCCTCAACACGCCTTTGTCTGAACCTGCAGTGTTCAAAAGTGCATCCTCTGTGCACGACTCTCAAAACCCTCAATGTTCTGTCACACCCTCCTGGTGTGAAGACTCAAATACCTTCACCTGAAATCAACACAACTCTTGCAGAATGCATCAACAATCATACATTCACAACATACGTAGGGAACACACACAGATATCCATACACAGAATATGCAGGAAAAACTGCTTCTCTTATATTAAATGGGCAAATGCCTGTAATTACAATGTGTTCCTGAGCCCTCTCTGGCTCCTCTCTTCTCTGCTCTACATGCAGATTCTCCCTAGCTCACTAAATCAAAATGAGATATGAAAATCTCTTTTACCTGAGGTGCTCATCGAGCGCTTCCCTCCAGGATTTACCTACCCTAATAAATTACAATCAATGGTTGTCTAGTCTGCTATCCCGAACTAGATCTCAGCCGATCTGCATTAAAGACGATCCTACCTACAGCCTGCACAAAGGCACGGATTCTATGGCTCACCATCCTAAGCACATTTAATTACATTCAATTAAAATTCAAATGAGGTTGTGCCTCTCTTCAGTCTTTGAATGCGTGCGCGCTGACGTGGTTGGCTGGCTGGCTGGCTGCATGGAGAGATGCTCCTGCATCAGGGGGCAGAGGTCCCATAGTGATAATAGTGGAGGCCATTTAATGTAAGGTGGACTAGGTCCACTATATTATTAAATAAGGACCACTACGGTAGTTAGATATAATAAATGTAAGAGGAATTCTTAGAAGGTTCTACTTCTAGAATATTCCTCCTCTAGAATGTTATTGGGAGATGGTAGCACTATATAAAGGGGTTCAAGCAATGTAATGGGACATGAAGAAAAATATTGTATTTGGAGTTGAATCTCATTATGAGGAAGCCCCCTCGAAGAGGCAAGTGAACATAAGAGGATCCCTTCCATAATAGGATACATTGTATGGTGTTTCCCTACCTCAAGGGTTTGATATAATAAAGTGTGGTTTCTTCTATATTGCTCTGTGGATCTATTGTGTATTCAATATTTGTGGTGATTATATTTGTAGATCTACACAAGGTTTTTCCCTATTCTATAGCTCTCTAATATATGTGCAGGGTCCAATAGTAGTACTCGACCCAATATCTCAGGGCACCAACTAAGGAGGCTAGACTATACCCTTAGTTGTACTACCCGAATACCCATGTACTAGAGAGTATATTTCTGAGTGTTGTTCTTGGTGGCACTATAACAGTTAGGCAACTGATCGGTTTATATATGGAGGGCTTTAGAAGATCTAGTCCAATCCATATACATGTGTTGTTTGAAGTGCTACCACTCGAAGGGGTACCAACATGGGTTACAAGGGTGGCCAACATATATGTGCTTAAGTACCACTTGTATTTCCTGCATGTATGAATCCCTGACCGTGGGTTTATCTGTGTAACGACATATCTCTATAGCTTAAAGACACTCGAATACATCTCTACCCTGACAAAAAAAAATTAACCCACAATTTTATGTCGAGGAAGGTGCTTTGAAATGTGTAGTAATTTCGCAACCAGAATGCAGAAGACACTATAGCACGACAATGGATCTTGTTGGTTCTATTTCTGTTTCCTTCCCAAGGGTTAGGGTATTCAAGGGTTCTACATACAAGAGTTTTCCCTGTGCTATAACTCTCTGATAGATGTGTGAGGTCCAATAGTAGTACTTGACCCAATATCTCAGGGCACCAACTAAGGAGGCTAGACCATACTCTTAGCCGTACTACCCTACTACCCAGGTAATAGAGAGTATCTTCCCGAGTGTCGTTCTTGGTGGCACTATATAAGTCAGGTGGTCGATCAGTTTATCTATGGAGGGATTTAGGAGATCTAGGTCGATCCATATACAGGTGTTGTCTGATGCGCTACCACTCAAAGGGGTACCAACAAGGGTTACAAGGGTGGCCAATAGATGTGTGGTTAAGTACCACTTGTATTTCTTGAGTGTGTGAATCCATGAACATGGGTTTATGCATGTAACAACATATCTCTATAACTTAAAGGAATCGAAATATGTCTCTACCTTGAAAACAAAAATTTAACCCACAATTTTCTTCCAAAGAAGGTGCTCTGAAATGTGTAATTATTTCACAACTAGAATGAAGAAGACACTGTAGCATGACAATAGATCTTGTTGGTTCTATTTATATTTCCTTCCCAAGGGTTAGGGTATTTAAGGGTTCTACAAACAAGGGTTTTCCCTGTTCTATAACTCTCTGATATACGTGCGGGGTCCAACAGTAGTACTCGACCTAATATCTTAGGGAACCAACTAAGGAGGCTAGATCATACCCTTATCCGTACTACCCGACTACCTAGGTAATAGAGAGTATCTTCCCGAGTGTTGTTCTTAATGGCACTATAGCATTCAGACAACTGATTGGTTTATCTATGGAGGGATTCAGGAGATCTAGGCTAATTTGTATACATGTTTTGTCTGATGCGCTACCACTCGAAGGGGTACCAATAGGGGATACAAGGGTGGCCAACAGATGTGGACTTAAGTACCACTTGTATTTCCTATGTGTATGAATCCCTGAACTTGGTTTTATGCACGTAACGACATATCTCTGTATCTTAAATACGATGGAATATGTCTCTACACTGAATTTTTTTTTTAACAAGTGGTATCAGAGCACTTTCCTTAGCCAAAGAAGGGGATACTTTTTTTTGCTCTTTTTGCAAAAATTTTCTAGGGAAGAAAAATAGGGTGGAACACTTCAGGTTCATATATAAATATTTATGAGATGAATTTGGAAAAAAACAATTGTGTATTTGAAATCCTATTGGAAAAATACCCAATTTCAAAAAACAAATCAGCCGAAATGGAGTTCGGGAAGTAAAGTTATGAGCATTTTAAATTCAACTGTTTTTTCGGAAAAAACCGTGATTTTCTGCAGCAATTTATTTTTAAACCCTTGTTCTATTTTTTGGGTTTTTTCATGACAGAGACAAGACTGTAGAGTTCATAAATTTTCATAGGGTTCTCATATTGATACCATATTAGTGCCATTGGATAAATCATTTTAAGAGTTTTCTTTTGGTATATTATATGTGGTGTTTCCAATGGATATGCACTCTCAACTTAGGGAAATTCTACACATGATTGAAATAGTCAAAGCCAATATGCATGACCACTTGCAATTCATCAGAGATAGTTATCACAATAGTCAACGGTCATTGGCTCTCCTTCAAGAGAGATATCTTATGGCTGACATCATGAATGAATATCATCAAGAAGTGTATGCGTGGTATGATTTGGAGGATGATTGTGATGATTGGTATATGGATAGTTGTCATTTCTAGGATGACAACCACTTCCATATTTTATTTGATGACTCTACTCCACCTTCTGTAGAGAACATCAATGTGACACATCAGGAGCTAGTTATGATTACCAGTGTCCAACCTGCATATTCTACAATAGTATTATTCCGTCCAGATTCAGCTTTGACCCTTTCCCACTATGTGGATGGATATTCTTATTTGGATCCACATGATAGTGTCAATATGGGGATCATCATTTTCAGTTGGTTATTGGGTGCCAATATCTGCTGTGTGGAGTTCACATGAGAAATTGGACATGGGACCTTGGTTTACAATGACAGTTGGACTACTTCAGCATGGTGGTTTCCATTTCTCAATGGGACCCTGAATCTCTAGTCTACTTCAACACTATGGTCCACACTTATCCATGGGATCTTGGTATATGGTTGCACATCAAGCGTTGAGGACAACACTTTCATAAGGGGGATGGAATGTTAGGTAGCTAGAGAGGTAGTGGGGGGGCCCAAAGGGCCCATAGTGATAATAGTGAAGGCCATTCAATGTAAGGTGGACTATGTCCACTATATTATTAAATAAGGCCCACTATGGTATTTAGATATAATAAATGGGTAGTTAGATATAATAAATGTAAGAGGACTTCTTAGAAGGTTCTACTTCTAGAAGATTCCTCCTCTAGAATTTTATTGGGAGATGGTAGCACTATATAAAGGGGTTCAGTCAATGTAATGGGACATGAAGAGAAATATTGTATTTGGAGCTGAAGCTCATTAGGAGGAAGCCCCCTCGAAGAGGCAAGTGAACAAGAGACGATCCCTTCCATAATAGGATCCATTGTATGGTGTTTCCCTACCTCAAGGGTTTGATATAATAAAGTGTGGTTTCTTCTATATTTCTTTGTGGATCTATTGTGTATTCAATACTTGTAGATATAATTAGGTACATAACAATGAAAATCCTTTATA
This sequence comes from Picea glauca, assembly GCA_000966675.3. Classification (NCBI taxonomy): domain Eukaryota; kingdom Viridiplantae; phylum Streptophyta; class Pinopsida; order Pinales; family Pinaceae; genus Picea; species Picea glauca. Next base: position 918,055 of record JZKD02S1679138.1, read on the forward strand.
TCATGTCCCACAGACTTACAAAAATTACAAAATACGTTCCTAGTAGTGCTTTAATACTTCTACATCAAAGGAAAAGAAGTTGGATGATGACCCATCATTCTGCATATCTCACACCATACCCATCCTTCTGTGTCCAAGTGATTTAGATCTCTTGTAGACATATAATATTTAAAGGTTGGACGCTCGTTATTATGATGAACTTCCTTTCTACATGTAACACACCATACTCCTTCGTGATTTTCCTTCCCTTTAGAAAGATCCTACAAATGAATTATTAATGTTGTTAACTGCGACTGAACCTACACTATCTGTGCGCTATTTTCTCATGCAGAGGATGCTTCCAACTTCATGGTGATATCTAGCACTTCTGATTGCGTCAATGGGCATCATATATGTGGTAACAATCCCACAATGAACCATTCCCTATGCTGCTCATCTGGAATATAGAAGGTCAATTGATCCATCAATATCTTGAATCTCTGGTCAAAATACCATATTGATTCATTCTGCAACTGTTTGATCTCTTTTAATTCCATAATACACTACAAATCAAAATTTGGTTTCTGGAATTGTTTTAACAAGGCTTTTCTGATGTTTATCAATGTTCTAGCTTGCCCCGCAGGCACAGTGGACTAATACTTCATATACTAGAGAATTGTGTAGTATTTGAATATCATTACTAACTACACAATTTTTATATCATCATTGGGTACCTGCTTCATGGCCCATCACGACCCATATCGCTTCACAGACAAATAAGTGTTATTCCATATCTTCTATTCTTGCTCCATGGAATAAAGGCATTCTCAAAGTGGGTTCTACCCCCTCCATTGTGTATTGTGCAGTATTCTTCCTCAGTGTCACTAACTAAATCCATTTTGTTTTACTAATTCCACTATTCTAACTACCTTTACTGATATCCTTGCTTCCTTCACCAACTACAAGTGTTCATGAAAAAATTTTAGACCTCAGAGATGCACACGGGGTTGTGGGTTCGACACAGAGTTTGGCCTGATTGGGGCTAATGGTATGTAATGGATCTCCTTCTGCTAGATTGAGCTAATGATCCCTTTTCTTTTCCTTCCTTTATGTGCATGGTATTCCTTGAATCTGGAGTACTACACCAATATCTCTTTCCTCAATCACATTGTGTTTCTCTTCTCTATCATACATTGTCCTTTTCCCATTGTACCAAAATATTTTTTCACTTCACAACACTCCAATATCTTCTTTTGTCACACCTTATTATTCTATTGAAATTCTCATTCCATCTATTCCTTATCTATTCTTTCATGCATCCCTCTTCTCCATACTCTTATACCATCCCTTGGTCATCCCCTAGTCCCCCTGTGTGTGAAGGCACCTAGCTACTAGGGTGATCGGATTCCAACTCCATAACCCACTTATCACACAACAAAATCTTGATCCAAGTAGATAATGATTTCAAATATCTTCCACGTAGACATTTAAAGAACTCACTTTCAACAACACTATATGACTAGGTACAATCTATATTAAACTCAGTAATATAATCCTCCAATACATTATCCATCTAGAAATCAAATGCATGCAAGATCTGACTAATTATGGTATTAACTTGGTGGATCAAATCAGGGGTCCAAATCCTAGGAACAACAGTGAATAATGTTTCATTCTTTTCATCTAACCTCTATAACCACTCAACCAAAACTATCGAGAAATAAACAAAGAAAATATCATGTAAGTATGTATATGCATACCTTTGTAGCCACTACTCCAAGATGATCTATGGGTTCTTATTCTAATCTCTGATAAAATTGCACTCCTTTTCCTCTAACCATTGTCCAATCTCTTCCTTAGCCGGCCTCCAAATTCCCCTCATTCGCAGATCTTGGTCTTGACAATGGAACCATTTCTTGGTGTGTAGTGGGTAGTCCTAGGGTTCAACATGAATTCACCAAAAAAACCCTCGGATACCGACCCTTTCAGAATCACCCACAAGAAGGTGAAGTCTCACCTGAGGTATCTATGGGAACTGCAGAAACTAGGTTTCCATAGTGATGAAGGGATGGGAGGCAGTCCTCATAACCATTATACTTAGCATTAGTTCATTATACCTTATATCATGTGCACAAAAACATAAGAACATGTAACATATTCAAAATAGAAAAAATATATCATATGCACACAATAAATAGAAAAACAAACACATCATGACACATAGACACCATATTTAATGTGGTTCACCCAAGATGGGATACATCCACAATGATCGACTTCTTATTATATTTTTCATAATCATCCATTACAAAGTATGTGCACTACGCACATACTTCATGCCCTTGCCATTCTCCTATCCCTCTATCTATTTCTATCACTATTCACTCTTCCATCCCTGCATACATTGCATTCTCGCATTCATTCATACTTTCTTATTTTCTATTCTCATACTTTCTCACTACTTATCTATCCAAAAACCCTTACATATCTATACAATTACAATAGGGCTTATGATGCAAGAGCATCGCTCCAACTCATCAGCTTGTCAGTAGCTAGCGCAACAACACAATAGGAGGGAGCGGATCCCTAAGAAAGAGAAGTGCTATCCTTTTCATTTTGAGTTTATGATATAAATTTAACGTAATAAAATGTTGTAAGGCTCAAGAGAGGCCGAGCCATTGTATTGTATAAAGATAAATGTAAATCTCCTTTAATGGGTCACATTTGTATAGATCCTAAGCATTGCCTCATAACTGAAGATGTAAATGAGTATTTACTATAATAGCTTAGTGATAGGGAGGCATTTAATTAGACATGATAACACTAGAATAATTTGGAGGGAAGGCTCGAGAAGCCCCGTCATGTATAAATGTATGTAATGTATGCCTAGAATAGGTTGGTGAAAAAATATTGTAAGTTAGTAGTGGTTGAGAGAAAAAATTGAGGCTTTGCTGAAGTCCAGTCTTGTATACACTGTAAATAGCATTCAAATTTAATGAAAAAAGTAGATTTCCCTGCATATGAGTTTCTTGTTGAACAACTGAGAGGGGGGGGGGTGAATCAATTGTCAGCGTGCTTAAACAATTATGCTTCTTTTAAAATATTTACAAGGCACTCAATGATGATCACACTAATGTAGGGAAATGAACAATGGCACATTCAACATCAATCACATATATGAGAAACACAGAGATAGATATTTCCCAAGGAAACCCATACAGGGTAAAAACCTCTTCTTCTTTATATGATAAGTATTATTTACATTATTTACATTATCATACATTTGAGCACCAACTCCCTGGTTTCTCTAGCACCAACTAGAAGGAAGCACCAACTCCCTGTGTTTAAGCCCCCACTTGAACCTATGAGGACACCAATCCTCCCTAGCACCTCCCAACCACCCTTGATTATGAATATGAAATACTAAAACCTATTACAGTGATATAGTGTTCAATAACAACTTACCAGTCTCATCACTGTTATGCAAGATTTGGCTACTCAGACTTCCTCACTATCTTCCAACATGCATCTGATGCCCATTCTATTATTCTACTTTTTATGCTCTATGTGCCATGTCCCTTCGCTGCACAGTGCTTCTTCTGTTCTTTTCAGCTGCTACACTCTGATCCTTCTTCATGCATGAATCACCCTCAACAACAACATCCACAACAATTCCAGCAACAACAACAACCCCATCTCTTCTCTGTACTGTGTATTTATAGCTTTTGTGCACCTTGTGCATGCAATGTGCACAATACCTATGCATACTCACACCACGTCGATATCCTCCACAACTCGAGTGCTCTGTTTGATCATCATCGTGACACTTCAGCTTCTCTGGCCATTTTTCCACTTGTTCAACATCACTGTATGTTATACTGAGATTCCTCAACCTCTCTAGCAGTTGAGACTCTTCGTCTTCTCTATGACAGTCAAGCTCACCTTTTCTATTCTAGTTAAAAGCTTTAATGCTCATCCAACTGTCAATCGCCTCCACGAGCATTTTTATCCCTCTTGAATATTCCCAGAGACTCTTCATCTCCTCTGTCAATCACGCCGAAGTGTCTTCGAGTCCTTTGGCAGAAACCATCAGTGGTTTCTGGCAGTTACACTGTGACGTGCAATAGTAGCCCTCTGATTATGCTCAGATTCACCTGCATCGTTGGATTAACTCTAATGGGTTCTTGTGTTATTTACCCGTTTCTCACTTTCACAATTCAGAGATTCTGCGATGAGACATCTTAAGTCTCCATGTCACGAGTTCTGAAACTCTAAAACGAAGATTTTCTACACTAGCTCCTTCCTTTATATGACGATGGCTATGACCAAGCACTTATGCATAAAGCACTTTCACGATTTTGCATTTCGTGAATCTGGGGATGAGGCATCTCGACTCTCCAAGTTGCGATCCCCCAAACGTTGAAAAGAAGCTTGTCTGCATGTACTCTTCTCTTCAGCTCTTCAATGGTGTGACCACCGGCTGAGACCACACGCTTATGCATAAAGAGCTTTTCTCGAATTCTCATTTCGTGAGTTTGGAGATGAGGCATCTCGACTCTCCAGGTCGCAATCCCCAAAACCTCAAGATAGAGTTGAGATCAACGGTCCATGTTCTCTATGAATCTATGGTCCAGATCTCATTGTGAATTCGCATCTCACGATTCCTTCAATGGAGGTCCTTGTCACTCCAAGTTGTGATAGGCACAACTACGAAATGAAGCTTAGATCAACGGTCCATGATTTCGATGAATCTATGGTCTAGATCTCATCGTGAATTCGCTTCTCACAATTCCTTCCATGGAGGTCCTTGTCACTCCAAGTTGCGATAGGCAAAACTCTGAAATGAAGCTTAAATCAACGGTCCATGATCTCGATGAATCTAAGGTTGCAATTAAATCGCGATTTCACATATCGTGATTTCAATGGTCATATTTCTTGCCTCTCCAAGTCGTGAGTCGCGAAACTCCGAAATGGAGTCGACGGTCCAGATCACACCTTGATCTGACGGCTGCAATTAAATCATGATTTCGCATATCGTGATTTCAATGGTAATATTTATTGCCTCTTTAAGTCGCAAGTCACGAAACTCCAAAATGAAGTCGACGGTCTAGATCACACCTTGATCTGACGGCTGCGATTAAATCGCGATTTCACATATAGCGATTTCAATGGTCATATTTCTTGCCTCTCCAAGTCATGAGTTGCAAAACTATGAAATGGAGTCTCAGATCAACAGTCTCGATCAACATTTGATCTGATGGTCATCGAAAATTGTAAATGGGATCCAACGATCAGAAATGCTACTTCTCCTCCCGAGCTTACTTTGTTCTACTTACTCTGATCTTGCCATCACTGATCTTTGTCATCGCTGATCTTTTCCATCACTGATCTTTGTCATCTCTGATCTTTTCCATCGTTGTTCTTGCCATCAATGATAAGCTTACTCCCAATTGTAAACCTTCCAACAATCTCCCCCTTTGGCGTTGATGGCAACAAAGGCAACCCTGTTCTTTTCTTCCCCTTTGACATCAATGTCAAAGAAAACACACTCCCCCTGAATTGTTGCATTAATTTTAGGAGGTATCAGATATGCAACCAATACAAGACTCCCCTAACAGAATGGATTCTCTTAGATGTGAGACGGGATGACACCGAACTTCTGTCTGAGATATTCAAATGGTGTCTTTGCTAGAGGTTTAGTAAAGATGTTTGCAATTTGTTCTATAGTGGGAATGTAATTGACCTGAACAATCTGATTGGTGACATGCTCTCTCAGAAAATGATATTTTATGGGAATATGCTTGGTCTTGGAGTGGAATACAGGATTTTTAGACACACTGATGGCACTAGTGTTATCACAATGAATTGGGATCGGTGTAGTGTATTTTACCTCCAAATCTGCAAGTGTCTGAATCACCCATAATACCTGAGTGCAACAAGTAGCAGCAACAATGTACTCTGCGTCTGTGGTTGATAAAGAAATGAAACCTTGCTTTTTACTAAGCCAGGATAGTAGGGAGTCACCCAGGAAGAATGCTCCTCCACTGGTGCTTTTTCTCTCATCAACACAGTTTTCCCAATATGCATCTGAATAAGCAGTCAGCTGAAGATTTTGATTTCTATGATACCACAGACCATAAGTCATTGTTTCTTTCAAATACTTGAATATCCTTTTGACAACTTGAAAATGACTCTATTTAGGTGCAGCCTGATATCTTCCTACCATTCCTACAACATGCATTATGTCTGGGTGAGATGTTGTGATGTACAACAGGATTCCTATCATTGATCAATATGAGCTTTGATCAACATCAGGTGAATCATAATCCTTGATTAATTTACATCCAGTTACCATAGGTGTACCCAAAGGTTCAAAATCTTCCATTTGAAACCTTTTTAGCATTTCTCTTAGATATTTTTCTTGAGAAATGAACATCCCTTCGTGCCTCTGAGTAATTTGTAGACCAAGAAAAAATGACAGTTCTCCTATCATAGACATTTCAAATTCAGACTCTATGGAAGAAGAAAACCATTGTACCAATGGATACTTACTACATCCAAAGATGATTTCATCTACATAGACCACTACGATGAGAAAATTATTATCCTTTGTTTTAATATACAGATTGTTGTCAGTTGTTCCTCTCTTGAACCCTTTGTCTTTGAGATACGTATCCAGTCTATGATACCAGGCTCGAGGGGCCTGTTTTAAACCATATAAAGATTTCTTCAACTTGCATACTAAGTCAGGGTTGTCAGACAGTTTGAAACCCTTTGGTTGTTCCATATATACTTCTTCACTTAAATGTCCATTTAGAAAGGCTGACTTGACATCCATTTGGTAGACTTTAAACCTTTTATGACAAGCATAGGCAAGAAACATTCTGATAGCTTCTAATCTTGCTACGGGCGCAAATGTTTCA